>JAODLD010022833.1:0-20593 GCA_026781065.1 Mormyrops boulengeri | reverse complement strand
CCATCCATCCATCCATCCATCCATCCATCCATCCATCCATCCATCCATCCATCCATCCATCCATCCATCCATCCCCTCCTGTACCCCAGTTCAGTTGTGCTATGAACAAACAGAGGTCACGCTGGATGGAGAGCGAGTCACACATTCATAATGTTTTGGAAAGTCCTCAGACAGCCCACCTGGCGACAGGTCTTGGTGCCGATCAGCCTGGCGATGGCGCAGTAGTTGTCATAGTACGTGCCGATGAGCACGCGGAAGAGGGAGGCCTCTGCGCCGCTCCAGTCCACATTCTCCGGGGGCTCTGAGGTCAGCTTCAGCTTCACTGGGGTCTGGCAGCGAGAGTTAGCCTCTGGCAGACAGACAGACAGACACACACACACACACACAAACAGAGAGACAGAGACCGAGACAGACAGAGTTTACTCCAATGAAGTCTCCATCTACAGTCTCTGCTATTACAGCACCCAGTCTGTAAATGTATCTGCCCTGGATTCATTTGCGGCATATCAAATCGTCACAATGCAGGTACTAAAACCTAACATGCGACCAAAGCCTAACAGAGTCCTCTGAGTCACAGCTACACTGAAGGCACAGGCTGGCCGGTCGGCCAGGGAGCCATCACCCAGCGCGCTCTCACCCGATGAGCTGGTGGTCTCGTCCTTCTTGTCGTCATCGTCCTTGTCGTTGCAGTCCCCCCCCATGTCTCCACCAGCCTCCCGGTCGCTGTCAGCGTCCCGGAGCTCAGCACTGATGGTGGGGGTACTGGGCCGGCTGTTCCCGTTGGGGATCCGGCCCCGGCGCCGGCCCGCTGGCCGCTTAGAGGGGGTCTTAGCACGCTCGCGGTCCCGCTCGCCCCCCAGGCTGGCTGGGCACTCCCTCACCATGCCATCCTGCGGAGGGGAGACACTTATTCACGAGCCCCTCACCGCACGCCCCCCCAGTCTGCAAGAACACCACCGGCCAAGACCATGACGCATGTAGAGCGGACAGCATAGCTGTCAGAATACCAGGAGGGCGTTAAGACTCAGCATCGGGTTTACGATCAAGTTTCTGAATAATGAGTGTGAATTACAGCGGTCCATGTCCCTCGGCCTTAGTTTACCGACATTTATCATCGTTAAATATTTCCAGACAACAAAAACACTATTACCATTAATCATACACGCTGGGGAGATTAGCCAACTTGCCTGCACCAGATACATGTAACAGTCGTTCCCGCAAGGCTTGCTGTCCACCAGGTTCTCCATATTCTTACGCTTGTACGTATTCGGGGTTGCATGAAAAGCTGTGGAGGAAATGGAATAATTCTGACGTGTCACAGCAGGATTTCAGGACAGACGTCACCCCTACAAGAGGCCTGGTTATGAAGGCAGTCTGACAGCCAGCTGGCTGCTGAAGGGAGATGCAGACGGTCCTGGGAGCACAGAGCAGAGTGGCGGAGACTCACGGTGCAGGAAGCAGTCATACTTGAAGCAGCGGCGACAGAAGAGCGTGTGGAAGGAGTGCAGGCTCTGCTCCCGCTGCACGGAGCGGGCATTGGGCCCGTCGATGTTGGGGGTGCACTCTGGGGGCAGCGTCCCGGGAAGCTGCTGCTCCGTCAGCTCCTTGTACCTTAGACACAGACATCGGCGTGTTTCAGAAGCCCAACCACCACAGCTACCATCTCCACCCCCCACACTCACACAGCAACTGGATCCAATTCAGTTCAATTCGAATCTCACTTTATAGAATTTTCTTAACATAACATTGTCCCTAAATGTTTGAGTATCCATGCCCAAAACACTCAACAGCTCACCAACCAGTTGACTACTCTGTGACTATGACACTCAACTGGTTGGCTGAAACAAAACCATGGTCTGGATTTGTACTCTCTGTACCTGAACTTTCCACCTGTCTGTAATGGGTTACTTTTGTAGTGCCAACAATGGACCTTTGCCTCTATAAAAGGCCATTCTCAACATTACTGTGTGTAATCGTGTTACTTAGAATGATCGACTGTGCGGAAGGGATCAGCCATCTAGCAACGTCTGCAGAACTCACTTTTCTTTGAGCTCCTCCGGCGATCCTTTATCGGGGAACATGGAGGAGATGGCTTCAAAGATCTTGTCAGAAGGAAACTTTCTAGAGCTCTCCCGATTTCTGCCTGTTACAAGGAGAGGTAGAAACATAGTTATTTGTTCAATGGTCCAACATTGCAAAGGCTAATAACTGAGGTGGAGAACAAGACTTAAGAAACATTATTACAATATCTGGTAATGAGCTGAATAGTGGTCCAGTTCAGCAGGCTGCTCTTACCCTGAAAGTTAAGAAGCTCCTTCCTTGCATCATCTACATCATCCTTGCCATCACAAATGTCCACTTTCTCCATTTTGTAGTCATGCTGGTCTTCATCTTCATCCTCATCCTCATTGTCACTATACTGGTTGAGGGCACTGACAAGCTCCACAAAGATCTCATCGTTGATGAACCCACATTCTGCCACATAAAAACGAGCTTAGACAGAGTTTGTCTGCAAGAAGGTGATTCTAAAAACAACCTACTCCAGGGATGACAAACAGTCAGAAGCCCTCACCTCGGTCTCCGTGGACTTTGCCGTCATAGTTCTTAATGAGCTCCTCGATGAAAGTGCCGTCCTGGTCTAGGATTTCATCTCCCATGTAAGGGATGTTGTGCAGGACTGTTTCATCCTCAACCTGCAAATGAATGTAGCCTCAGGTACAGAAACATTTTTCAATTTTGAATAATGACAAAAAACACATATATATTCCTGTCACCATTCTACCCAAACCAAGTAGCTCATTTTTACGTTTAAAAAGGTCAAATTGAGCTTTGTGCTGCGTTACAAAACCTACAAGATGCCAAAAATAGTGCTACGTTGTCCGTTTCCAAAAATCCCACAGAAACAACATATTTAATGCTGAATGGCATCACCTACCATGAAGTTCTGCTGCAAGGGCGACCAGGAGTACATTACAGGCACGGAAGCGACAGCGTTCAGCGTCTTGAGAGGGATGACCTGCCTGGAGAACTCAGAGAAACCACTGTCCACGGTGCACTGGGGGGCAAAGATCACACAGTATTACCTCATAGCTACTACCTACAGGTCTTACAGCCTCCAAAGGCAAGTTTACATACGAGAACACTCTCCGAGAAGCATTATGGACCCGAAACCTCAGAAAACGTCAGACTTCCAAGACTGCTAGGAAGACAGTGCTAGTTAACATAACCTTAAGTCAAATTATTTTGTGATTAAGCAGGATATATTTTAAGATTCCGGTTATAGAAAGACATTCTGTAGGCTTAAACTGCCGGATTCTACTTAAATCAACTATAAAGCACAAGTCATTCAAAAGTATGCACAAACAGCAAGCAATTTAGAAAAATGCCAAATGGTTACTTAAGTCTCCGCTGCATTCTAACAGCATGTGTCAAATGCTAGTGTGTTATATATACAATTCAGCCGTTTCACTTTATACGCCACCGAAACACTGATATGGGGGACGGCCTTCGTACAGCAGGTGGGTAACGTGCGTTAGCAGGTGCGAGTGCTGACCTCTCTGGTCCCGCGTAAGGAGCTTACAGATGTCATGATGTGCACCGGCTGGATCCGCCGCAGCTTCCATTCCTGGTTAAGAATATCGGTGCGCTCTACGATCTTCTGCCGGTTAGAGTTAAACATACTCTGTGTGACAGGGAACACGAGTGGAGAGTCATTGGACCACGTGGCACGTGTGGTACATCAAAGCATCCAGACAGGAGGTCATCCCAAGCTTCCTCGCAAAGCCACAGAGCGGTTAAGGGGGTAAGGATTAGCTCTGCTGGGTTTCCTTTCATACAATTTGAAATCAAGGCCACCGCCTTAAGTGGGGGCACTCCAAGACAAACAGAACACTTGAAAATTAAATGAGCACTGCACACCACACTGAATAAACAAAAACGCACATAAGCAGAGGGAGTGCCCTCACCGTACCTTAACCTCGTCTGCTCTCCTGAACCTCTTGAGCTGTCGAAGACGCATGTACTCCGATTTCACGCGCCTCCTCCAGCACACGGGGCCCTTCTCCGACCTCTTGCCAGTCAAACCCATGGCCACCCTGTGGGAACAACGTGGCCTCAGTCTGATTCTGAGCAGGGACTGCAAGGGACTCCGCAAACTGGGTGACACACAGGCCAATGAGAAGAGAGCAGAACTCATTTATGGGTATGCGGTGGGGGTAGTGGTGGGCTAATGGTTAGGGAAGCGCAATTGTGATCGAATGGTCGCTAGTTCGAATCCCCTACCAACAAGGAACCACGCCCAAGCACTGCTCCCCAGGTGCCGAATTAACTGCCCACTGCACGTCACAATGTGACATATGGGTTAAATGTAGACGATACGTTGCATTGTTGTGTGCTGTGGTATATCATCATTTTCACTCTATATTTGAGTCCGGCCTACAAAACAGCATTCTATTCAGCATACAAGTTTGGACAATACCCAGAATCCACAGCAAAAGCCTTTTCACCATCTGCACCTCAGGTTTAAATGAATATCCAAAGACTAAACATACTAAAATCCCAAATAGGAACCACCTATCATCACAGTTATTCCCCAGATATGATAAAAACCCAGGACTAAAGGGTGGGAGATAAATAATAATAAAGCCAACTACACAGAAAACTGCATACAATACAGCTCAGAATAAACATCCAAATAAGATTTTAAATTTATATGAAAGAGCCGTCGTTAGTGTCACAATATAAGTCACACTAATTTCTGGCTCATTTCATTCCATTTTCTGCAAAGTATTGTGTGATTGTTTCTCGATAATTATGTAAATACTTCACATCACATACAGGGACTGTTATTCAAAGGCTGAAAAGGAGGGGTCCTTCCAAAATGATACAAAATTTATATTAGACAACTATTATGGGCACTGCATGCAGAGACATACAATTCATATCAACATAAGCGCCAAGATCACTCTAAACTCTTGCAATTAGATTAGCTTTGTATATCACTGGGGGAAATTTATCCTCAGACAAATTCATAATGGATCTTGAAGGTTTCAACTGTGTGACATTACTGTTACTAGAGAGAATTAGCTGGAACATCTGCAGGCAGTTACTATCTTTCAAAATGATGATCTGGAAACAACCAATTTAAAACTAAATATGAATGATTTCCATAATAAAGTGGCAGAAAATTGCAGCAAATTAAATATCTGCCGTACTCCAGCAAGTCTATTAGTCACGTTTACTAGACAGCTATGTGATGGCAGTCAAACAAACTGGGATTTAGCACTTCTGTGTTCACACAATTATACACTAGCAGGCCAGTTCACATTCACATGGAAATGAAATTTAAATGTTTAAATACAATCCTCCTTCAAACGATCTGAAAGGCAGTCAAAAAACTGAACCAGTCATCCATAATTACAATAGCTAATTTTATCCATTTAAAATGGGAAATTCGGAAATTTGATGCATTTTGCGTCTAATCCATCCTTCTTAATTTCAATATTTAAAAACAAATGCAGGTATACTTTTCCGTCGTGACGGTAGAATGTTACTCTGCTGCTTCAGTAAAAGCCAGAAGGCGAGTCACATGGCCAAATTTAAGGCTCAGACACCTATTGCTAGCAAGTAGTTTAAATTACACAGCCCATTACTAATTCATACGAAGCGAGCCTGGCAAAATGTATTAAGTTAACCAAGCCAGATTTCAGCCATTGAGAGCCTGAGGGGGGGAAAAGACAAAACGCTACATTTATCTCTCAAACATTCAATGATAACACTTCACTGACACAACATTACAGGCCAATCACGCTACCTATTGAAACACAAAAACAAAAGAGAGAGAACATATTAACATATTAAACATTTACGGCTGCAAAACAGTGAGAATCACCAACGTGCAGCAGAATTGCACTACAGTGAATAACAGTGCTAGACAAGAGTTAGAGGCAAACATATTCAATAAAGTAGGTTAAACTGGCTATGGATGTGCAAATCTTTGCACAGGTATGTACTGCATTCAAAGCACCCAAAAGATGATCAGACAGTACGGAACAACCACAGCCCGTTTCCTAAAACCACTATACACTTCTACTGTAACACTGTATGCCAATCAATAATTAGACTATGACAAAAATGTAGTGTGGCAATAACTGCAATAGGAGCTCAAACTCAGATACATAAATACCACGGTTAAAGTATAGTTAAAATATGCATAGTGGGGCAGGGAATAAAGGGCACTGATTTATTTAATAAGTCAGCCAGGCAGCCGCCATTGAACATATATTAGTTTAGTCTGTACAGGAAGGTGTGTCGTGAAGAGCCAATTACAGCGCGGTAAAAGCTGAATAAGCAGAAACACCTTGTTTTTCATGTAAATGTGTACTGTTTCGCTTTCAAATGCCATTATGAAGATGTTTGAAAGAGCCTTTATTTAGATGCTGTAAGCAATCTAAACCGAAGCTACCAAGAAGACAAAACTGCCATTACACGAAGGATTGCCCTGTCGGCGAATGGATGTCAATTGCACTTTATCTGGGGGACAAGCGAAGTCAGTGAAGCGGACGGCTTCCGTCCTCCGAAACACGGCACTGATTTCCACGGAATACACTGCTTACATTTATCTTACGCCTTCCTCCGCAGAAAATGTGAACTTAAGGAGGCTGCGTTAAAATGCACTTCAGACATCCAACTAACCCGAACAGTCTTTGTCACCGCTGACCTGTGGGCAATCGTATAAAACCTCATCGGACTGCATATTAAATACAGCACAACATGCTTCATTACTGTTACCCGACTACATCGATCTGAAATAGAACTGAACAAGTCGTATTCACTTTATTTATAACGACCAGTTAAGCCATCAAGCTTGAATCAATCCGAAAAGGAAAACCAATGTACGAGTGAACAGGCAGAAACATCACCGAAAATAATGGGCAAATCTTGTACCATTTGACCTAAATTGTTAATGTTTAACAAACAGTTAGTTACCCACTGCGATCTAGTTCAGAACAATAGGTAAGAAAATGCATAAGTCACTGGGACGCAAATCTGGATACCGATCATATTAAGGCAGATGATCGGAAAGTAAGACAAAGTGACCTGACAGCGCTTCCAGCCCCATCGCCGGCAGCCGTGCAAACTTTGACCTTAAGACGCAAGTGCATGTAGTTAGCGAAGGGAATCCGGGGAGGACGGCGCGTAAAGGTGCGGTACCGGGCGGACGAGGTGCGGTACCGGCGGCTCCGGGGGGGTCAGATACGGAGAACATAAAGAACATGTCTACGATGGGGTCAATAACATGGGATAGAGGCAGATAAAAGAGAGCGGTGTGAGCCGAGGGAGGCACTTCTGCGCGGGTGACAGCCGGAGTCCCGGGCAGCCTTTCCCGGCCCCGTGAATTCAGACGCCGCGCGTTAAAGCCGAGCGCCCGCCCTCCCCTCACCTCGCCGGGGCACGAACCTGCGGGCGATCCGCACAGAAATACCACACCTGTCCCCGCTTTGCCTTCTCCTTCCCGCTTGTGCCCAGCCTGTCCTGCGCTCCTCCAGGGGTGCGGATAGGATTCAATTAACGAGGCTCCCGCAGTTCGGGATGGGGGGGGGGGGTCACCTCCGCGCGCCTGTGGATACCGGCGCTCGAGCCTCCTACAAAGAGCCGCCAACGCCGCGCTGGTCTGTCCTCAATTCAAAGCGCCTCCTTTAACCCCCGCAAAGACGAGCGGCGAAACCAGGCGTGTAAACCGCCGTCAGCTAAACTTCCGAGCGCCATCTAATCCATCTCGCTGTTTCCGCTTCGGCAACTCACTCTCTTCTTTCTTTCTCCTTCTCCCTCAGTCAATATCCGCCTCTCCGTTCGGAAAGACTGGGGACTCCGCGAGCGCCAAACCCGCCAGCCAATCACAGGCGCTCACATTGAGCCCCATCAGTGTCGTGGATTCCGATAGGTCTGATTGTACCGGGGAGCTGTCCAATCGGAGGCAGCGCTGCAGTGGAGGCCCCAGATTGGGGGGCATGTGGAGAAGTTCTCTTTGTTCTTCTGTTATGGAAATGTTCGCGTAGTAACTGACTAAATTAAACTGTTTAAAAAAAGACAAGGCAGATATAAGCTGCACTGATATTTCGTTAATACATTTCCCCTACACGATCTGTGAATTCATTTATTAAACTCGCCGTATCGCCGTGTGCCCGATTGCTCTCAATTTCAGAGCCGATTTTCACCGGAGCAGACAATAGTCCAAGTTATGGGGGGAATACGGCTGTTTAAATACGAGTCCGGCGATTAATTTACTTATTGCAGAAAACGCTAAATTAATCGGTTAACTGACGAATAAGGGGTTTCCGGGCGTTTGGCAGTTACTATAGGGTATGCAGAGAATTAACGAGCGATAAACGGGTTGTAGTTCTAGCTGCGTCCGAGGTCAGCGAGTTTATTAAACCCCACCCATTTCTGAAGAGCCTAACACACTGAGCTTGAATGCAGAGATTTTCAACACAACTACGCTAGATCACAATGGTGGAGAGAAATGTTTTATTGACAAACAGAAGCTTGCATAAACGACCAAACAACTTTCCGTTCACTTACATTCGTGTCACTAAGCCTATACGAACGGTAAATAACTCGTTTTCCGAATTGAAATCAGCACTTCGGCTGACGTTTCACCCAACTATTTTTAATACCCATATTCACGCACACACAGCCAGATTTTACGGGAACAATCCAGGCCATTTGCAAAGGGCCCGGTCCCCTAAGGCAGAATACTTAGAACCAGCAAACTGCCTTGAGTGTCAAGTCTTTCACGAGGCGATACAGCGATTTACACACAGGTCATGCAGTTAACAGGGTTACATGGTATATCGAATGAAACTGGTCAGGACTAAATTATGTTTTTGTTTTTTTTTTTTAAATCAGCTTAAATTGAAACTGGGCCGGTTTGTGTGGACTACTGTCCGACGAAGCCCCAAATATGTAAATTAACGTACTTTAATTCACTGGATGTTAAGTTACCCAACTTTCTGTTAAAGGAGTGGCCGTCGCATAAATCAGTCCTGCTAGCGTTCAATGATGTTTCCTCATTTTCAAGTACAACACTTTCGCGTGTTGCAAATAACATTTTACCAAACACAGAGAAAAATAAAGCCGTGCCACAAATGGTAATTGCTGAAACGGGGGATTTAACAAGAACTTGGTAGTTTTAATCTTTTATTTAAAAAGATTTAACAAAATAGACTGGTAAACAGTGCAAGTTTTTCCAACTTGATTTCAGAAAACAAGGACTTCTAAAAGGGTGAGTAACGCCACCTGAACTCACAAAGGGCTACCTAGCATTACACTGCTTCATTACCGAAACCCCACAACGACTGCATTGGCAGATGGTCCCCTTTCAAAGTCCTCAGCAATTTCATGAATGGATTAAAGTTCATCCTTCTGAGATAATTTTGTTGCATGTTCTTCCAAAAATTTGGAGAGGCCATCCAAGTCTCTGCTTCCACTTTGATATTTAATGGGATTCTTCTTGTCGTTACTGGGGGCAAAATAAATGGTTGGAAATCCCTCAACTTTGTAGCTTTCGTGGGGTACATCGTTAGCAGTTGCATCCATCTTGGCAATAATCAGATTTTTCTCATTCTTGTACTTCTTTCCAAGAGCCAGGTACTCGGGGTCCAGCTTTTTACAATGACCACACCACGGCGCATAGAACTCTATGAGGACGTCATTCTTGGGATCCATGACGACCTCATCAAATGTTTTACCGACCACCACTTTCACTGCACCCTTGTTGTTCTTTGGAATGGGCTGGGATTTTATAATTGGCTTTAGTTTACCTGTGGGATATCAGACCACATTTCATTAGAGGGCAATACCACAAATAAGCCATTACATTCACACTAGAGATGAAATGGCAGGAAGATTTGTTATTAGTGACCAAAATGACCAGAGTTAGTGTCATTGCCGTATTAAAAATGTGCTGAAAAAGTGTTCAAAAGGTACAGACACACAAGGTGAAAGTCAAAGTTGTGTGTTTAAAATAGTCAATAAAATTAGACCTTAAAAACGTATTAAAAAACACAGTTACATAAATATATGAAAACTATACCAAATGTGCATTAACAAAAGTTCACTGCCTACAGCCATGTTTTCACTGACAAAAACCCGCATTGCATGCTGCACGTGCGTCTGGGAGACTGTCGCTGTCCATCGTGAACCAAAGTAACGTGAATTTTTGTCCAAAGTGCAGTAATCAGCCAGTTCTAATAATTAAAATTTGATACGGTAATAGTAATTGTCCAGAATTTTACCACGAAACTGATCACTGACACACACAATACACATAATCCATCTACATCCAATTGACAAGATGAGCATTTTGGGCAAAACTGGAGTTTGGGTAAGCACTGGTTTCGTCGGTCAGCTCACCTTTCTTGAAGGCCATGACAAACTCCCGCAGGACATCAGAATCAAATTCTTCTGGCTCCATTGCATACTTCTTCCCTCCATCAGCCAGTATGCCCACATTCACTTCTTCCCCACTTTCACTCAAACCCAGGCTCTTCAGTTCATCAGCATAGTCCTCCTCATCAGCAATAGCGAAGGTGTACTCTGGGAAGTCCTTCGCCACTTCCAGGACCTTACTTCTCCAAAATTGAGTGGCTGGGGAAAACACAAAACCCATCAGCTTTGGTACCTTTCAGCAATCGACTCAAAGAAACTCACTGAAAAGGTGAAACACATACCAACTCTGTAGTCAAAGCTGAAGTCAACACCATAATACACGACAACCAGGGGTCGCTTTGTGTACCGCTTTGCGTCGTTACTTTGTTTTCTGTGCCCAACCAGTGGAAGTGCATGTTTGCTAAAGAATTCTTTGACATCAGCTGCAGAGGTAGAGTCCTGTAGCAAGACAAGACGTGCATTCAACAGCAGCACAGATATAAGCACTAAAATGTTAGACTATAATCAAGATTATTCTTTTATCCCCTATTGATTTACAAGACTTACTGTAATTGTCAGTATATTTGACTTTTTCTCATGTTTAGAGTGGAATTTCTCAGGTTGCATCACAACCACTTGACCAGAAGAACTTTTGAGAAACTTTGCTACATCACTATTGAATGTGTGTAGGAACTTGAAGTCATCTCTCAAGTTATTACCTATAAGGAAAAATGTCACAAGTCAGTGAAAGTTGCTCTGAATATACAAATCTATAATACTTGTGCAAAATTTAACTGAATGTGTGTACTCACAAGCTTCAAGATAGGTTTCATATGCAGAATCCTGATCGCTGGCAAACACGCCAACAATGACGACATCGTCGCCGTCTTTGATGAACTCTTGAACTTGCTTGAGTGTCTGGACAGGTTTTGATGGTGGCCCAGCTTGGTCACTCATATAATCAACAATACCTGGAGAAAAGAAGCCTCGTTTTTAAACACACACCTCTGCTGTTCAGTCATTTAGGATAAGCATAAGAGTTTAGTCAAACCATACATTTGCACTGTATCAGTTCTCAGTAAACAGAAGATGAAAGATCTGTTCCCTCTAAGGGTTCTCCAAGGAAGGAGCTGAAGCCTTGTAGAAACCTACCAAATTTCTCTCGCGGTCCATTGTATTCGAAAGGTTTGCCCTTCCTGAAGATCTTAAGTGTCGGGTAACCAGACACATCGAATCTTGATGCAAGCTCACTTTCCGCTGTGGCATCCACCTTTGCCAGTGGAATGGGAGGGGTCCGTTTCTGCAGCTCCTTGGCTGCCTTCTCATATTCCGGCGCAAGTCGTTTGCAATGGCCACACCTTTAGAGACAATGTTGCATTCAGTTCATCAATTTTTATATTGTGTCTGACTGAGCATAGCTGCGTAGTCGATCTTGAAGATAAGACTAACTACGCAGCTTAAACCATTAAGCTAAAAAACACAGGCCTGCTACAAGAACTGCCAATTTGGGTCATCCGATCATCTACAATACTTCAGCTCCAGAAATCAAATACTTTAAACCAAACTAAGGCAGCACAGGATAGTTTTTAAGACAAGGATAAGTTCAGTGTTTGTTTTCATGTAATGGACAAAACTCAGACAGCACTCGTCTTACCAGGGTGCATAAAACTCCACTAGTATAATGTCAGCATTGTTGACAACTTCATCAAAGTTCTCCTTCGTTATCACCATCGTGGCCTCTGGTGGCAGCTTCCAATCTGGTTGTGCTACCTCCTTCACTCTAGATACCATCGCTGAAATACAGACCAGATCAGATGATTAGGCCAAAAAGGAAAAGGACATAAAAAAATGAATATTTTGACATACTGTAGATTACCAGCAAACATGCAATAAAAAGATGTAAACACTTTTTAAGCCGCTATTCATTTGTCAGTTCCAGACTACCATACCTTGCTCTGATCGATCACCATCATAGTCCACTGGCTCTCCGTTCTTCAAGATTTTGATGGTGGGATAACCACTGACATCAAACCTACTCCCAAGAGCACTCTCTTTCGTGGCATCGACCTTAGCCACAGGAATAGGAGGGTCATTCTCTTTAAGAGTCTGTGCAATTTTCTCATATTCCGGAGCAAATTGCTTACAGTGGCCACACCTGAAAACCAAAAGCAGGAAACCATGAGATGCAAATCAGTTAACTTTACACCATATTGCCAAACGGCTGTAGCCCTCAGATCATACAGCTTCATACCATCGGACCATTCAAACCGGCACTTACCATGGTGCATAGAACTCCACAAGCACAGTATCCTTGTCCTGTATAAAGGTGTCAAAGTTTTTCTCAGTTAGAATTAATACGCCATTCTCTTCCTTGACCTCAGTATCATCGTCATCATCTTCCTCGTCGTCGTCGTCATCATCACCCTCGTCGTCGCTGTCAATCTCTTCTGCATCTTCATCTGCAACACGCGTAAAAGCTGTAACGTTGTGCCCAGGCCTCACAGCTGCGAACGGCGTTTAAGTGCGATTAATGAGATTAACGAAGAGTTACGGTTAATACGGACAGACGACCGCAATGCGCGATCAAACGCATTTCGTCAGCGATCACTGAGGCCGAAATTAATCGCCAAAGCACGGCACGCACAATACCGACTCCCCGCATACGTAAGCGCCAAAAAACAACGTGCAGAGAAACGTAAGCATACTTTACCGTCGTCACATCGCGTTACCGTTAGCAGCTGGGAAACACCCAGTAAAGCTATCAGCAGAAATGCGGTCTTTCCTTTCATTTTCTTGCAAGGCGCACTTGACGTCCAAACGCTCGATGTCCGGCTGGTGCAGCGCTAGTGCAGCCTTGGCGGAAAAGCGCAGTACTCAGAGGGTGCTGGGGCTGCTCAGTCCCACCTAAAACGACCTTCAGCCGCAGCTACCTTACTCTAGCTGCTCCTCGTTAAAAGCTTTCGATTGTTGACTTAACCCTTTTAACGCAAATACGGCCACATACCTTGTTTAAATTTAGGGTGTCAAACTTGAGATTGACTGACTTGCCACGGTCCCATTGGCTTTTAACTTGTGCAGCGCACCAATCGCGTATTGCCACTTTACTAGAAGCACGAACAACGTTGTGACCTCTGATTGGCTATCCGGGCGATGGCCGTAATCTTATTGGACACTATAAAGGGGGAAAACCTTTTACATAGTAATCGGGGAAAGTATTTGCTGTTTCGTCTCTGGCCACGAACTTGGAAAATCGCTCCAAGACAGGGGGTTGACTTTGAATGGGATGCTATGCAAGAAATATTTTCTGTATGTACTTATGGAATTGTAAGACATTCCAGTGGCATTTGTTGTAGTACATCATAAGTTTTCCCTCCCTATTAATATTCATTACATCTAAATAAAATTTGCAGATTTAATAATCATTCACACCCATTTACATTTCCTTATCCTAGGGTATATTTACTCCGGGGAAAGATGTGTCATACCGACAAAGATAATCATGCTGGAAAATTGGTATAATGTAACTCACTAATTAAACCATAATTACTCCCGCAAGTGTTTCTGTGTATCCTCCAGAGCCCCGAACAAGGTGAAAAGTCCCCGAGGAGGAGCCGCGAAAACTTTTCTCAAACGAAATCATTCACAAATGAATTCATGTATCATTAAAGCGACGAGTGTGATTAAACGGAAAGGACCACAAACCACGCAATAGAAACGGGTGCTGTTTGAAAAATGTTTATGACCAGTTTCAGTCCTAATCTTACCTTACTAGGTGAAGAACCGCTACGGAACCTCTCTGGCTTTGTTAACCATGGGAAGTAGAGATGTCATGCAGAAAACCCGTTATCTTCGTTATATAATAAAAAGAAAATACCATTATAATCAAATATGACGATGAAAAGTTATAGTGTTGGGTATAAAGGGGCTAGTGCGCCACCTTGCACCGGGAGGTGGAACTGCAGCAGGGTTCCATCGCGTCGCTCCTCGTGGTTCTGGGAGTAAGTGAGGTTCCGCGGATGCTGGGAATGTGGTATAGCTGTGAATTTACCTGTTTGATTAAGCTTGTGGTTCTGATCTGATAGGCGGAGCGGGGGAGGTCATCATCAGAGGCAGCGCCGAGATCCTGCTCCGTGTCCCCGACTTGGGGGCGTCCCTGGTCCGGAGGGCACGAGTGTCTGGCTGCAGAAGGGGCCTGAGAGTGCGTGTCCTCTGTCAGGCCCCATCCACTCTAGCCAGGGGGTGTTCCACAAAGGTGCCAGTGAAGGTGCGTGCAACTGTTTGGCAAATCTGGTTTAAACGATCATTTATTTATTGACATATTTTAGTAAACAGTTGCAACCTGTTGAGCTAAATTATGTCTGGTTCGGTTTATTCTAGATAGGCATCTAAAGAGCAGGTTTAAACTTTTCGGTACAAACTCATCATAGAAATGGTACTTATTTAAACATTTTCATGTTGTTGTATATACATATTTTTTATAAAAGGGTACTGCACTTATTTTCTAGTGCCTTTTTTTATACCCCCAACCCCAAACTAAATTCACTAATGTAATTTATATTCTGGTGGTGTTACATGAGATGGCTTCAAAAAATGTATTTAAGTGCACAAAACGGCTCTTTCTGTGATACTAAAGCAAAAAACCATTTAACAGAAAAGGTATGCCTGAACTCCTGTCAACAAACACTTTGTAGATCAGATAAATACCCAACACCAGAAACACATTTAATAGAATGTTGCTTATATTCTAAAGGAGCAGTGTTAAAATGGACAGAGTGATACACTTGACTGTATTAAACACAGGCCACTCTGAAGCACAGCCATCCACTGGAGGCTGAATTGCAGCAATGTGATTTTTCTCCTCCACGCATCACCAAAGGAGACCTCCTCCTTATCCGGCTCTGGTTCACGTGGGAAGCACATCCGCTCTCTCTCACTCCATGTCCACTGGATTTCTGTTCACGCAGATCTGGAACACAGCCGCCCTCCTCACGCCATGGCTGGGATGAAGTACTGTAGGGACGCGTTCTCGTGTAGCCAGACGAAGTGAACCATCTTTTTGTCCACGATATCTGCGGGACAGTTTAGGGAACAGGGGTAAAGGACAAAAGCATTCTGTTTAGCGAGCGCCTCATGCACATCACTGATTTCAATTATGCAGGAAGTCCAGCCAGGTTATACAGCAAATGGCGAAACGTATCAGGACACCTGCTCATTACGTCTACGGGATATTTTATGACATTCCATTCTAAATCTATAGGCATCAATTTGGTGTGGGTCCCCCTTTGCAGCTGTAACAGCTGCCTCTCTTCTGGGGGGGCTTTCCACAAGATTTTGTAGTGTGTCTGTGGGTTTTTTTTGCCCATTCATCCAGAAGAGCATTTGTGTGAGTTCAGGCAGGGGGGCTAGGGCCTATTCTATGAAGAAGAGAGGGCAAAGTGCAAAGGAAAAGAAGCCAATCGTTTGAAATAATCAGGGACTCGGGGGTGGTGCAGTGGTTAGCACTGTCTCTGGGACAGTCGTGGGGTTTCCTTTGGGTTCTCTGGTTTCCCCCCGGTCCAAAAATATGTTGAGGCTGATTGGAGTTACCACATTGGTCATAGGTGTGAATGAATGGTGTGTGAGTGTGCCCTGCGATGGTCTGGTGCCCCATCCTGGGTTGTTCCCTGCCTTGCGCCAATACCCTCCATAGACCCTCCACAACCCTGAATAGGACAAGAGGTTTCAGAAGTTGGATGGATGGATAGATCAGCTTACTACACATGGCCTTGCTGGGGTTGACCTGCTGGCTGGACAGAAACTGCTGCAGCTTCTTGATATCCACGCGCGCTTGGGCCATGGTCTCCAGGTCCTGACTGGCACCCTGGGACCCACCGTCATCTAAGGAGACGGGGACAGTGTGAGCTGGTTAGGACGCCCTCCATGTGACCAGGTCAATGCCACACACACGTGCATGAAAACCAGCCAACGGAAATGAGCCAGGGGGTGTTCCACAAAGAGAGATTTCCCAGTTAGCTGGCTTAACGTAAGCCAGAAGTCATGACTGTCCAGTCAGAATGCTCCTTGCTTAAACTACTATTGGACAGTCAAGACTTCTAGCCTAAGTTAACCCAGTGAAGTGAGAAATGCTTCTTCGTGTAACCCCCCCCCCCTCCCGGTGTTCTCTGCTGTGACCCATTTTTAAGGATCTCGACTCACCCCAGGGAGGGTTTCCCAGATCCCTGAAGTGAGTGGAGACAGACACCAAGTCTGTCTCAATCTTCAGAGTCATCTGGCCACTTCGATTTGCTTCCAGCACCTATATAAGGGACAACACACTACAATCGATTACGGTGCAGCACATCTCAGACGTGTAACGCTGCTGCCTAAACGCGATGGGCTATTTACTTTCACTGATGTAGCTGATTAAGTATTTTTTGTTTTAAATCATGCATGTATTACACAGTCGTCTTGAAATCCTTAAGTGGTCTTTAAGTAGCAGTACTGTACAAACAATGCTTAAGTTTAAACAGCACTCACCAGAAAGTTTGATAGGTTCTTCATCCTATCTACCACATTCTTCATTGTCTTCAGAGGAGGAAGGTATATACTGACCTTTTCAAATGAGTAATCATAAAAATGCCTGTGTTAACTCAATAGAACCAGGGTTAGGGCAAAACGGAAAGGTTATCAATCCAAGGAAGTGCGAGAGTGTCACTCACGTCGAAGTCCGGCACAGTGGGTTCCCTGAAGTCATGCCAGAGTTTCCTGGGAATGACGTCCACCGGAATGTCGTGTGTGACGACTCTGCTGACGCTGGACAGAGACGGCTTTGGGAGGAAACAGACCATTTCATGACAGCAGAAGTTGTGTGCCAGAATTCTGTTGCACTGGAAACTGTGTGCTCAGAATGTCAGTGAACATAACTCGAAAGCAACGTCATCTGATGCCAAATGACATAACGAGAAGCAGGACCAATAATGAGGTGGCTGCTTTTGTTAAACCGGAAATTAATTTACCTTGAAGCATTATCAGATTGTTGCTAAGCAAGACCATTCACATTTTTAATTTAGACAGCAAAAGCATATCTATAAATATCCATGAAACGCCCAGTGCTTGAGACTGACAATAGCACACAAGATTAGAGAAAAAGGGCCACTTATGACCCTTCATTTAGCGAGACGATCCAGGGACCCCGATGCTGCCCGAAAGGCTTGCGGGACGCAGACAGTCTGCTGCTCTTACCAACTCGGCGGCCAGCGTCAGACAAGGGCAATGTTTCTTTGTCAGCTTCACCTTCAGGCACTTGGCATTCTGGGCTGTTTTAAGGGCACGGGAAAGGTTCTCCGGAACAAGCTCGAGATATATTTCGTTTGCATCCGATGCCACACCCTCCATTTGGAATTCATCAAAAAAGTTACCCTGCGGAGTTATTTACAGGAACCACTCATTGCCCAAACCACCATTAACCGCTGAAAGATTAAAACGGTGGATAATGTAAAAAGAGCACTGCGGTAAGATTACCTGGTCTAACTCACACCACATGCTGACGCCCCCGTTTGCTACCTTGTCGGAAAGCATGAAGTACAGGTTGTCAGCAGTGACCCTGAAGGTGCAGGCTTTGGTCAGTTTGGAGATGGTATTAACAACACCTGTGGTGGAGCAAACGTGTCATTCAGCAAGGTGTCTCATTATATCTGCAGAGGCAGAACAGCCAGCAAACTAGCAACTTGCAAAACATCAGGCAAAACCTTTAAACAAAATACCGCTTACTTTCTCTAACGAGTGATGCACATTTCAAGCATACCGTCTAGTTGTAAAGTTACTAAGAATTCATTACAAATCCGTCAATAAAATGGCCAAACCCATAAAATGTATTCGCTCCATCAATAATGAAATGTCTTCTTACAGTTGAGAAGAACGAATAACATTTTTTCATCCTTGTATAATGCAGAGGGAATGTCGCCGTCTGTCAAAAATTTGTAACAAGCAGATGATAGATAAATAAATAATACTCACGTGTAAAACTATTGAGACAACCCACATCGAGTATTTTAGCGCGAAACCTCATTTTTAGGTATACAACAGCTTATTAAAGTACAAATGTTCTACACACATAAACATCCGTTTGTAGGGGCCGCCACTGGTACGCCGTTTTTAGGGTCCCCCGGAAACAGCGGCTCGGAGATTTGGACCGGGCGCTTTGAAACGCTACAATTTCCCAATCATTGCCACAAGAGGGCGCCTTCATTCAATTTAAAATATAAAAGTCCCAATTAATACTCTGATAAAGTGTAAAATCAATGTAATATAATTAATCACATGACTTGTGGGCACATGTACGCATATACACATTATCCTAAAGTTGCTGCAGGAAGCAGAGTGCCTTCCAAAAACATTTAGGTGCGTTGATGCGTGCCATTTTCATGTTTGACCTGAACCTGAATATCCATAATGAGGATTTATGAGGTAAAATGATTTCTTTCGGATGTTATTGTATAACAGAAACAGTGGATAAATATAGATCTATCTATGTATTCAGAGTTAGAAAGTGCATTTTTGGAAACATTGCTTCCACAATAATTTATGAGAAATATTCAGCGGTCTCCACCACTTATATGTATTAACTTCATATGATGTTTCCATGTTTTTCTTGTCAGATTTGCCATGAACAAACGTCGTCTAATGGCTACATCACAGGCAAATCCTGAAAAAGTATCATGATCTTAAGCTGAGCTGAGAGCTGCAAAACGTTACAGAATCTTAGCTTGCATTGGAAATATCAAATGAACGTTGTGTTTCTAATACGGAAACTATATTAAAATAACTAGGCAATTAACGCATGTTTAATACCATCATTCAACCTAAAGATTTGTCCGCTGGGGCTTTTTTGACATTTTGAATTATACACAGAGGTGTATAATTCAGAGGTGGAAAGTTCAGATTCACAAAGTACAAATCCAAACCTGAAGAGTCACATTCGCAGAATACGCATGCACTTGTTGGTCTGGATTTGTACTTTCTGAAGCTGATATTTGTTTTAGTATGATAAACGAATATTGTGCACACGAAGTTGCTGTTGTATGTGGTGTTATTATGAATTTTTAAATTGGCAAATAAAAAGATATCGGTAAATCATGCGGATTTCCTTCGGCTTACTAGCAGCATGTCAATATCGGGCGCACTTTCTGGGACTTATAGCTCAGACTCTCAGAAAGCAGAACTGAGTCTTTGCAGTCTTCGTTTTGTTTTCTAGCCCATGTGATTTCCTTCCTTGTTCGGGGTGGGGGGGGGACATACGGCTCTTTCGTCGCCCGCTGGAGGCGGAGGTGGACTGGGAGCCGATCCCAGCATCTCACTCAGTCCTTTCGTTGTATGGAGGTAACGGTCGGATGAGACATTTCATTACTGGACATGGTTATAATGTAACTTTAAATTACTTCTGACACTTATGAGAAAACAGACTATAGGCTGTGAATGAGGCGGCACGGACGGTCTTTTCACGGCTTGCGGAATAAGTCATGCCGCGCTTCGGGCAGCTCCTGCCCAGCCGTATTCCATGCGCCCTGTTCCCGTCGGATCACCGCTGACGTCGTAATGGATAGAAACGCGCTAATTATTACACATCTTTTCGTTTTCTGGCTATTCGGTAAGTCAACTTTCTATAGCATTTAAAATCATCTTGGAAGCGAATAGCATCCTGCGAATTCGCAGGTGCAAGTTTATGTAACTTATAATTAAGAGCGTCGTAAATAAATTCATAGGCTAGAAATAAAAATGGGAAAAATGGGAAAGGTCTTATAGGGAAGAGCTGCCTTGTGTGTAAAATACAATACGGCGTTTTACGATTATCACTAGGTGAAGAATTTTAAGAGACGGAAAAGTGTGTCCAGATTTTTAAGTTAGCCGTTAGATTAAGCATTTAGCACAGCGGATAGATATCTCCTTTAATAATAATAACAACAACAAAAATACTATTACTACTACTACTACTAATAATAATAATAATTGTTATTATTATTATTATTAACAAGGAGTATTCTTATTATTAACAAGGAGACGCAGATAGGCCTACCTTTTGCGCCCCTGAACACATACGCTGTTCCTTACCACACTCTCAGAAAAAAGGGTACAATTTTGTACCTTTGCTTGTCACTGGGGCTGTACCCTCAAGGGTCTGCCAATGGTA
>JAODLD010022182.1:0-20696 GCA_026781065.1 Mormyrops boulengeri | reverse complement strand
AGAAACCAGTGGCGGTTATAATCGGATGCTGACAGAATTGCAGGAAGCTGAAGTCGTCGGCCGGACACAGGAAATGACGAACGATGCCTCAGTCAATGACGTGCCTGACTAAAGCGGCCTCATTCCACCAGAAACCGCGGTTCATGTTAATCACCCCTGCCTCAGCACAGCCCCCCCGCCCTTACCTTTCTTGTATTTATGAATGGGGATTTTTTTCAGCTGATCTTTGCGGAGGCGACATCTTCTTGCCCTGTGTCTGTCCTGAACAAACTTGGTGATCTGAAACACAGAGGCGCAGATGAGAGCGGCCTTCCTGTCAGAGAAAGTCCACCGGGAAGCCGAGCCTGCGGGAGCTCGGCTGAACGGGTACGGTGCAGACGCTCGCCGCTTACCATGAAGATAACGATGAGGATGAGGCAGATTCCCACTATGATGAGGAAGGGGATCAGGTAGTACTCCAAAGGCAGGGTGAATTCGGGCATGAGGATAATGTGGCCACTAGGGGCAGTATGAACAAAAACCGATTGGAGGGCATTAAAGATAGAAGTGCTGCTGTAGCTGCTTTGTAGGGTAAGTGCATTTTATAATGTAACCCATATACACAGAGCTCACATCTTACGCAGTTCTGAACGAACGTGGTTCGAAAATATATATTTAAATAAATGCTTAAAAAACTAACCAAAAATGCACTAGTTCAAATTGGTGCACAAAGTGCGCAAGTGTAGACTGAGTGAGGCATGTATCAGTTCAAACATCCATTGGCCAGCATCCTAACTACACATAATTTTTTGTCATTCTTACCCAAAACAATACATTCTAACAACTATTGTACTGTTTTTACATAGAATTTACATCAAATAGGTGCAGTTCTGTAATCTAGGCATGATTTAAGGTATACAACTGGTTGGGAATCGGTGTATATGCAAAGTAATCAGCCACTTTTATATAATGGTTTTGAATGTACGGGGCTTTGGAGGATCGCCGTGGATCACGGAACCAATTTACCGAGTAAGATGTAGAAATACTGTATGTTTTCACAACCCGGCGAATGTACTGAATGAAAAGGACGAAAAACACTTATTTCCTCATAAATGCAATCAAGGAAGTCCGATTCAACACTAACGCTAATTTTTGAATGCAATATTTATATGTGAATAGCAATATACTGTGGTATATCCGGTTATGGTCTAGATATAAAGCAATGAGTAATACTACTTATACTTGGTAATAAACTATATGGCCATAGTAAGTGGACACCCCGATAAATTAAAGCAGTTGCCTAGTTTAGTGACACCCATTACTGACACAGGTGTATAATTCAGCACACAGTCACAAAGTCTCCTGCGACAAACATTAGCAGCAGTATGGCTGGTTGTACAGAAGAGGCGAGTGACTTTCAGCTCAACACCATCATAGGACGGCATCTTTTTAACAAGTCATTTGCCACATTTCTGCCATGTTAGAGCTGCCCCGGTCAACTGCAAGGGAAGTGCTTGTGAAGGTCAAAAGGTCTGGGAACACGTTCAGTTGTGCAGTGGTGAGTCACACAAATTCACAGAAAAGGGACCCGATCACCCAGCATCTATACCCAACCTGACTGCCAGGAGATCCCACCAGGAGTGTCCTAGCATGTGATGGAAAGCCTTCCCAGAAGAGTAGAGGCTATCATAGCAACAATCGGCTGACCAGACCCTTGATTTCCACAAATCCTTGGTGTCCACATACTTTTGGCCATATAATGTAGGCAGATTCTGGACCCACCATAGTCCTGTCCAGAATAAGCAGTCAGAAGATGGACAGATATGGAAAGAGGTATCTAATTAAGCAGTTTCAGCAGATTTAATATCAAGATCACAGCACACCGTGTTCGGAGCTCCACGTTCACAGAAAACACAAAGCCACTCACCCTTTGTCATATGTGTAATCTTCCTTCAGGGAATTGGCCGTCTCCTCACCAACAAAAACTGACGGAATGTCTATCTGCTTGAAAATATCCACTGAAAGAACAACCAGGGAAACAGTTGTAATAGAATATCACCCCCATTAGTGATACTGGCTAAGTTAAAATAACATAATACTTAACACAAGATTTACTTCGTGCACAGTCTGTCTGCAGTTATAATTTCAGAAATAAAAGCCATGGCGACCATGCAAGCCATCACTCCTCATTATTATCCCGTACATATGCTAATTAAGGTTTCTTATTGATGAAGTGTTCTGAAAAACATATGCGTCTGGATGGCTCGCAGCCATCACAGTTGTGTTGTTTACGTGGTCCCTGCAGCTGTCACAGCAGGATGGCGCTCTCACTGTCACTGTCACTGTCAGATTCCTACTCTCTTGGCTGTTCTCTCACCGCCTGGACCATGGAAAAGCATATGCGGGCGAGAAGCCGGGAACGTGCTGAGGAACCACAATGCAGAGGCTGCCAATACGCTAACACAAGTGTGAGAGAGTGAGAAAGGCAGAGAGGGAGGGCTGTTTGTCTGGAAATGAAATAAGCCAATTAACGGGAAATGTCTTGGAAAGCACTGCACTGCACATTATAAATATGCATTCTTATTTTCAATCAACATAACTGGTTGATGGATGGATGGATGGATGGATGACAAATTTGTTGAGCACTGCCGATTCAGATTCATTGTCACATCACAGTTTACACATGAGAAGTTCACTCTTTTATGTTGTGTAAACTATAAAAAGACGGTGAACTTGTGTGTTTAGCGTCAATCAACAATGAACTATGGGAGTACGCAGTACTCAATACTACAAATCCATGGGGTATTATAGTATACGAGTAGAAAGATAAATAAACAATAAAATATAAGCAGGAGGTAGAAGGAATAACAGAGTCTGGGATGAATAGGCACTGTGGGGGGGCGGGGGTGTTTTAGGACTTTGAACCATTCAACAGTCTTACAGTTTGGTGAAAGGAGGTGTGAGTGACTGCTTGTTTGGGATCGGGATCGTGATCTGATCTGGCCCTTTTTTCAAACCCCAGTAAAATGAAATCGGTGCGTATGCATGTTTGTGTGTTCTGGAGCACTTACAGTCATTGGATCCCATGCTAATTAAGTCATCCGAGTCCACATTGTGAACAATGGCGGCCTTGTACCCAGCCTTCTGCGCGTTGAGAACCTGGAGGGGGACGAGAGCTTTATTACAGTTGCCGAAGTCTCAACGCCCATGTCGATAACAGGCAGCGTTTGGGCGTTCCGTTCATATAGCCCGAATTTCACAGGCTGCTGAAATGAACCATTACAACTCCAATAATGACCTTAGGAGCACTTACTTTAACATAATGAAAAAGTAATAAAATGGGTCTCCAGAAATAATATAAATCAGTAGGCATTTTAATTTTTTCTGAAGTTTAATGTCAGCGAACAGTAATTCATCAACAAACATAATGCATTTATTTGTAGCAATTTAACAAGTGACTGTGACCCCCCCCCCCCGGCTTGTTCAGAATCTACTGTGTCAATGTGAATCCATCATGGTTTCAGTGTGAACCCAAGCTGCACTTCTAACCCGAAGTGAGAGATCGTGGTTAACAATGACAACGATAACATCATAAGAGACCACAGATTCCACAGATTGAGACAGGAATACGGGGAAAATAAAGCACACTAGCATACTGCTGGCGACAAAAAAGCATTTAGCTGTTAATCTAGTTTGTGGCCTCTCCTGATGCTTTCATCATTTTATCATGCGCTTAAAGAGACCAGGGAGCCGCTCTTGTAGAAGATAAAGGACGTCAATAGCTGAACAGGGTCATTGATTCTTTCAGACAGTGTGGTCGCCATTCGAAGCGAATCAGCTTGATGGCTAATTTGTAGCTAGTAGCTAGGAAGCCATCAATTAGGGCGAACTGACAGGTATGCTGTGTGCGTGTAAGGCCCATGTGCTACTGCCTTGTGGAGGCATCGCCGCTACCAGAGAGCAAAAATCTCATTTCGCCTACTTCCGGCTTCCTGTCATGTGACCTCCCTCCACGCGTCTGGTCGTAAAATGTTTATTAGCAGCCAAGAATTCCCTGGAATCCGCAATGCTTTCGCGTCCTTTCACTGGCTTATGTAAACAGATACGTTCCCCTGATTTATGTCCTACACGCCTCTGTGGGTGACGTTGCAGGAGATCTGAGCGCCGGCACTCACAGATTAACAACGCCCTGTCAGAACCCAGGCAGTGAAAATTACCCAGATTTCCCTCCATTGGCCCTACCCCAAGAGACTCCGTAGCCACGACGGACAAACAGCACAACCATGTAAAATCAATCGTGGGGACCAGCGTTCCCAGCGTTTTGATGTATTCAGTATTTTTATTTCTTTTATTCCAAAAAAATCATACATATATTTTAAAAACACACCGATCATATTTATACGTCTTAACATGGTTCTGACTCGTCCTGGAAAACCTGCAAGCTTTCCAGTCATGGACAACACATGGAAATCGAGAGAAAAAGTAAAATGTCCTGGGAAAATATTTTAGCACACAAATTAATACTGGCATGTGAAATTTTGAATATGTAAACATGTCAAGGTTTCCCAGGATGAGTAGGAACGTTAAGCTGACATTCTGCTTTTTCTCGAGAGATCATTTCGCTGAAACATAAACGTACCGGCCTTCGGTAAGTTACAAAAATTAAAACACTCCGTCGTTTCAATTCAGTTCGTTAAACAAATAGATTAAAAATACACAGATGTCACTGTACATCTGTTAACACGTCACAATGCCAAATGTGAGTTTAAATTCATTAAACCTGTAAAAGAAGGGGGTTTTCACTTCAGAACAACTGAAACAGCAAAACCATTGAAACGGCAGCTGGAGGTCAGTCTGGGTGAAACTGTACCCCAGCTGCTGGGAGGATGTTTGTACAGGCAGAAATTAGAACGTCATGTACGCTGTTGACATGGCAGTATGACCCAGGCCTTTTAAGGGGAGGGGAGCTTACGTTATATTATATCAATGTAATTCTACCTGCCTGGCAAGTTAGTTTGCTTACTTAGTTTGCCAACTCGAATTGCAGGGTGATCCTTATCCCTCCCCTCATTTGTTTTATACAGAAAACTACAGCAACTTCTGCAAATGATCCATAATGCATTTGCTAAAAAGAATAGGTCATCGAATACGTTCTGCAGCGTGGCCGTACATTTCACAAATGGCTGAAAAATGGGCTTTAATACCAAACTCAGAGCCACTCCTGGCAGCACTTAACCTTCCCCACCCCCTCTAAAAACACCATTTAAAGCAAATCATTAGTCTGTTTGCAGGCTCCTCAGAAAAAGATGGATCTGGATGATAGCATCAGTAATTACTACAGTGCCTTAAAGCATTGCTATAAAGGGCAAAACGCAGACACAGAGCATACAAAGACGCCTCGCAGACCGCCGCTCTCCTGAAACATGCTTCCTGCTATGTGGGACCACCAGCCCCCCACCCCGGTTTCTATGAATTTCCTTAGTAGACCAGCTGGGCAGCCCCTTAGATTAGATAAATCCAGCAAGTCACAGGGCGAGCCGGAAACTACTCATAATTTAGGGCTGTTTCACAATTGAACTGGACGCTAGATTTGTGTGTGCGTGTGTGTGGACATGTATAGTATGTATATCAAAACCTGTTATTTGCTCTATTTTTTGCTCCCCACAAGGGGAAACTCAATGTAATAGAAATCTGTGACTGCAATCAAAAAACTAAAATTCTCAAATGTCTTGTATTTTATTTTGTTTTGTTACTTATGGTTAAGGTTAGGGCTGGGTAGGGGTTAAGGTTGTTGTCATGTTGGGATTAGGGTTTTCCCCATAGAAATGGATGGACAGTCCCCACAAACATAAAAGTGTGTGTGTGTGTGTGTGTAAGTGTGTAAACAGAGCCACAAACACACACAGACACACAAATGCAGGCACACTGATACACAGATAAACACAGAGGCACAGACATACACACAGAAACACACACACAGGCATGCAGGCCCAGACACAAACACACACAGACAGACACACATATACACAGACACTTATGTGAGATCACAACCACCACTTCAGTGCTCTCCCCTCTCTGCGAGTCAGACGGTGTGTAGGATATAGACAGACAATGCCAGTAGAGTGCAGCTGAGACATAAAACGTAAACCACCATGGTTTTTACACCCCAGTTGCACAGCTTTACGCCCATGTATCGGCGCAACTGGGACTCACCTATTTGAGACCACGCCCAAAAGCAAAGAATAAATGCTTTTTCCTGCTCTGGTCTCAAAGGTCTTTTTTTATGTCACAGTGTTTGATGAGAAATGCCAGCTTTGAGTCATGGTCTTTCAACCAGGTTTAATATCTACGAAGAACAATACGATCTCTATCCACAAAGCAGACGCTCCCCGCAGCGCTGGTAGCCCAGGAGACGGGTGTAGGGAGCGAGTGTGCGTGTGCCAAGTCCTGGCTAGGACGTGGAGGGCGGTGGGACGGCCGACCGAGATCCCGCCCCCATCTATTCAGCCAGTGAACTGAGGGACGCACTAATTGGTTCCCTGTCCTGAACCCCTACCCGCAGCAGTGGGCGCTTAGCTGAGATACAGAGAACAGGATGTACATGCCCCTCCCGTCCCGCCCAGTCTCTGGTGACAGACACCCTTTAGACCAACACATCACCGCTCGGGGACTGGCATGTCAACTAGCTGAGATACACCACCACTAAATTACAAATAGATCACACAGACAGCCAGGTTAGGCTGAAAGGGGGTACTTTACTTCCTGGCATAGGCTCCTGGCTCATCTTTGGCCCTAAACTGGACAAGCAGAGTGTAAGATGAATAGATGGATCGTAACAGGTTCCACACCCATTAATTTGACCCAAACACAAAGATTACTTCCTGTGTTATACCGATATAGCTCTGTGCTGCTGTTTAGGCCCTGTGGAGGCTGTGAGGGGCATCTGTAACACTTTGAATGTACTGTATGATACCTCCACCCACTTCATAGATTAGACCCCGCCCCCAGATGCACTGCACCCAGAGTAAATCGGATCTTGACCTTGCCTGCGGGACATCTCACACTGTGCACAACCTGCATGCGTTATTTAAGGCTTGAAAGCCGCCGTCTCTAGCCGCTGCTCGCACGTCACGCGGATCCACAACCCCAGACAGATCCTGCCTGGGGGGGGGGGGATCTACGTTCCCCGCCATCCCTCTCACGGCCGCGTAAGGCGTAGCACATAAACGAGCTCTTGCCTTGTGAAGGTGAAACACTGGGGGGAAAAAAAAGCGCTTTGCCACATTTTTCTGTGCGCTGACACATCCCCCGCAGTGGCGCGGCTCGGATGACATTACGCAGCGATTCTTTAAGGCAGAGTGCGATAAGGACGGCTTGGCTTGGTATTCACGTGAAGAGACAGGCTCAGTTACAGTCACTCATTAAGGGAATCAGAATGTGGGGGAGGGAAAACACGACGAGATTAATGCTTGGAAAAGTGAAGAAGTTGCTGTGATCACATGCACACAACAACAACAAAAAAATCTATCTACACCATAAGGCTCTCGTATCCAGCATCCGAGTAACCAGCAATCAGTATAAGTCAGCATATAATTAACTATTATTGTGAATTTTTTATAGCACTATTCTACTAAAATATGTGGTAAACCATCTAAGAATAACAAAGAATAGCAAATAAAAGAATTATGTAACACACAGGCCATGTCAGTTCCCGCCAACACCTGAAGAGCAGCATGCTTTAGTAATCTGTGACTGACAGAACACAAAACACTGTGAGGTAAACAAATATCTGACTTAAAATCTCAGTTAATCACCCATGTTGATTAAAGTAGCCGGAAGAACTGTTACAATCAGCCAATCACCTCTGTTGCAGTACCAGGCTGCACTGGTCTCACAGCCTATTCTAGGATGCAGAGGGCACTGGACAGAGGACACCCACCACAGGATTCCCGTCTATCGCAGTGCACACACTGCGGGCAACTGTGACACCATTCCACCTAACAGCTTGTGTTTTGGCTGTTGGAGAAAACCCAAGAAAAGATGGGGAGAACATGCAAACTGCAGAGACGCAGAATCCAGAATGCCAAACCGCAGAGGCGTCAGGCCAGATGTGACAGGAGCTAGGAGATGCCCACCTTGACGTCGAAGTTGCAGTCGAAACGCTTGATAAGCACAATGAAGGCGCCACTTGAGTTGCCCCTCAGAGGCGGGGGCTCGATGGGCTCGCAGGCGTTCTCGGGCCGCGCACCAATCAGGAAGCCCTGCAAAGGGACAGCCAATCAGGAGGCATCTTCATTTCAGCCACTGAGAATCCGGAGTCCACCTTTGATGTGACGATGAAGCAATACTGTAGATCAACAGAGACCTGTGTGATTCCGAAATCTGCCCATCGATAAGCTGTCGTGATGATAGAGGGGAAACAGGGAGAACTTCCATACCAAGCGAGATCCTACCGGGTAGGATTATGGCCCCTACAATATCAGCACTGATCTGTAACAGTCAGGAAAGCAATTTTAATACAAAACTAACTGAAAGTTTATTTTGTCGCCGCACATTTCAGGCGTCCGGAAGAGATAACAGTAAATCCAAGGCAATTAGGGAGTGGGATGGGCGGGGGGGTATGACTGTCAACTAGTGTTATTGGCGTTCTGATTTTCTTAATTTTTTATTTTATTTTTTTTTAATTATTTTACATTTTCATTTGAAACCTAGTTTAGTTTTAGTGGTGTGGATTTTATTAGTTTTTATTTTTAAAATATGTTTCTATTTATATTTAGTTTTTGCATACTTAAGTTTTAGTTTAAGTTTTTAAAAATGTGTTTCATAAGGGTAGACAAAACTGTAGAGCTATTCTGCCTGACTGTTATAGAATCCTATATGAACACACAGCACACGTTACGTACAATCTATCCATCCATCCATTCACCTTCTGAAACCGCTTGCCCTATTCAGGGTTGTAGGGATCCAGAGCCTATCCTGCAGGCTACGGGCGCAAGGCAGGGAACAACCCAGGATGGGGCACCAACCCATTGCAGGACGCACATACACACACGGGGAAACCGGCATACCTGGAGGAATCCCCACAACACAGGGAGAACATGCAAACTCCACACACATGAAGCTATGGCGGAGGCTCAAACTCTGGTCCCAGAGGTATGAGGCAACAGCGCTAACCACTGCACCACCGTGCCAACCCTGGTTTAGTTTTCATTAACAGGAATAACCCTGCAGTGACCTGTGAGCACATAAATTTACTGGGATGGATTGTGGATGGGGGGGCAGTAGAAGCAAAGCAGTAAAAGCGGATCCCTCAGCAGTCAGACGTTTCTGCTCTGAATTCTGTTCAGGCCCTGAAATAAAACCTAAGAGGGTAGGGCACCTCGTGCTGCCCCGCCTCTGATACCCAACAGGGAGCTGAACCCAGTCAGCAGTCACTCAGACCCTCGCGCCTCGTCTGAAAGGAAACAGAGCTTAAAAGACGCGACAGCTGAATGGATTATTCAGGCCACGCTGCCCCCTACAGGCTGCAGCAACAATACCGAGACTGATATTGTGAAATCAGGCAAAAATCATGCAGATTATAGTGTGGCTTCCAGTAAATATATAAATATCAGCAGTCTCAATAGATGGGTCTCCATAAAATGAACGGAGTTGCTAACTGGGATATCAGCGTACACTTAATTCTGAAAATCAATCACTGCCTGCTATCTTCAGCTTGATTTCATCTTAAATTTACAGGAAAGAAGAAGTTTAGCCATGTGAATCCAAACATCACTACAAAAACATTAACTATTGCAGAAAACGTTCAGAAATGTAAAAGATGAAAGTAATCCATGTCTTGTCTGTCAGTCAGATACTTTATGTTAATTCTTTACTTCAACATCTGGCCTAAAGATATCTAAAATCCACACCGTGCAAGCGATTGTGCCGAGAACTCAGTCATTCTTGCGACAGCGAATGTGAAATACAATCTGGGCACATACAGAAGTGCAAGCATTAGCTTCCATAAATAAAAGCTTATTTTAAATCATGGCAAGTGGAAAGGGGTCTTTTCTGCCCGATTTCCTCAATGTCATGTGTATCACCTGTTCTTTCTACTAAGTGATTTCTTTGCCAGTGCGCCAGCTGAAATCTGTATCTGTATATACTGTATATATATATATGGGTAATCAAGGGATTCCTTCTGGGATTTACACAAACAACCCAAATCAGCAGCTGCCTCCTGCCTCAACTTCTGCATCTGACACTTGCGTTGATCAGTGTTCAATATAAAAAACACATGGGGAATTATACTGCCTACGCTGCCCTCTGCTGGTAGTATAAATCCTAGCTCTCCAGAAGGTCATTGACGTGAAACTCCATTAGACTCTCACAGACCTCATCATGAGTGACCAGCCACACACAGAAACGACTCTGTGCCAGACCAGGGTTTATATTTGTTTTTGGGGGTTCACATCTGTGAAATGTGCCGTCTATGCTGCAATAACATCAGCGAGCAGATTAGCTCCTCTTGCAAACTCAAATAAATAAGCCCCCTTCCCCCAGATGGCTATTCTCCACAATGTGTCAGGTTATACACTAAATACCAGTCGAATGGAGAAGAACAAGCATGACAAGAGTGCAAGGTGTTTAAGGAAATGACCGGTTGCCTGGGCGTATGCGGACTGCGCATTGCTTCTCCCCCAGCTTCAGTGACTCTCCCCCAGCTTCAGTGACTGTGAATATCCCCCCCTTTAATTCCTGTCATAGTTTGAGAGACTGTTCATGAATACGTAATCTCGTTCGGCAGAAACTGAGCCAAACTCTGTGTTTCCAGGACAGCAAAGACAAAAGACTAAAAAACAGGGAAATTACAGAAGCTTCTGCATATTGCACAGATCCACAAGCTGATTATGGCCACTCAGAACAAGCGCCTATTATACAGCATCCAGCCAAAATGCAGATAGCGTAAGTGTTCAGTCCCCTGAGTTCGCTACACACTGGTGACGCCTTTGTCTGGTCAGATTTGCTAAAAAAATCAAATTATTTCTAAAAAAAAAAAAAAAAAAAAAAGAAAAAAAAGTTTTTCACCATAGACTCCCAATAGGATCAGGACTGGGACACCTGGACACATTAACTTCTTTAACTGAAAATCTGCCACCAAATTACATACCACCCTCACAAACAGAGCCCTACAGCCCTCCACCCCCCCCAAAAAATCACAATAATCAAGACATATTAAAGGTGATGTGCAGGTCACGGTCACGGACTAAGTGCCTCTTGCCAAACACCGCTTAGCCCCTGAAGGTACCCGAGAGCCTGGAGTCTGCCATACCTTTCAATATTTACCCCAAACTTTAGAGGCACAGGGTAGTAACACCTGTGCAGGTGTTCAAATCAGTGCTGTGCTCCAAGGCAGCTGACATTAATGACAGGTAAAGGTCTTCCTAAGCGAGTCTGCACAGAAGAGCCACCAAAGCACCAGTCAAACCTGCACACCTAGAAATCACAACAGCTACGGCAGTAAATGCTTCACACTTAAATGCAAAATGCTGTCGATTTTAGTCACGTTGGTCTAACGCACCCAGTGACCCTGATCAAAATGAGTGGCTAAGACATAGGTGGGTGAGTGGATGGATGGATGGATGGATGGATGGATGGAAAGATGGATGGAAAGATGGATGGATGGATGGAAAGATGGATGGATGGAAAGATGGATGGATGGATGGATGGAAAGATGGATGGAAAGATGGATGGATGGATGGAAAGATGGATGGGTGGATGGAAAGATGGAAAGATGGATGGATGGATGGATGGAAAAATGGATGGACGGATGGATGGATGGACTGACACTAACAAACCACATTTTTCTTATTGTTCTGTGCACTGATTTAATTCTTCAGTGACTGGAATCATTTGTTTCCCAACAACTTGTTCCTGTCTGTCCACAAGGTGGAGCAATAAAATAATAAATAAGCTAATAATTTGTTCAACAGTCTGTCACGGTTACTTTTTGGGAATATGAAAACACGGACACCACTCCGCACCCAATTTGCATAATATCATTAAAAGGGGCAGGGAGACAAATACACGGAGCTGAAGTTCAGATCATCAGTGCCACCTGAGCCAAGGAAACTGGCGTATCATCCGAAGAGGTGCATCACCGAGACAAACTCCAGCTGCTGCTCCTGTGGGAGACGGCGGTCGCCAAGGAAACGCTGCCTGCCTGGCCGGGGGCTCCGGGTTTGATCGGCACCGCAGAGAAATGGCAACTGGCTAGGACGAACCGAGGGCAGACGGCAGAAAGCGACGGGATCCAAACCCACTGATTCAAACTCAAAAACAAAAATTCACGTGACAGATCACACTCCCCTTCATCAGATCTAATTCCTGCTACACAGCTGAGTGCTGAAAGACATTCTTCAGACAAAACGATTTTAGTATTACTGTGAAACGCACTGAAGGGCATTTATTTCTGCAGAGCTTCCTGGTATATTAATTTGTTCGGAGACCAAAAGGCTGATGTATCTCTAGCTCTCCAAGTCCATTTAATGTGAAATGAAAGCGTGTAATACACTGAGTGCTCACTGCTGTACGAAGGGGGGGTGACTAATCATCAAGGATGTTAGGGTTCAGCCTCATTATACTCGACTGAGACCGATTCGGTAAAAAAAAAAAAAAAAGGACCGGTCTAACTCATCCTTCCCTTCGTAGGCCGCGGCATTGATGACTAAAACTGTGGCCCCCCCAGGTGCCGATGAGTATCAGCGTATGGAGTGCTGAAAAGATACCGATATACTACCTTTCTTCTGATGTAACCTGAGTGTTTTGACTCTCGTACCATGTTTTCCATAAATCTGCACTATTGAATGTTACTCCATAAATCTAACACTGGGGGGGGGGTGCATTCCCCACAGTTTCTTGAGGACAAAATATGTCCTCCATAGCACCAAAACATTCCTGGCATTTTAATTCATCATAAAAAGAGCCGGTTCAAAATCCTTGCCCACTGATGAGAGGTTGTTAATGGGAGAATGTTTGTTTGGGGGGCAAGAACAGCCATCAGGAGCTTGTAGAACACTGCCAAGGCACTACTTTCGATTTAGCTCTGTATCTGCCAACACAGCATCCGTTCATTATTCATGAAAACAACGTGACATCTACAGTGTTCCACTGTACATCACCGTAAACTCAAAGGCTCAAACGAATCCCAACAGAGTACCTTACCTTAAGCCCTTCACCGGGAAGCCTGTAACCAAATCTAGCTGGCAAGTCATCAAAGTTCTCGGTTTTGTTGTCAAAGGAATACTGAAATAAAGGAGTTTTCAGGAGTGTTAAAAATGATGCAACAATACAAGCGAAGTAAATACTAAACGGTTTAACACACTATTGTTTTAAATCATATCGACATCTTTCCTTGTGCGACTCAACGAGAACCGATAAAAAACCCCAATGTGAAGTGGGTTGAAGTAGCCAGTAAAGATCAGCGTGGATAATCCCACTCCTTGCCGGGCCAGACTCTAGCACTCTGAGCCTGCGGAAGGAGAGGCTCTGCTCACCACTGAGATGTCGGCCTCCACAGGCAGCAGATGGAGGAGAGCGAAGAGCTGCACCGTGAAGATGGTGTAGATCTGGGTGGCGGACAGCATCAGCATTGCCAAGGACAGCAGCATTGTGCAGAGCGCAATTCCTGAGAGACATGAGCAAATTTCTGTCTGAGTGCTCTCACAATCCAGGCATAGGTCTGATCAGTATAGCTGTGAGGGAGGAACTTAGTCAGGTACGCTTCAATATCTAGATGAGTGTTTCCTAATCCGGTCCGCGGGGACCCACGGCAGTCCACATTTTCCACGGACTGTTTGGAAAGGAGCTGGGAGGGAGCAAAAATGTGGACCGTCTGGATGGAAACTGGGTTTGGAAGCAGAAATGTGGACTGTCTGGAAGGGAGCTGGGAGGGAGCAAAAATGTGGACCGCCTGGACAGCAGCTGGGTTTGGAAGCAAAAATGTGGACTGTCTGGAAGGGAGCAAAAACATGGGCCGTCTGTGGGTCCCCGAAAACCGGATTGGGAAACACTGATCTAGATCTACAGACAGACTCACATGTTAAACCGTGAGAAGCTTTTCCACTTTGGTTACTGTGCTAAAATAGACCACAACATCCACTCTTTCAGATCCTTAATCTCCTCAGAACGCAATAAAAATGCATCCAAATAAAAGACATATTGTATCCATCAATCAGAATCAGAATCAGCTTTATTCGCCAAGTGTGCTGGGGCACACAAGGAATTTGCTTCCGGCAGCTTGAGACTCCCTAGTACACAGACAATAAATGACACAATACAAACAATAAATTACACTATACAAGAAATAAAATTTGAAAATATACATACATGGGTAACACTACAAGTACAAGGTGCAAGGTAGAGTGCAAACGGAGTTTAAGGGGGGGGGGAAATGACAGAGGGCAGGTGACACAGCTTAGCTGTTTATGAGGGTAATGGCCTGAGGGAAGAAGCTGCTCCTGTGTCTGGTGGTTTTTGTGTACAGAGTTCTGTAGCGGCTGCCAGAGGGGAGGAGCTGGAAAAGATTGTGTCCAGGGGGACACGAGACTCCCCTGTTACGATTGCAAACGAATCATTTAAAGCTCAAATTCCTTAATACTGAATCAAAAAAAGTCACCCATCATACAGGGAAAATGATCCAGAATCAGATTTAATTTAAAAACGACAGCAATAAAACCATTTACGTGACAGTAACATCCTCACAAGGAATAAACATGAACTTGACACTTGGAAACACATTAAAAGTCAATCCTTGTGGACTTTTGTTACATCAAACTACAAGGCACTCTTTATTATTACATTTTATGAATAAGCACAGGCGTCAGCACTGCATCTTTATTTCAGGTTTTTCAAAAACCCACACACATATTTAGGTCATACCAAGTTCCCTGTAGGTCATTCATGTTCATGTATTAAGTCCTATTTTGTCCCCTAATTACTTAGTCACCTCCAGAATTTTGACTCTTTAATGATCATTTCTAATCACATGCTATTTGAATTTGAACCTAATTCACTCTGTATTCCTCATTTCAGGAAACAAAATGAAGTCTTTCTCCTGCTGAAGAATGTGCTGGATTTGGGAGCCATTTCCCCCCACTTGTACAGAAGGTTAAGCACGTGAACAATTTCAACAATTGAACAATCAGATTAAGTCCTTTGCTCATAGTTAGAAACACAGGAATTAGGATTGTTCTGTTCAAAGTTCCAATTTTAAGCTACAGCATTGGCTGTCTCATGTTGGAAGTTATTTTTTTTAGTCTGGTCCTCTAAAGCAGTGTTTCCCAATCTGGTCCTCAGGGACCCACAGACAGTCCATGTTTTTGCTCCCTCCTAGCTTCCCGTAGGGAGCTGGAAGGAAGCAAAAACATGAACTGTCTGGCAAGGAGCTCAGAGGGAGCAAAAACATGAACCCACTGTGGGTCCCTGAGGACCGGATTGGGAAACACTGCTCCACAGCGATCCACGTAAGGCCACGTTGGACCAACGAAGGTACGACCATACTGCTGACTAGTCCTTCCAGGTCAGTCTAAAGCTCCTTTTCCGTCTGCATCAATAAAGGAGGAGGAGAGATCCCCTAGAAAGCATGGCCCCAAATCCTGCATCTTACCTTTCCTCTCCTGACAAAAGTTCCATAATGGTAGCATTAAAATGAAGAAGGTAACCCTGAATTACCTCCCAAACACTGTGAATCACCGTGATCCGCAGATGCCTATACCTCAGTTTGGTATGTTCCCTGAACTCACACCATGACACACCAATATCAGATCCCTCAAAAACAAATAGGATTTCTGCATATCCATGACTCTGTGTAACATTTTGGTCGTCTTTTTGACGTTGGCATTGGTTGAGACCAGTGGCTTTATTTATGACGCACTGATGCCCCCAGCAACCACCAAACCCAAAATAAAGGCCAAGAAAGAAATCGAAACCATAAATCTGTGTGTCATGCTTGACTAACAAATATGCTACTGGGCATTTCAATGGCTTAGCAACAGTAAGCTAATTGTACAGCTATCACAGTAAACTATTGTACAGCTGTTTCTAGCACTTTACACTATCTTGTACATTCGTATTAAAAACCCTGCTGCATTTCGCTGCCTTAACTGTACTTTGCACACTGACAAAAGTTGAGTCTAATCTAATCTAATCTAGATTTATTTTGTTATATAGCTAACACAACTGTACCCATCACCAGTTTTTACACGAGTTTAAAGTCAGAATATCTAGTAATCATCTATCTTTATAGATATATGTTAAAAAGATAAATAAGAGACCTTCATGCTTCCATAAAACTGTTGGTCAAATGTATCTAATGCCAAACGAAATTAAACAGAAGTATTTTGAAGAAGGGCTTTGTCCAAATTGCCATCCCCCATTATGTAAGGATGGGTTTACTTTGCTCTGATCTTATCAGCTCACTAGTTAGTTCCCATTTTCACAATGCATTCTTCGGGGAGCATTAACGTTAGAAGAGTGCTCAGTGTTGACCTTACCAGTCTCTCCTTAATTAAACTAAGGCCTCATCAGTCATCTTTGCCTGAGATGATTGATCAGAAACCCTCTGGCTTAGCAATCGCTGATTTTCACAGAACTCACTCCAAAGCAGCAGTTTTTGTGGAGAAGACGAGCAGTTCTGTACGCAATGTTTAATCATCTATTTTGACCAACTCCATACATTTTATAAAGGTGCCAGTTCGTTTTTGCTTTCTGACAGTCTTTTCTTATAACGTCCTTGCATACAACCCCCTTATCTAGTTCCAGTGTACAGCATAAAGACTCAACACTTCAAGCTTTTCTAAAAGTACAGGGCATACATAAAATAATATAATCTATCTACAGGGGGTATTATATTGTGGCAGACAGATTTTGCTTATTTACTTCAGATACGGTGTAAGGCAAATCCAAATCGCCCTTAATGTTACTGGACGTATCCGAGCTATGAAGAGAGTGATAAACGCGACGTCGTTATTGCTTGAGATCTGGGCTGTTTTGCTGCAGTGCAACATATGAAAGGACATCAGCAGGCATAAGGAAGCAGGCTCGTCGGAAGGCCGCTTCTGATTGGCTGCCCGCTCCACCCGTCTGGCACGCTGGATAATCTTACAATCTTATCTCACCGGCCAGCGATTTCATTCTGAGTTAGCAAAATTGCTTTTTAATGAACTATCTGCCTAATACTGTAGCAATATAACACTGTGTGTACGTGCATATCATATTAATTTGCTAAGTAAATGAATAAGTATATTGAAAAAATATTCAGCTTTACCTGTAACGCAGTGTCGATTACTATACGGCCGGTTAATTAAAAGACCGAGGAGACTAAATGGTCGAAGAGACCAAACTAGATTTCTGCGTGTGATCTACCCAGTTCGCCATCTGGGGCTGTTCTTCACATTGTAATTGCTAAAGACATTAAGAAACCAAACATACATTTGTTTTTTGTTTCTGCTTTTACCTTTTTAGACGGACGTAGTCTTCTCCTTAAAAACCGTGGAACTGTCCGGGGCATTACAGTGATTTTCAGTTCGGGTTCATGATCGAGACCAATCACATACCACTTCTCCCAGTCAAGCGCATTAGGACAGCTAAAAAGTCAACAATATAATCACAGTGAGGGTTCAGCGGCCGGAAGTAGTCCGCCATTGGTCCGATTCCCGCGACGGCGCCACCGATTGGACAATTATACAGCCAATCACTTCTGGACCCGGGTCCAAAATCACCCACATACACGTGATGTGAAATGGAAAGCGAAGTACTGCACGCAGTACAGTCTTGCAGGGCGTCTTAATAAAGCGAAGGCTACTTTCAAGCCATTTCCATAATGTGGCTAACCCCAATCTAAAGACATGAAATACTAAAAAATGTCTCTTATGTTTGCCTCCTGCTCATCCTGTACACTGTTGCACTGGCACCTATGTTAGGCCGCATAGGGCAGACGGTAGGGGACATTCCGCACTGGATGCTAGTTCATCGCAAAGTATACAGGCACCCTTTGCACGCCATGGACAATAGGACAGACGGTAGAGGACATCCTGAACAGTATGCTAGCCTGTCACACAGCTTACACTCGCACACACACACGCACGCACATTATGGGCAATTTATACGTGCCAATTCACCTACTTGGACGCAAAGGAAACCCATTCAATATGGGGAGAACATGCAGCGAGAGAAAGGTATTACTATTAAATTTACTTGTGTTTAATGAGATTTTATTGTAGTTCATTATGTAATAATTTCAATTTTGGTTTTTAGTGTTATTTCTTAAATACGGCACTTAAGACATGTTTTATTATGTCCTATGATGTTATAATGTGCACCTAGTGTATTCAGAATTGATGAGTTATTGTCTAATATCCATGTATAAATAATACTAGAGGTAGTTACTCAAGGATCTTTTCGCAAAAAATTGAGAATATGAAAACTTCAGAAATACAAATGCCCACTGTGTTAATAGCAGAGTCACTGTCACCTGTTTAGAAAACCAGTCAGGAGCATCAGGATTGTCTGTTGCTCTGGGCTGGATCCCGGTTCCGGAGTTGGGCTGATTAGGGGGCATGACAGTTACTGGTGGAACGTGGACGAACAGCCTCGCAATTAGAAGCCTATTAAATGTTATTGTTCTATCATAGCTGAGTTTTGAGTACTGCTTGGAAAGTGTCTGGTGTTTACGCTTTGCCTCAAATGTTTAAGCTATGCCCCAACCATGTTTCAGCAGTAAAAGTAGTTAAAATTGAAAACATATATATTATGCTATCTGATACAATATATGAGTTTTTTGCAACCCTGACCCCCAAAAACATAATCAGTTTTGAGTCTTTCTAAAGTCTGACAACCTTCAATTAAGAATTGACTTAACCGAAAAGTGGGTATTGCTAAGTAAATCCTAATAAGTTACTGACAGGCGCCACCATGTGATAGTTTGTGTTAACTGTAGAAAAGAGTTCTTCCGTCTTCAGCCATTCATACTGTATATGCTTCGACCATGGTGAGGGAGATATTTTAGATAGACAGACAGGCAGGCAGGCAGGCAGATAGACAGATAGATCCTGAAGGACATTTAAACTTAGGAAATTTACTTGCAACAGTTCAAAGATATTCCTAGTCATGAAATCCCTAACAAAAAATAATGGTTACTGTGACCAGAAATGGACAGTTCGGGTCCAGAAAGTAAAAATCCAGATGAAGATTTTGTTTCAACCAACGAACACATTACTCTGTGAGTGTTTTAACTTTCTGGACCTGAAATGTGCACCTTAGACTATAACATAATGACAGAAACATAGGTGGATATGTACAGTTTATCATGATGCATGTACAACCTGCAGGCATATTGGCACAGAACAAGAGCATTCAGACAGACATTCATACAGGTAAATAGCTACATATCCCCCTTTTCCTAAACACATACAAGCAATACTGGCCAATTACTGACAGGAAGTGTGGGGGGGGGCATACAGGAGTGTGTGTGCAATGGCCTCAGCGATAGAAAACTGGGTCAGACTTGGCTGTGTATATAGGGGACAAACTGGTAGGAAAAGGATGGACTTGAGACTGGGGCAACTGGTTTGGCATGCAGAGGTAGTTCATGCACTCAAACAGGAAGTAGGTGCTGAGGTCCAAGGAATCACATAAGGGGTAGGTTTCCACTTTGGGAGGGGCTTCCGGTTTTTCTGGGTCAGGGCCTGTCTTGAAGGCTGTATCTTGCTTTTGCTCCTTGTCATTTTCCTTACATCTGCAACAAAGATGTATGATGAATACAGTGAGATGAAAATAAGGAGCTATATAAAGATTCAGGTTAATGTTAATTGTGTTGATATCGTCCACTTAAATTATTTCAGAAGAGATATCGCAGTATCGGTGTTTTCGGTGAGATTCCACAAACACTAATCGGGGGCCTCATTAATAGCCTCCCTCCCCCACCTCAATAACATTAGGCTCCTTTTCTTACCCTTTCATCACCCCTCCCACAGCAAACTTAAATGCCCGCCCCCCCCGCATAATCCCTACAGCTATTAATGCTGCTGATTTGTTTACTTGTTGGACAATGAGCCCATTTCTCCTGAAAGATTTACTGAAGAATATGTGGACATATATGTGAAGCACTGAGAACTGTTATGGAGATCCACTAAGGACAGGGACAGTAGGGTGGCTAGGTGTGGAAAAAGCCCCGTGCTCTGCAGTTTGAAGATCTCTACACAGCATCAACTGACGCCTGCAAAGTTCTACACAGAGTAACATCTTGACACTTCAAGAAATTTCTTCTCTCTCTCTTTCTCCATCTCTTGACCTCATACACATTCTCCCAGCATCTCGTACCCTTCCCCTCGTGAGAGCCAGCAGGGAAAAAACATAACAGCTGAAGAAACGTTCTGGAAAAGTTCAGTTTTAGTTACCTAATGTAAGGCATTGCATCATTCGCATTTTGCTGGTTCACCCAATAAAGGAACTATATGTGAATGTGATATTGGGCTGAAAACATGGGAATAAAAACACAAAGGGGTTTTTTATAATTAAACTGTTTCTTATATGAAAGAAACGGACATGGCAGCCAGGAAGATCTCAGTAAGTATCCTTACTGAGCCAATAGCCATTTAAATGTCTTCCTCATGAACGAAGAAAACAGTCAGAAAACTAAACACGACTTGCAGTTGTTATATTATATTATACATTCA
>JAODLD010022072.1:2103-20714 GCA_026781065.1 Mormyrops boulengeri | reverse complement strand
TTTTCTGCCATATGGCTGCGGTTATTTAAACGACACACTTTTTGTCTGTCAGTGACAGTTTTCACGGAGACCAATCCCTCCGACGGGTCGGACCATGCTTCCCAGTCTGTTCCCATGGCGACCACGTCCACGGCGGGCCAGCGGTCCCATGGGATGCCCAGCCCGAGGGATGACGCGGACGAGGCGCTCTTGGAGACGGAGTGTGACGGGTAGGACGACGACTCGCCGCTCCTACGGTGAACAGCAGCGTGTTTTTCCATAATGTGGTAGAAAAGCCGGCACAGCAGAGGGGTCTCTCTGCAACTTACAGCCCGCAAAAGGTGAATCTTGTTTTCAGCAAAACTGATTCACATATAATCTGACCGAAAACACCCGGACTTTAGGAGGGACACAATGACGCTTAAAATAACTTTATAAAACGTTGCAACACTGTTCCAGACTGTTTTAATAATCATTTAATAGTCGTATTTACAGTACTATATAAAAGCTTTTATGTGAGCAGTATATAGTGTTTTTCTCAGTAATACAATAAAAAGCAAAAAGAATGTTTTTCAGGAAGTTTCTGATACAGTAGCTAGTTGGATGGTTACAAGGCTGCAACTTTAGTGCCCAGACTTCTCCTCATAGGTGCTCTGTGTATTTCAATTTCACCACCAGCTCAATTAATTTAACTTTAACTTATGAGGTATTGATTAACCAAGCATGGTAGGGCTACCGGTCAAGTTCAACCAACATGTGCATATGTGGGATGGTAAGTGTTCACACTGGGGCCTTCGGGAGTTTCTGAAAAAGGGTGAACATAAGCAAAATGTTCTTTAGCAGACGAATCTATCCTTATGCCATAAAACCAAGGCCAATGGAAATTTTTGTTGGCACCACTTGTTACCGTTATGTGACATCACAATTGACAAATAATTACCAAGAATAAAGACGCATGATAAACAAAGGGGTAAACACAAGGCATGATATGCAGTGGTTTGTGAAAATTCAAGTAGTGCAGTGCTGACAGAAGACCCTGGTCAGTACAGACAGCATCCATCATGCGTATAGTGTGTAACACATCATATGCGGTGTGGCAGTATAATGTGCTGACTGGTTGTCAAGGATCTGTGCTGATTGAAACATTAACATCTTAATTGTTGTTTGATCTGCTGCAATCCAGTAGCACTCGGAAAGAACAGTGTTCCTGAGTGTTTTTTCAGTGAGCGATCTGACAGGAGTACCTGAGGGAAGCAGCTGTGACACAGCATGCACCGGATATCAAGGGTCCTTCACAATCCTTTTGGCACATTTTAGTGGTGCGTTGAAGGTAGCCTTGTTCAACTGATGGCAAGGCAGAACCAGAGATATTTGAGGCCTAAGTGACAATTCACTGAAGTCTCTTCCTAGTGACAATCCATTCCACCATGCAAAACTGATGGAATATGCTAGGATGCTCTCTGAGGTAATAATGTACCTCTAGTGTTGTAGTGTGAATAGAAGTCATTAATTTCTGGATCACCTTTTTCAGCTGCACTTTCTTGTCCTCAGGAGATTTTGTTCCTTGTGTCTGACTTGTTTGACTTGCTTTGCTCTTCCAGTTTGTGGGCAGAGTCTTTCTTTTTTGCCTGCTTTATGGCAATGTGTAGTTTTATTGCTTTGTATTCACTCTTATCCCCTTTGATGAAAGTAGTTTTTTCATGCGTTTTAGGTTTTTCACTTCCTTTGAAAATCAGGGCTTGTGGAGTCTGTCTCAGTTTTTTAGGGAATGCACATTTCTTACAAAAGTTTTAAATGTATGATCACGTCACATCAGTACAGTTGTCTGTGATTTAGATATTTTGAAAGTGTCCCAGTCGGTACAGTTAAGTCTGGAGTGTCTCAGTAGCATCCACTGTCCATGACATCAGTCACTGATTTTTGGTCTATTGATTTTGAGCCTTTGTTTGTACAAGGGAATTAAAAACATCATACCACAGGCACACATACCAAGGGTTGCGTAAGGGGAAAACTGGCACACTTGCCGGAATGCGGTGTCAGTAATCCAGTGTTTTGTCCTTGAGGCTGCGATCCACTTTGTACATAATTGGGCAGCTCGTCCAACAAGCAAGCATGATTAAAATGCCCCAAAAGCTGAATCCAAACAAGGTATTTCAAGAGTGGAAATGTGTTGCCCAAGCTCAAAAAAGTTCACACCAAAGTCTGGGACCTTTCGGTCAAGCCAGGTTTCCATGAAGTAGATTGCCCAGCATTTTTTGAAATCCTTTTGGGTTTGGAGAAGTAGAAAAAGTTTATGAAATGGATGTTTTAAACGAGCATTGCCGGTAGAGATCAATGGTACGGTCACGTTTTGAGCGGATGCTGGTCCTTCGTTGTTGTTTACCCGGTGTAGGTAAGCTTACTTATAAGCAGAAGAGCTTGGACCAGTGCAACCCTTCCAGGCGCCATCTTGGATATCGCACACTATTGTACTTTGATGCGTCGGCATCCTCCCCATCATGTCCACAAGCTTCCAGAATAAATCTACCATGACCAAACTCTTAAATTGCTTGGACTCTAATTTAAGCTTACCCGAGACTACACTGTGCTCTTTTGGACAGAACCGGTGCTGAGTCCAGTATCGAACCCGAGAGCCAAACAGAGATGGAGGTGCTGGCCCGGCCATCAGGCAGCGGTAGCCTCTCGTCCAGCAGTCAGGATCCCGCCTCCAGCTGCTCAGGTTGGTCGAGGGGTATTGGGGACACCGACGCTTTTAATTTGGATCTATACTACCTTTGTGTAACTTCAAATACATTCTTCATTATGAAATTTTAATGGGAAATGACTACAGCTCCCCCTGTACCACCCAGGACTTGAGCTTAGGCTAGCGTGTAAGAGCAGAGCCGCCGTGATTCTGAGGATGTTTACGGGAAATCGGAGTTCTGGCATGGTGCTGTGCTGGGCGTTTGCTAAGCCCAACCCTACCCACCCCCACAGAACCAAGCGGCAGCAGGAACCAGGCCAAACCCTGGAGAGCCCCTCCTGGCCGCCAGCTGCAGCGCTGGAGAGAGCAGAGGGGCAGAGGCTTCCGGAGAGGTGAGCAAGAACATAAGAAACATAAGAAATTTATAAACGAGAGGAGGCCATTCGGCCCATCAAGCTCGTTTCCAAGAACACAGCTACAGGCTTCAGGTTTTCGCATTTTAATCAAAATACAAAAAGTTAGAACTCGTACATCAGAGGACAGTAGCAAACTGGACAAATACACCTCAATTTCGTTTATACATTTTTTAACTTGTGGTTTTGGTCATTCATTTTATTTAAAACTGCATATATAATCTTTTTCTTCTGCAGGTGTAATGGGAATAAGAGGTCGATTCGCCAGGTGAAGCATGAAATGGATCCAGCTGTTGCCGTAGCCTTAGGCTTTCTGTAGTTCATAATATACTGAGATCTGGCTTTTGCTTTAGGTGTGTGTGTGTGTGTGTGTGTGTGTGTGTGTGTGTGTGTGTGTGTGTGTGTTATTGTACTTTTAAAGGTTTCTGAATAATCCCTACAAAGCAGTTTTGTGTTTTTATTTTTAAAAAAAATAAAAAATTCAGAATTTCAGTCTGTTTTCTTTTCGGCAAGGAAATTCAGGGACAGTTGAACCAGCTCTTTGCAGAGTTCTCCTGAGATTGCGAAGGCTCTGGAGAAGCCAAGGCTAGTTGATCACCATCGACATTGATGTTGTAATATTTTCCTGGAGAAGACGAGAAAATGTGTTACCTTTTGATGACGCGTCAAACTGGTCAGACGGGTAATACAAGCAAGAAATCCGGGTGTTGGAAAAACATCTACCAAGTGACCTTTCCCATTGAAAACACAAAGTGAATGTAGACTTAACACACAACGCTTTCATGGCATTGCAGCATACAAATGATGGCTGTTTCTTTAGTGACAGAATGACTAGACAGTTGGATCTGTGAGTGGGTGAGCTGACTTCCTACGAATGGCATCTGCCAACCTCTTAAATGTACTCTGTCAGTCTGGACCAGCAAGTTAGTAATAAAATAAAAACCCCTGAACTCCTTCCAAAGCGAATACTCAAAGCGCACTTACTCCTCGAAAAGATGATGTAGTCATAGCCGTCCGTTTTCCTGGGAGCGGGCACCGACACAGCAGATATCACCTGAATTGGGGGTTCCTTCCATGTGATTTTAATCTCCCTTTCAAGGCCGTCTTCTGTAGAAACTAAAGAATCAGACGATAGTCGAATGAAACTTTTGTCTGTCCATCAATGGGCAAGGATGAATAAATGCTTAACGACTTCATGCAGGTGAAACGTGTGACGTTTCTGTGGTTCATGGACACTATGTAGGTTCTGGCATGTTCAGTCCCATGAATATCACATGCTATACATTTATCTACATTACCTTTAAAACCAAGAAATGAGGTCCACCTTTACCTGCTTGTCGGGCATGTCTGCTCCTGGCCGTGACTACCATGTACCTGGGTCTCTGGCCACAGGTTGGGCTTGTCCCATATTTAAAGGCGTATCTCTGTAGCAGGCCTCCTAGAGGTGAACAACAGGGCAACAGAAGATAAAACAACATTCAGGCCAGTAGCAAATGTAGACATGAGCGGTTTGAGCAGCGATAAGAAATTACCTCGTTTGAAGAAAAACACAGACTCTGATCGCTGCCCGTATTCGGGTACGGTCAAGGCAGCGGTGATCTTGCCAGCCAGTCCACTGAAGCCTGTGGAGATTGTTTGAGGGTAACCGGGATCCATGACGTCATTTTCAAACCTCCAGTAATTGTTCCCCTGTGAAGCATAGATAGTGTATATAGATCAAAGTAGTTTGCGTTTATTGTTCTACTGTAGCTTTATTTAAAACTTAACTACGACTTGTTAATGGTTGTATTTCTACAAAGGTTGTATGGCATGGGAAACTGTAAATGTACCTTGAAGAAGTAAGTCTTTCCTTGACAGTTACAGCGAGTGAAGACCGTGTCTATGGGAGATGGGATGCCCCAGACCTCTCTGATACTACGGGCGGGACCCGGTACCCTGTTGTCATCCAGCATCCAAAAGTAGTGACCTGGTAAAAAAGAACAGTGTAAGACACATCAAAACACATATAACACAGTATATGACTGCATATATCCTGTGATCAGTATTAGTCCATTTTTCAGTAGAACAGTTAAAACAAGTGAATACTGGTGGATGAAAACTGGAGAAATGACTGCGATATGTTACCCACCACGGAAAACAGTAATTGTCCCATTGCGGAGAGTTGTAAGCCCGCTGATGGGTCGTCCGTCGCAAAGGTCGGTGTCATTCCTGTTGTCTGGAAATGAACCAAGTCAGGAAAACGGTACCAGCATTCAGGAGACAGACACTTAACCAACTGCAGATGAGCTAATACTCTGCATTTTCCAAAAGCACAGAATATATTTCCACCTTTTAAAATTCAATGTCAAAATTTGATGCAATTAGACTAAATAGTTTCCTAATGTTTCAAGCCAAAGGAAATGATGATGGGGGAGAATTTTACCTGCCAGGTAGTCGGAGTCCGTGGGATCATCGGTTTTCGGGGCCTTTGTGCTCTGCGTCTGCATTTCAGGTTTGCTAGGTTTCCCAGTGGAGGCTACTGGGTCCACAGCCACAGCACTGGGGTCCCCAGAATCCCCTCTTCCACCCTGACGCTCAGCATCAGCTGTGGCTGGCTGGTCAGCAGCTGGCTGTTCGGGCTGAGCGGTGCTGGGAGCCACATCATCTGCAGACAGTGTGTCAACCGCAGAGGGCACTGGTTCTGTCTGAGGATCCACTTCGGCGGGTGGGGTTTCCGGGGGGGAGGTGTCATTAGAGGCGTCACCCGGAATCTTCACCGCGTCCGGTGACACATTAGGAACTGAGCTTCCCGGGGTAGTGGGCTGTTCGGGTGTGGGGGATGTTTTCTCATTTGAAGGCGTGGTCTCGGGGCTATGTGTAGAATTGAACTCATCTGAGCTCAAGGGAGCTAGATTTCCATCTTTAGAAGAGATGGAGTCTGGATTATGTAAACTCTCCTTCTGTAATAATGTTCCATTTGCAGGATCCTCAGAGTTTGTTTCATCTAACTTCTGATCAGCTGGTGGTGTTCCTGCTACAGATTTTTCAGAAGATGGAGTGTCCGATCCCTGCGTATCTGCATCTGTGGGATTTTCTGTGAACATAAAGCTCCCTGACCCAAGAGAAGGATCAGGAGTTACCTCCTCTATGCCCTCAGGGATCTGACTTGAGGGCTCAGCACTGGGGGAGTTCTCACCTCCCCCGGAGCTCCTATCACGGTCAGAGGGTTCATCAGCAGGGGCCACTGTCACAATGGAGAGGAAGAAAACACAAAATCAAAAAATTTTAACCATAAAGTATATGGAACGTACCTTTCCAAGAGTCAAAATATCCCTGTTTAATATTGGGTAGTGCTGTTCTCTCACCCCCCTAGGGTTAGAGTTGAGGGTTCTAATGCCACGTCTGCTCTGTGTGGGTAGAGTTTCCATGTTCTCCCTGTGTCGTGTGGGTTTCCTGTAGGTACTGTGGTGTCTTCCCATAATCCAAGACATGCAGTTACGATAACTGGTACCTATAAATTGCCTAGGGAGTATTTGTCAGGTATCCTGCAGTGGACTGGAAACCTGTCCCAGGGAGCTGGGAGGGAGCAAAAATGTGAACTGTCTGGTTAGGAACTGGGATGAAGCAAAAATGAGGACCATCTGGGGGTCCTCGAGGACCTACGTTGCCTGGGACAGGCTTCTGGTGATAATTGGTTGGTATATCGATGATTAGTATTGCCATGTGTTCAAAGTTTTATATTCATTCATCCGTCTTCCAACCACTTATGGCATTGATAAAATTCTTCAAAGCTGATGTTTTTCAGCTGGGGGGTAACACTGTTTTCTCATCTAGCACGTTGGTATATGTAACACAATATTTACAAGCATAGCAACGTATTCGTTACCTGTGGTCTGGGCCGTTGGGTTACTGGTTGCAGGGATGGTAGTCACATCTCTGTCACTGGAAAGAGTAGTTGTTTCCGGAGAACTTCCAGACTGATTTTCCTGAAAAGATCCATCCCCATCCCCCGAAACTGAGCTGGATTCCATGCCGGAGGTATCCTGAAGGTTCTGCTCAGAGCTCTGAGGGACAGCCGTGCCTTCAAGCGTCGAATCCGTTTTGGGTGTGTTTGGCTTTGGGGGCTCGTAGCCTTCATCATTCTGTGGACTGGAAGTGGATCCGGTGTCGGCAGACTCTACTGCATGATCACATAATGTAACCCTGATTACTGACCTTCTCCAATGGACCAGAAGCATCTGTTGCATGTGGACAAAGTTTTTTCCCAGAAAAAAAACTCCTCCTCAGAAATACACAAGGATAAGTTATTTTTTCTTAATTGATTAAATAACCAATTAATATGAGTTAATATGGGTAAACAGTGGACAAATTAATAAGGACGGGGGAATTAATAATACTGGATGCATTTTTTTCATCGTAATCATGCCAGAAGTGCGCATGCATGACTTACTAGACCACAGGACTTACCTTTAGCACAGTTACCCACATAATCAGGGCAGCACTGGTTATATAGAGTACACTCAGGATCACAGTGGCACTGCCTGCCTCGCCTGAAGGACTCACCACATCGCCCTTTACACGAGTCTCCTGCAAATCAAACCTATTCTCTAAATCTTACACTTATATTCCTTCTGCTTGTATTTGCCATATATTTATTTATGATATATTTCAATGTTCAATAGGCCACGGAAACCTACACCCACTGCAAACATAACTTTCAAGCACATAACTGTACACTGTTTTCAAATGTCCAGTACTGACTCTCGCGTGACCCCGAAAGACAGAGGTGGCTGAATCTGTTTTTGCTGATGATGATGTTTAATTCTAAGCCGTATGGCTTTTATGCGGCCATTTGGACGCGAATACCATCAGTGCATTCCTTCACAAATAAAGAGCAAAAGAAGAGCCTTACCCGCGGTGCACGAAGACTCATAATCCCCGCAGCACTCATTGTGAACGAGGCAGCTGTAGTCGCAATGGCAGCGATTGCCGCGATGATACGATTCTCCGCATCGGCCTCTGCAGCTCACTGTTAACGGGACGACATATTCATTCATTCACCATGATGATAAAGCTGCAGCCGAAAACCTCTGTTGAGCAACCGGTAAGGCTTCCGAACATGGGTCTGTTTGTGTTTAATCACCCGGCTACGTAAACAGTAATTAGGGCCTGAAATGTTCTTGAGCCCTACACATTTCCAGAAGAGTTTATGGAACTTTGATCCGGTGTAAGAAACCGCACTTACGTTGTCCGGTACACAGTGGAAGAAGATACATCAACGCCATAAGGCAAGGTGGTATAAAAGTGAGGGCCATTGCTCTAATAGGCCTACTGTAAGATAAAGACAGTAAAAGAATATTTTAAAATTACATTCAATACATTAACAGTTACTTCGCATTGATCCTTATGATGTAATAATTATATTTATAAATCAACATTCAATTCATATGTTGTACTAAATCAATTTTAAACAAAGATAAATTAAGAAATCTTACTTCTTGTCCAGTGAGCTCCTGTGAATCTAAGTGTTCTTTGGTGGTAATTTATATAGTGAGGGTTGGATTATTTTTTTTTCAGGCTGGGCTGGTTCCTCTAATTAAATGATCCTACGCCATAAGCGAAGGCAAAAAAGAAAAGGGGACGTAGACTTCCTGTTTTTACTCATGAAAACTATTAGTAATACCTGGACGAGTACCAGCATTATCTGTACGAAGAGTGTGGGGTAACATCACATGCTGACTCCCGTGTTAAATGCCAGATACTGAATGTTCCTCAACAGTTCAATTCATATTAACGCCGTATTCAAACAATTGGTTTGGAATTTAAAGTATATACATTTGGGCTCATTGTTTATTTTAATTTAAATGCACCAAAATAGCATTTGAGAATTGCTTTAAAGAATTACACGTCTGTGCCAATAATTTACCAAGACATTACTGTACACTGTCAGATGAACTGATCGAAACTGTCAAAGGTAAATTCTAACATAAAGTTGTAAAGTTTCTCTCGGTTATTCAGTTTTGTTTCCTACTGGCGGGGATTCCCGCAAGTTGGTGTTCCAGATGGGGGAGCACACTAATTAAATTTGTCCCCATTTTTATGTGATGAATGTTAATAAAGCTCTCTATGACTGACTTCAAATAACTCATTTAAAGTGCAAATATTTTTGAACGTGGAAGGACATATGAATGCAGCAGAAAGCATAACTTGTAACACTCATCTCCAGTCATAAGTTAATAATCCTCCCGGGAGAATTATGTGATGTCTGCAAACCCCCTCTTCCACTGAGAAATAACAAACTGTTTCGGGCGCTGCCTGCATAGTGACGTCATGGCTCCTATGAGGTGTCCAGGCAGACCTTGGCGTTTCGTGTTTGATAAAAAGCATATGGAGAAATACCTGGAAGATATTTGGTGACTATTTGTATACTTATTTTACTGAAGTAATGTCTCTGAAAACAAATGTTTGCCTATTGCTAAGAGTCCGTCCTTAGTAAAATTTTTGTGAACCTCTAACAGTCTGGAACATTTGTTCAGACAGAGACTTGTTTAAAATGTAAAAATGAAGGTCAAAATATTTCCTTCATAGCTCAAAAGAAAAGTATTGCAATATTTATGAAGTAAACAGAAACACTGATACTCAAGGAACCCCATTCCTCCAACCAGCCCTCTCCACTTTCTGATTTTTTTATACTTTCCTAAAATTAGATTATTGAAATGATTTCTGAAATGACCTATATTGTGTAACATGGTGTAAAAAATGAACTTAAATCATGAACACCGGAAAGAAAAAAATAAACATAATGGACAGCAATCACGAATCACGCCCACATATTTATTGCAGCTATAACCGTTTAAAACGGAAATCCGAATCCATTTTACATGAACAATATAGGACGTGTTAATCACAACCACGTTAGAAACAGTCTCCACCGACTTATCTCTGACTAGACAATGTGCCTCTGTGGAAATTCATAATAAATCAGTTTTCTGTGCTTGCTTGGCCCGAGAGGTGTGACTCAGTTTGATTGTAATATATTACATTAAGAGACAGTTACAGATTGAAAAGAGGATATTTAGAGGCAAAGTATGAATTAAAATTCAATTAATTTGAATCAGTACAAATAAATGACAGTAGATTTTTACTATTTAGTTTTAGTGTTTTTTTTCTTTATTGAGAATGATACCTACAGCTCGATTTACATATTTATAAATGTCCTTGCAGCAACTTTCCATTTTAGCCTCCCACAAACTGATGTTGACGAGACTGGCGAGCAGATCCCATACTATTCTGCTAGACTAAGTGTCTAGGTCAGACACCAGGTCATTAATAAATAATAATCGGGTCTATTAATGTCATTCTCTGACGTGTTTTCGAAGTTCAAACTTCCCGACTACGACGATGGTGACCGTTCCACTTCAAGCGGTTTGGGCGGGCAATTCCCCAATTTCTACTTGTCTTCGCATAACGTGGAATGCAACATTAAGACACGAGTTGTATATTATTGTAAAAATAAAGGATAATAAAACATTTTAGTTACAAGTTACACGTCATTTGCAATATTTTGTTATTGTAAAAGCGCCGTTGTCTTGTGACCGCACCCTTAAGCGTCCACCGATGGTTTATTCCCGACCGGAAGTGCCGGTGTTTACAGGAAGCGGTTGTGTGCGGTGCGTCTTCCTCGGACGATTCTCGGAGTTTAAATGGACGCTCTGGCCTTTTTCGCCCAGGGGATTGAATGACGGCAGCTAAGGGAAGCGGGAAGACACCCGATCTGTAGTTGTGCTGGTCCGGCGAAGGTACAGCGGAACTGTCGCGGACCGGAGAGTGAGCGAACAGCGGCCGGCCGTCCGCCGCCGGCTAGGCGTCTAGCAGGTTAGCTTCTCCCCGGCGGGCCGCGGTGCAGGTGCGGTCTGCGAAGGTCTCCCTCATGTCGGCTCACGTCTTCGGCAAAGCTGTATGTGAGGAAGCGTGCAGTGGATTTCCACAGTTAAACTGGCCGACTCGGGTGTCCCTCCGGGGGGTGAGAGCGGCACTTCGGCTCCCGGCCGTCCCGTCTAACCGCCCGATGACGGACCGTGCCGACGCTATAAGGCGTCACACGCCTGTAGGTGATTAATAGGCAGCCGCTCTTCTTTAATAGAGGCGGCTGGATATGCGCATTTTTACTTGCTAATATGGAAGCCGGACACACGGGTGAATAATCGAATAATGATTGATGGGTCCTAGTATTATGACATCGATACATTATTTAAGAAAGTTCTTCCTTTATAAATAACTGGTTTATTGCCTTTATTGGGGCAGCGTGCGGCTCCGTGGGCTGAGCCTGTGGGCCTGTGATCCCAGGGTCGCCGGTTCAGACCCGGCCTCAGCCCGTCCTAGGCTCCCTGAGCGAGGCCCTTAACCCCCCAGCTCCCTGGGCGCCGCCACGGGTGGCTGCCCTTCGCGGACGGCTTACTCTGCGAAGGGCAAGTTGAGGGAGGCGTACAAGACAATTTCCCTACGGGGATTAATAAAGTATCAGTTGTTATTATTATTATTATTATTATTATTATTATTATTATTATTATTAAAGCGCATTTGTTTATGTCAGGAGGCACCAGGAAGCCGCTTGTGGTGACTCTGCCTGTCATGTGCTCGTCTCCCTGCAAGCCAGGCCCCGAGTCCCGGCCACGACGATGGGTCTGGAGAGCAGCGCCCTGCGAAGCTGCAGGCTGGGGCAGCCCCTGCTCACCCTGCCGTCCGGGATCACCATGTACTCGGCCCTCCTGCAGGACGGCAAGCGGGCCTCCGTCTTTGTTCATAAGCAGGGTAACGAAGACAAAGTCAATAAGGCTGCCAAGGTATATATGTGTGAAACGGAAATATGGCATGGCCACACACAAAAATATATTTTTTGCTTTATGTATGTTTATTAACCTTAAGAACAATAGCATTTTTAAAATAAAAATAATAATAATAATACATCACACAAAGTGACGTTTTGTCCTTTCATGCCCCCTCCCCCAAAAAGCACCTGAAGACCTTGCGACACCCTTGCCTTCTGCGATTCCTGTCCTGCTCGGTGCAGGACGGGGGCATCCACCTGGTAACGGAGCCTGTGCGGCCCCTGGGGGTGGTGCTAGACAGCCTCTCGCCAGAGGAGATCTGTGCTGGGATCTACGACTTGCTGCAGGCCCTGGTTTTTCTGCATGACATAGTGAGAAACTGGCCTTTTTAAGCACATCCTATTCAACACCACGGATATTGATCATTTGTATGCTAAATATTTATGTTCACCCTGCCGATTGCAGTGCTTTAACTCTCACTGCCGTTGATAGCTAATGTGGATGCTTTCTGCACACTGCACACTGTACAGTCCCCGCAGGTTGGAGGTGGACATTTTATGGGGGAAATGTAATGTTTAAATGCTGGGCTTGAAATAAGGGATATGTTGTACATCCATGTGAAATTTCCATCTTTAGTTTAGTTAATGCCTAAATTGTACACATTAAAAGTGTTGTTTGTACAGAGCTGGATACCTTCCATTCTAACACATTGTCCTAAACGCTGTCTAAACTAATGGCCGTTTCATGGATAGGAACGTGAAGCAGGTTCCATCATGAACTTTTGATGTTTGCCTTTCACAGGGCAAGTCAAGTCACAACAATGTGTGCATGTCCTCAATCTTTGTCAGCGAAGACGGCCACTGGAAGCTGGGCGGAATGGAAACGGTCTGCAAATTTTCCGAAGCAACTCCAGAGGTGAGCTTTTAACTCAAGGCTCTCATGCACGTCTCGGTTGTATGTCAGTGGAATGCACTGTTTTATAATCACATTAACCCTTAAAGGGAAGTTATGGCAATATTTTTTGGTCAGTTTAACACTGAACTACGCCAAAGATTATTGGGAAACTGAGGTGTATAAATCCAGAAAGGGATGCCTGCCTTTTCATTCAAGTCTCATGGTATATATGTGTGGTAAAAATAAAAATTTCTTATGCAAACACACACATATGATAATGAACAAAATGAACGTTTTCCCCTTTACAGTAGAGTTCCCCTTTGAAGTAGCTGTCAATGGTAAACATACAAATATGTCTCTATTTTATCAGTTTCTTAGAAGCATCCAGGCGGTGAGAGATCAAAGCTCACTTCCTCCAGAGGAAAAGGTACGTCGTTTATATCATTCCCGTTTTCCTTCATTTTTTTCCCGTTGGGTAGAATGGTGTAAGGATGGATCATCAGGCACTGAACACTGAGTTGATTTTAAAACGATTCCAGGTTATAAGCTTCCAGATGCTTCCTGAAAAATATGGACATTCTAGAGATTCCTTTTCCTTTGGGGTCATAGTGGAGACCTTAATCCCACTTTTGAGCGATTATGGTAAGTAATATGTTTTGTCCATTATTAACCTTTGCTTTACGTGTCACACACAACATTAAGTCTCATACAACATTCAATATCAGGTGTTTAAGCTGGTCGTGATTGAATTAATTCTACCCAGTAATGGTGTGAATGTGCATTGAACACATATTGCACCTCAAGATAAATAGACCACTATATCAATACACTTATCTGAGTATTGTACCAGATCTGAGAACGTAGCTTTTAAATGATATTTGTCAGGCTTTTTAGCATGTCCATTTTCTGTCTCTTAACTTTTGTTTCTTTGCTGGCTGTAGTTTCTGCTGAAATGTCAGAAAGTCTCAAGCTTACCCTGCAAAATGGTTTGCTGAACCCAGACCCGCTGAGCAGGCCACCCCTCAGCAAACTTCTGACACACACGTTTTTCCGGTACTGTACGTTTATGCTGGGGCCAAAATGTGGGGGGTCAAAATGACCTGTTTGGTGACTTGCTGCCAACTGTTTACACGACTTATGTTTGATTGGCCAAGTGCAATAAGTATATTGGAATGCTTACTCGTTAAGTAGTGTGTGGTTTTTTTTTCTTGGTCAGTAAAACACATGTTTTTTACACTATTAGGAATGACTTTCTTGAGGTGGTAAACTTTCTGAAAAGTTTGACACTGAAAACCGAGGAAGAGAAGAATGAGTTCTTCAAGTAAGCCATTCTTAAATTAAATACATGATTCTTGTTGTTACTATAGTGTTCCTGTAAGAAGTATGATCAATAACCTTATTCCAGAAACATAATCAAAAACCCAGGTACATTTCAAGCATGTTATAGATTCTTGCTAGATGTTTTGGCTAAGTGTCAAATATGGACCTGTGCAGGTTTCTCATGGACCGGGTACAGAGTCTTCCAGAAGAACTGATTGCAGTCCGCCTTGTTCCAAAGCTCTTAAACTCCCTGGTGTTTGCTGAGCCTGCCGCCATTAAAAGTTTCCTCCCTCATCTTCTCAGGCCAAAGAAGGGTATCGCTAATTATCTTTGGTGCCTTGATATTATAATATGCAGCTTGAATATCTTCCTTATCTCATGTTCTAATTCAGCCAATAAAAACGAATTAATTTTTTTAAATATTTGAGGTCAGATGGATCAACATATGCTCTCTCAAGTTAGTAAACCAAGATTCTTTTTTTCCCCTGACCTTGGCCAGGATAAACAACTGGAAGCGATGGGGTGGATGGATGCTTGTTTTTCTATGGTTGCTAAGGAAAATGTTTCAGGGGAGTAATCAAAACCGTTTTGCTTCTGGCCGGCAGATTCCAGTGGTAGCAATGAGGATTGTCTTCTATCCATATCCCTCTATCGCAAATATGTCATCCCCCAGCTTCTGAAGCTGTTCAAAGTCAATGAGGAACATGTCAGATTAGTGCTGCTCTGCCACATTGGGCTCTTTGCAGAGTTCTTTTCTCACGAGGACCTGAAAAATCAGATTCTACCTCAGGTTTGTGGCTTTTGGTCTTCCTGATCAGTGAAGTTTAATGTAAGGATGACTCTACACTTAATAATATAATATGTGTACCGATTTTTTACTTTACAAAAACCGCTTCTCTTTTTTTTTTTTCCCTGCTTCCACCGCAGATTTTACTGGGAATGAGAGACACTAATGATTCACTAGTTGCCATGACGCTTCAGAGTCTTGCCGTTCTTGTTCCATTACTTGGAGCTGAAGTTGTGGTGGGTGGAGAGAGAACTAAAGTGTTTAAACAGACGACCCCCAACTTCACCAAGTCTGCTGAAGTCACTCCAGATTGTAAGAACTACATGCGTCTCCCCAAAAAGTATACCTTTTTTTTTTTTTTGCCTTACATTTGTTTATTTGTGTGTAGAGGAACATTTATGCTTCTCTTCTGTCTCTGAAGGCTCTCCCATTCACATCAGTTTACAGCCACAAATTGCCCAGCCACCAAAAATCCTAAATGTTTTCCCCAGACCCTCTGGAAGTAAAGAGCCGGTGCTGGAAAACATTGAGTCTCTCAGATCAAAGGAGAAATCAGCTGAAGAAATTATGACAAAATCAGGTACCATCTAAGGATATATCAGAGGATTGGTTTCCATTATCTTCCTTCATGATTGAAGTAGACCTGAATCTTGGGGGTAGATGTACATAAAAATATACAGCGTAAAGTGTAAAACATGGTATTAAAAATTGCACCTTTACATGAATAATAATGTGAAAGTGTGAAGGAACCTTTTTTCTATGCAGAACCTGATGTTCTGGTTCACTGTGGCCTTCTGTGCCTAGCTGATGCACTGACCGCCTTTTGGCCATTTTACATATTTAGCGATCACTCTGAATGGATTCCCCAAAGGACTGCAAGCCTACAAACGGGACGAGCCTGTGGGCCTTGTACAGTCTGCAGAGGAATGGCCAGACTGGAGTGATGTGGAGGAGGACCAGCCAGGGCAGATGAGTGTCCACCTCTTAGAGAAGCAGGACGGGGCTGTTGTGGACTCCACAGGGGAACGCGAGACGTGGGATGACTTTGACAACTCAAACCGGTCCCCTGTCTCATTAGCCTGGAACTCGATGACTGATGTCACCCATGAACCAGTAAAAGGGTCCAGAACCCTGAAGCTGAGTGCTGCTTCTAAAACCCAGCTAGAAAGAATGCCCCCTTTGCATGGCGACGGCCAGAACCAAGAGGGCGATGTGAACCCAAAGAAGCCTGCGGAATCCGCAAAGCCAAAACAGGTTACAGCCGGCGGTTTAGGGGAGGAGTTCACGATTGAAGTGAGAAGGAAGCCAGAGAAAGATCCAGAAATGGACTTCTTTGCAGACATGGTTCCAGACATTAAGTTGTCATCTGCGACTTTGACAGAGATCTCTGATGGCATTGTAGGTGATTCTGAACTGGTTACGCCAATTATAGGTAATTCTGCACACACGACGCCCACAGGCCTGGATCCGTCAATAGATACGTTTGCGTTGACAGCCAAGTTTGCTGCAACAGACACAATCGAAGTGAGTATGACTTCCTTGCTTGGGTTTAGAATCATTTAAAATATTCTGTCAGTCACTGCCCAGTTTAACCAAAAACCTAAAAAAATAAAGTGGGCTAAGCAGAATTGGATTAAGCTGGTGAATGATTAACAACCGAGAAGAGGCTGTTTGCTGTGTTTCCCTCCTGTTCTTTGTTCTGTAGCGGGAAGTCTATTCCCATTGGGATTGCGTCAGCAGTGCTAACTACTTTTAACTTCATTTATGTAGAATGAAGTGGCAGGCTGGGGTGATGGAGATGACCTTAACTGGGAAGACGAGAATGAGGACGCATGATAAGGCTGTAGGCCATCCATAGAAAGCCATGGAGAAGCTGCTGATCACAGTGAGCGAGGCCGAGAGAGTCACAGCAGAAACAGGGGCCTTCACTTCTTCTTTATAGACGTTAAATCAAACTAGTTTCTTGTTTTTTTTAATCATTGTCAAACTACCAGTAGTTTCAAATGGAAATGGTCTACTGCAGTCTTCTGTCTACAGCTTTCACTTAGGTTCCCTGCGGCACGCTGTAAAGGTTTCCTTTTGGGTGTACTTGCGTAACATTTTGGTTTTACTGGAAATTTTAATCCTGCCAAAATTTGACAAATCTATGTGGTGGGAAAGCAACTTAAATGCACTGCACTTATTTGTGATGGATTTAATGTGTTGTGAGCCATAGTGCCGACTTTGGTTTCTTTTCCTTCTTCATCTACATCCCTGAACTGAATAACAGGCCTTGGGGAGGCGGCGGGGGGGCATTTAATCTCGGTGAGAAGAATGATGTAATTTATTTGTATTTGAGGCTTCTAATGTAATAAAGTTCTAAATAAATTGATTTAGTATTATTAAATTTACATTTATTAAAAATTGACATTTGCCTTAGCAAGTGTTGACATCGGCCAGATAAACAGTACAGAGTACTATAAACCTGAGACACAATGGCATCCTGGTGAAAGAAGCTCAATGAACGCTCATGCCGCATAAACAAGCATGAATGTACAGTACAGTGGTATTTTGGTCTCATTTTGCTAGCAGAACACTACATTCTTGGGGGCCTAGCCGTGCCGATTTGGGTTATCAGCGTCTGCAGTTCCCGGAGTCTGGCGCTCACCCACTGAGGCGTTGGCGTCCTTTTCGCCAAAGAGTGCAATGCGGCCAGGGCGCTTTCTGCCGTTTGGAGATGCTTCTCAAACTCTTCCTCTTGGCTCGTCAGCTGTCGGGCGCGTTTCGAGCATGGCTGGGAGGGACAGCGAGAGGTTTGCTCAATTACACAGTCATGTGATCCAGGACAGTGGTCTCCTTGCATAATTTTTCAGAATCACCAAGCACACACACGACACATGTGGCTACCTCTAAGTCAGCGAGCGACTCCTCTTCCTCAGTTTCCAGTCTGGCAGAGTGCTGTTCGTAAATAAGCCTTTCTTCTTTTAATCGCTTCACTCGTGCCTCCCCCGTTTCCTCACCATTAACTTTCTGAAGGGGGGGGGGGTCATGATAAATCTATGCATGTAAAAGTTTGGTGAATAACAAAACATTTTAAGATATCGACTGACTTGCCTTGCTAAGGAAATTCACCACTTTGTTTTTTGTTCCTTCTGATGTCAGACTCTGTGCTATCACTTCTTCATGATTAGTTACCTGATGAGACAATACATTTTTTAATTCATACAGTGGAGCACTGCTTCTGCATATAACCCAAATCACTTGGGGCAGGAGGGCACACTGAGAGACTTGCCTCTGCAAACTGGGAAAAGGCTTCTAAGGCATATTGATGAAGAGGCCAGATGGTCTGCCCCAATAGCTGACTGAAGAGGCTACAGAGTTTGGGCAGGATCTGGTTCTGTGGGCAAAATGTTTGGGGTGGAGGGTGAACAAATAGTTGATCAGTTCAATATGTAATTTGTATGTTTACAGACTAGCAGACTCTTCCGTGGAAGAGGAAGCTGCGCAAGGTGGAGCAACGTGGAAAAACCTAGGTGGTACATTTGATGATAGTTACAGATGTCTTCACAAATTATAAGTTACATATAAGGGCACTTTTCCGCTGCACCAGGTACCGTACCTTTGGTATGGTACTTTCCCAGTATATAACATCAGTACCATGAGTACCAAACAAGCTAGGATACTTTTTTGGTACTCTGGTATGGTACTTTCCCGGTGTATACCATCAGTACCATGAGTACCAAACCAGC
>JAODLD010020217.1:0-21018 GCA_026781065.1 Mormyrops boulengeri | reverse complement strand
CACACACACACACACACACACACACACACACACACACACACACACACACACACACACACATATATATATATATATATAAAAAAAAATTTACATTTCTGTTCCAGCTTCATGCCTTGCATTAATTCTGAGCATTGAGCTGGAAAGTTAATTCATCTGCTGGGGTTCTGTCTTATTTATTTTTTGCCTTGTAATTTCTGTTGTGCAAGAATCCAGGCAATTAAAATTCTGTGCTGTATTCACTGCTAGCTTACAATCATTAGCTACCTGATAAGATCCTAAGACCCAGAGGTATTGAACACCAGGAATGTCCTGAGCAAGACTTTAATCCAAGACTGCAGACTGCAAGGAACATTTATTGATTTAATTGTGTGATAAATTTTGAATACTTTAACAAAGTTTGGATGTTTAATATTTAATAGAATCTGGAATCCGGAAGTGTGAAACCATTTTGCTAAATTTTTGTTCAATAAAATTCTATTATCTATAGTGATCTTTTACAACTAATGCTGTTTTGAGTTTCTACTTAGTTAAAATGCAAAATGGTAAATACTGAAAAATGAGTGCTAGAGCTTCACAAAATATTATTTAGCATTTGGTCTATGTCGGTTGCTTGGAGTTTTGCATTCATCCACCAACTTTGCATAGTGAGCATTAATTACAACCGGCTGGGAACCTGTTCCATGGAGGGTCAGTCTGGGTGCGGGTTTTTGGGGTGACCTCTCAATCAGCCAATAATAAAACAGTGGTTCTCAACTCCAGTCCTGGGGACCCACTGTTATTGGCTGATTGAAAGGTCATTCCAAAAACCTGCCTCCACACCAGCCCTTCGCCATCCCTGAGTTATCAGATGTAAAGACGCCTTTTTCAATCTCTCGTTCTAGTCTTTGGTACCCAGTAATGAGCTTCATCAGAAAAATGTTCTAAACTCATTCATCTTTCTAAGCCCTGTTAACAGCTCATTAATCATGAGAAAATTATTAGATATCAAAGTTGAAATGTTATCTTGATTTGAACCACAGCGTCATCGTAATTAGGGAAATAGACTGAGTGATGAATATTACACTTCCATCCATGTGGCAAATGAGGGCAGAGTTCAGAGTGACCGCAATCTCCAAAAATATGACAGTACTCTGAATATTTGATGGCCTTTTCTCCTGCCCTTTCATGACCTTGATGAAAGCCTTGTATTCCTCTGCATCTTTGAGTCTTTACCATGACAATAATAAAATGTTATCTGATACAATCTAGGAAGAAAAGACTTTAGAAATGCAGATGTCCAGAAACATGTCAGAAGTCCAGAGATTCCCGTTTAACTCATATACTGTATATGAAATTCTGTAGTGCATTCAAAGCAGCAACCTGTGACCTAAAACTTTTCAGAGATGAAGCAGTCCCATCAATTTATCCACTCGCATAACCATGAAACACAGCGTTTATCCAAACTACCTTCCTGTTTCTCCTTTTATGGAGCTGCATGTTTTACTGATGCGATTTAAGTTAAATCAAGAGGCTCGTTCTGGAAGTTAACACATTCATGGTTGTTTAAACAGAGTGATCATTTTTAATGGCTAAAATGACAAACTCTGAAAGGTAGTAATACAATCACATGCAGTGGATTACTATTCTGTTAGCAATGTAACCTAAGGTGGAAAAGAGAACAGTCCAATAAATGCTTTCGTATGTCTTTGATTTTGTGTGACCATTTTTAGAAAACAGTATTGACTGCATCAGCTTCTTGAGTGATTCTGGTGCTTCAGCACATTGCTGAGTACAGCTGGGCTTCAGGGCCTCATGCTTCCCTGGCATAAAAGAGCTGGCGGAAATGTTCCCAAAACACACATTTATCAAGTTTCTCATTCACATTGAATATGATAGTCATTTTAAGAAAGCCTTTAAAATCTTTTGTTATTTCTTTTTGTGTATCACATATTAACAAGTCATGAGTACACAAAGACACTTCATAAGCTGTCTTCTCTCCCTCCATTGTGACTTTTGTGGGGGGGGGATTTAAATGTGCTCAAAATTAAGAAGGGGTAGCCAGCTGTTCTCCACAGCTATAGTCCTACTTTTCCAAAATACTGTTTTGCAATTTTAATAAACCCATTTTCATCCAGAAGTAAATTGGGCTAGTATCCAGAAGATTAGCTGCTAAAAGGAGTGATTAAGCGCTGAGTGGAAACCCAAAAACCTTACAGCTCTTGGGGACTTCTGGTCAATCTCTTGCAATTATTAGATAGATGATGAAAATAAATCACTACTTTCTAATCATTGAAGTTAATAAGAGAAATCAGCATATCCATTACCAGGAGAAGCTGAGTGGGAATGGATGGAATCATTGAAAAGCAAGTGAGGGTTATTCAGACCTTCCCTTAATAGGAATCTCACAGAACTGGCCTTTAATATAATATAATTTTGTTTTTGTGCTATTGTAATAAATTCTGAATCCTACATTTACTGTATTGTACTGAACATCATTAATGGTGAAATATGTGTACATGGGGTGGAGGAGGTAACAGTTTGCATGGGGCTGTGCTTTTTGGTTTTGTTTTTTTTTTTTTTTTAAAGCAATTGGTTAAATAAAATCCTTCAAGTCAGACCATAGGGTTACATGGTTGTTCATTTTACTCATTTTTTAATGACCATGAGAAAATCAAATTTTAGTATGAAATATTATTTTACAAAGGCAAATACTGAACCCTGCTATTATCCTGTGGAACTGCAAGAAAATTCCAATATTAACAAAAGGTTGGTGAATTGAGTTTTGTCTGTTTCTGGCTGGCAGCTTTAGAACTGCTCCTGCTGGGCTTCTGTCTGCACAGGAACAGTCTGCTTCTGTTTCTGCAGTGGCAGCATGGCTGGACTTTGCAGAGAGTTTGCAGGTTCTGCCAGCAATATCAAGCCAAGAAGCAATTAATCTCCTGTCCCTCAGCTATAATTTTACACCTCATTGGTTTTGAGCATCTTCTGACTTTTGAAACAGTGTTATGGAAACATACAGTGTGTTTTTTGTATTTGATGGAGAATGAGAAATCTGTAGGTTAGAAGATGGATAGGGAATGACCATAACATCCATTATACCATATAGTACTGTAGTGTAGAAATTATGCCCTAAATAAATTTGATGAATTATGTCATTTAATTATGTTCTTTGAAATAAAAGCTTCTGTTTATTTTCAACAACCAGGCATGAGCACACACGCATTCATAGATACACTTAGTGGCCACTTTATTAGGTATACCAATTAAAGCATTAGATACACTCATTAATGAAAACTGCCTGCTTCTCCCTGAGTTTACAGAAAATGGTGCAGTGAACAGGGCAGTATTTTTATTATTGTAATTGTTGTTGTTGTTATTTATGATAATAATAATAATACTGTTTTTTTTTTATTAAGGTACAAACACACAACAACAATACAGTTACTGAAACAGGACAAACATCGGACAAGTGGGAGACAGTGGGGAAGGACAACAAAAAAGAAATATTAATACTGTTAACAATAATAAGAAGATTATTCAAGTAAAATCTATTGCATATAACTTACATACACCCTGTTGTATGTATAAATAAGGATCATGTCACATATCAAATAAGTTAGCAAAGGGTTTTGATGTGTGAATATCTGTCTTATGAGTTCTTATGAGATTTTTGTTTTTCCTACCAGGGAAATACAGGAAGGAAGATAGAACAGAAGATATAGAATAATAATAATAAAATCAACAATAAACAAATACATAAATAAATTATTATTAATAATAATACAAGAAAACAATGACAGAGCCAGTGGGTGATGTCATGCAGTAAATGTGTGAGGTTGCATACTAAACTTCCCCCTTAATGGTGGACATGTGTTGTGCATGAGCATGTATGTGTTTGTGTCTTTCTGTGTGTTAGGGAAGATAAAAGTGATACATTGGGGGGTAGAGATGGAAGAGAGGAGAGGTGGGAGTAAAAAGAAGATTGGTGGCGGGAAGGCTGTTGTTTGGTCAACCTAGGCAGGTTGGGCCCACCGTGCACCGTAAGCGTGCCAGAGGGAGAGGCCAGGTGGTCCCCAGGATAGCGCCCCACCCATGACAACCCCGCCCCGCGCAAACCACATCTAACACGAATCACTACCCCTATTCTAGGATGGTGTGGAGTTTTTTCCCCTTTAGTCTGTATGAATGGGAGAGACAACACTGATCTAGTGTGATGCATTAAAAGAAGCAGTTCATGCAGGTTGGTCCAGCCCAGAGCAGGAGAGATCAGTAGGTGGGAAAGCGGCCATCGGAGGGCCACCACCCCAGATCAGCTCAGAAACCCATCTGCAGTGCACCCGATGGCCCAACCCCCCAGAGGCAGAGGGTGAAAGGAAGGGGAAGCAGTGGAGCAAACTAGGCTTTCCTCGAAGTAGTGGGGTTAGGAGGCTGGTAAAGTCAACACTGGGAGAGAAGGAAGAGAGGAAGAAAGAGATACAGGATTGGATATATGATCATTGAGGGCGGTGTAGATGGTGGTGATGATGATAATAATAATAATAATAACAATGAAGGGCAAAAGAGACAAGTATGTGACCATTGATCACAAAATATTTTGCTGCACCCATAAAAACATGTAAATATAAATAAACTTTAATACAGTTACATAAAGATAGTAAGGAAGATGGGAAAAAAAATAGGTTAATCGCTGCCACATAAGTAAATATGGTAATGAAGTGTTCAGTATATGAGTACCGAGCAAATACTACTGATAGTAATAATTATAGGAAGATGGAATAACCTAGTCGCCAAATAATAATAATAATAATCCGAACAAAACAATAATAATGATAAAGGGGAAAAGAGAAAAGCATGTGGCCAGTGATCACAAAATATTTCGCTGCAACCATCAAAAAAAAAAACAAACATAAATATAAATAAACATTAATACAAGTATATAAAAAAGGTAGTAAGGAAAAAAGCAAATGCTGCTTCATAAGTAAATACTGTAATGAGGAGTTCAACATATAAGTATCAAGCAAATAATAATGATAGTAATAATGATGAGAGGAAGGGATAACTTGACCACAAAAAAGAGTGTATAATAATAATAATAGTAATAATAAAGTAATAAGGGAAAAATATATATGTATACATGCACACGCAGACACATTGGGAGCAGGGGGGAAACATTTGTTGTTGTGCTATCTAACCAATGTGGTGTCTGAGTGTGAATGGATTCCATTGTGTAAAGATGTGCGTTTTGTGTATGGTTAAAGAATTCTATTGTGATTGAGTACTGCTATGAAAGGATTCCACATTTCTGTTGTGTATTTTTCTTGTATGATGAAGTTTGTTTTACAAGTGAAAAATATTCCAAGAGATTTTTCCATCGTCAGGTGCTTAATAAGTTTTTAGATTTCCAGCTGAGTAGGACAGATTTTTTGCCTATACTTAAAGAGATTAATAAAGGATTTTTATATTTACTGGGGAGATCAATCTGTGCTATATCACCAAGCAAGCACAGAGGTGGAGAAAATGGGATCCTGTAATTCAGTATAGATGATAATATCTGAGTTACTGCTGTCCAGAATGTATGAACCGGTTGGCAACCCAATAATAATACTGATAATAATTATCATCATCATCATCAAACAAATCTAAAAGTGAAAGTACAAGACCAAAGACAAGCAAATGGGGTCAGAAAAGAAATTAAGGCACATACAGTACAATGCACAATGAGGATTCATTACCTGGTGATGATACAGGGTGTTGCAGAGCACGCAATACATAAATAAATATGCATATAATGTACAGGTGTGAATGCAGTGTTGTCTCTTTGTTCAATCAGCTGTGTCTTTACTGTTAAATAGAGATACAATAGTCGGAGGAGGAGTAATAATATAGTCTCATAGCAGCAGGTAGAGAGGGTTTGTAGTAGAGCTTCAAAGAGCATCACGGTGGAATAAGGCAATAACTAATCATACTCCAGGATAAAGTATAATGGAGTGGGCATTCATGGTTGTGATTGGACAGTCTCCAACAATCTCTTCTCTGCCACTTCCACCACTGAGTCTAGTTTGAATCCATTCATCAAACTGGCCTTCTTGAATTCTGTGTTCAGATATGTGGAGACGCCTGAGCTGGTGTTGCACCTGTAGGAGACCACAATGTAGAAATGCATCAAAGCCACTGTGGACTGGTAAAACATCTTTAGCAGCTTACTGCTCATTTTGAAAGACCAGAGCCACCTCAAAACAGAGCTGAGTCTGTCCTTTTTGTGCAGCTGTAAAGCCATACACAAACACCAGGTGGCACCAACAAGACATATTTTAGGAATTCCTCCTGGAAACTCTAGGAAGTAATGAGATCGTCAGTATCGTCTGAGCAAGCACGATTGAATGAAGGAAATCACCCATGCCTCATGTGGTTAACTGGAGTATTTACAGTATGCCTGTTTGCTCATGCAAGGGAGAGTTCGTATAATTTGTTTTTTATAGAGTTCTTCTGGTTTTGGTTTTCCTTTGGTATTTTCTGTCTCCGTAAAGATAATTGTTTTTGTTCACAATTCCTGCCTTTGTCTCTTTTTTGGAGTCCTGTCAACAGCTGTATTGTCTGTCCAGTCTAGTGCGTTGTTCAGGGGATCCCTGGTGTGTCAGAATTTCACCGCTGGTTCCTCTGGCTTGCTCATGATCATCTGCAATTGGTTTTCCTTCCACCACAACAGAAAATCCCCCAGCAGTAATTATTTTCAATGCAGCCTTCAATGGAGGAATATTTTTTTCTTCGGGTTACATGAGCTAATGATGTACTTATGATAGTAGTCAGAGTGAGAGGGAAGAGAGAGAGGATAGACGATGTCATCAAGCCCCACAGTCTGTCATGTGTTCGGTCTAGAGAGCTGCACAGGAATGGTTTCTATCCCCATCCATCCCTGTAAACATCCAGACCGTCCCCTACACGTCCCTGCATGCACGAAAACCGTCCCATCCTGTTCCACACACCAGATGTGTTTACGGCATCCTTTCATGTGGTATCTCACAGTGATCTCGCTTCACTTCGTTCACCAGGAGCACCAAGGGGACCAGAAAATTTTGTGTGGTTTTTCCAGAACGTGGGGCCCTGCACTCCTAACCCTTGTGATGTGGAATTCCACTTTAATTCTCGGAATCATATTAGCAAACATTGCTGATGTTTACTCACATCATTTTTTCTAGATACCAACCTTGAATTGAAAAGTTAGACATTGTTGCAATTAATTCTACCAGTATTACTCTTAAGGAATACATATAGTAAGGTAGACAGAGTAGTCATAATTTTCATATTTGAAGGCTGTTGTACCCCAGTTTTGTGTATGTCCTGCCTTTCCCTCATAAGCTATCCTCTGACTTTGGCTAGTCTGAGGTACCTGACTTGTCTTGGAAAACCCAATCAGACATCTGATCTGAAAAGATGCTGCTGAATCTTACCCTCTGTGAGTATACGGTCTTCTTGAAATCTACACGTGTAAATATATTCTGTAGGTGTTTCGATCCATGATATGGTTCATTTCACAATACTAATACAACAGTACATTTTTTTTGCCACAGAACTAATCCAATACTAATACTAAATAATTTGTGGTAATAACACTTAACTTGCATAATCATCATTTTACAAAATAAACAACAAACTTGGGCATACTTTGACATTTTTATCCTTGATAAAACCACAGCTTTAGATAAAAGATGCACTGTCAGCTGCTGAGGTTTACAGTTTTTACTTATAACAATCCATGGTGGATGCTGGTTATCTTCCTCTCCTGATGGCCGTAGAATGGAAACTGGATTTTGATTAAATGACATCCACAAGGGTGTAGGCTGCACCCTGGATGGCCTGTGCCGCAATGGACAGCTGTCTGTGCACCTCGTTCCAGTCCTTCTGGAGGTCGCTCTTCGTAGCCTGGCCAAAAGCATCAGCAAGCCCTGGGAAAGTTGGCACCCCGGACGTCCTGGAAGTCCAAATTACATGCCTGATAGGAAAAGTTGGGAAATTCACATATTTAGAGTACAGCAAAATTATATTCTGGATGAGACCATTTAACTTGCTGTTGGGTTATTATAACAGGGGGGAAATGGTACAAACCTGTATCCATATTTGTGCGGGAATGCTTGAGGGTCTAGAAAGGCCCGTTCCAGCAGCATGAGCTGGTCATTTATGCACCGAGCCTTCAGAGGCCTGAGAAAGAATTTAATGATAATAAGACTTACTGTACATCACGGTACAAAAGAGTCTGAAAGGGTAGTGAAGGTCATACTGACGATTCTTTTATGAAGTTACTATTCAGGATCAGTTCGTTCAATCTGTTGGTCGTTGCACGGAACCTGGCCACGGCGTTAGACAGAGGTTCTAGGATATATAATGGGATTCACTGACAAGTTAATCCTTAACTAAGCCTGGAATTACTCCACTTTGATTTAAAGCATTTCATTCTTTTATTTTCTTCGATATTTTTTGTGTATGGGTTTTCAGTTCTAATTGTGTCCTGTCTTGCATATTGTATTCTAATTCTTTGGAATTCCATGTAAAATAGGTTACCAAAGTTTAGCCGTGCATTGTCTTATATTGTAATATGAAAATAGGTCGAATGTTTTGGATACGGTCTCAGTCTGTTAAAGTTCAACGATTCAAGGATTCAAAAGCTTTATTGTCATATGTACAAGTACAAGTACAATAAAATACTTGCTTGTGTACCTCCTCTCAGATTGAAACTACATAACAATAAAACCAGGCTTACCTACGGAGATCTTCTTCTGTGCCAGAGTGTTACCAAAGTTGGTCAGTGCAGTATTTAGGTATTGCTCCAGACTCTCTGCATAGTCAGTCAAATTAAAGGGCAGCAGGAGGCTATCAGACAAACGCAAGAGCACATTGCCTGCTGTCCTCGCCACTGTTTGATGACTCGTGAATCCTGAGCCCAGGAGACAGACTGATGAGTGCACGCTCACATCTAACAAAATGCGCCACAGAGCTTTCTGTTTATAATATTATATGTGGCAAAAGCATGAAGTTACAACAAGGATATCCAATCTTCAAAACAGAATTTTCCAAAGGGATGGCCTAGTCTAGTTATGATGGCTTCTATGGGTGGAATGTAGCTTGAAACTGGCACAAAGTATCAATAACAGACATCCTTCATTACAAGTGGCGACAAAATAAGATCTTGCAATGAATTTGTAACCTCAGTCCTCACCTGGGTCGATGTATTTGGAAGCATAGTCAAAGGTGTCATAAGCTGTGTGATAAGCTGGGTAGGTCCGAGCATTTGTCTTACTCTGTAATAAAACCAGAGATAGCAGCTAAGACTCGGGAACATAGAAAACCCAACAGATGCAGGTAACCATTTTAACAGCTGTGTTTGCTACTAACCCTGTCATAGGTGTGTGAAATGTCCATTGAAGTTATACCCAGGAAGTGCATAAAAGCAGCATAGTCACTTCCTGCTCCTGTCAGAAAGCCCACACTGAAAAATCAAAAAAGTAAGCTGATTAGCAATAATGCTTTTAGTTGTCAGATAATAAAAGAAGGCATAAAAATAATGGAAGATACGGACTTGGGAATGATGCCATGAGTAGGACTGGTACGGTTGGAGTACCGAATCCAGTTGTCATAGACTGATGTTGAGTCTTTCTTTGGTATCTTTACCTGTGTAGACAAGATACTACTCTCAGATGGCACTCTCTTCAAGTCAGGAGACAAAGGCTGGTCATTTTTTAACAGCTATGTTTGGTGCTATTTCTACCAGAAAATATATACAGTATTCTCAGATTGAACAACTACATTAAATGTGCTGGTTAAAAAAAAACATGCTGATTTCACAGAATTGATTTCACAAAAGTTTAAGTACATTATTTTAATGCTGTAAGTCAGCATCAAGGCAGCTTGTTGTATATGTCAGATGTGATATTTCTATAAATCACACATTTAGGTGTAGAATGATTTGGTAACAATAGGACAAATATTTATTACGGTGTTCAAGTGCTTTTAAATGGTGTGTTAGTGCTAGAACACACTGTATTTTGTAATTTGATAAAACTATAGTTGTAAACCACCTTGTATAAAAGATAAGAAAAAAAATAGTAATGGTACCATAAAAAATGGCACTCGGGTGTTGCAAAGCAAATGTGCCCTGGAATTGACTGGAAGGCGACTAATTTGATTTCTTAAAAAAATGTAAAAAAAAATGATATCACATGGCATTTGGATAGAGTACCTGCTTGGCAGCCGTGAGCACCACACTTTGGGCTGCTGGCGACGCCTGCGCTTGTAGGGTGGCATTGCCTGACAGCAAAACATCAGATTACTCATTAACTCACAGGGGCTACTGAAGCTTGCTAAAGTTTACTGTGCAGGCATGAATGAAAAACAAAATCAGTCGTAAAATCTGCTGATATGATTACATTATCTTTAAGAACTCAGCTATTGAGTTCCTACTTTATTATATAGTGCTATAAAAGTTAGGGTTTAAGAAAATGTCATCCTCACCAAACACTGAAATGTCGACATTGATGTAGGCCACAGTACGGGCCCTCAGCTTGCTGTAATATTCCTGTGGGAAGGCTTTTTTTAAATTGTTTAAAAATGAGAATTCCCAGCCCCTTAATTTCGTTTTCATCGAGGAGACTATAAAAATGACGTACGATTTTAAAATGTGAGACTTGTAGAGCTGTAGAGACTTGAGTCGACTAAGTTTTCGCAATATTAATGTACCCATTTACAATCCCAGACAGATACCTGTAAAAATACTGTTTGACACGTTTTGAAATTTTCCATCATTATAACACCAGTAGTGTCCTCTACAATACCTGCAATAAATAACGAAAAATGTACCTCTGCATATTCAGTTGATCCAATAAGACCAAACTCTTCTGCACCCCAGCTCCCAAATATAATGGACCTGCGGGGCTTCCATCTCCCTGTCACACAGATCAATATGTGTCACATAGATCAGTACGCTGCATATTCCACTCTTACCCAACAAATGATATTCTTTCTCAGTGAGTGAGGCATCATGATCCGCAGTTGGACAGGTATTTTAAAAATGTTGTCCCGTCACATCAGAAATATAGCGCCCCATCATTGGCTCTGACAGCAGGCCTTACCTGCCTTCACCATCTTGCCAAGGACCCTTGTTATCTCCAGCATGACTGCTGTGCCGCTGCTGGGATCAATGGCACCATGGACCCAGCTGTCCCTGTGGTTTCCGTAGATGATGTACCTGTCTGAGTGGCGGCATCCATGCAGAAATGCATTGACATATGTTTTGGGCTGCCTCCTACATGCAAACATGCTGAAGGTAATCGTACACTTTTATCAACTCACCAGGCTCGACGCTGCCTCGAATAACACCCATGACATTGGAAGAGTTTCTGAGCTCACCCTTGTTGTAGATGTCCATCTGCACATCACTGGGAAATGGCAGCATTCATGAATGTACTGCTGCTTTACTGTTTTTGTAATTTAACAGGTGATATTACTAGTTACTTAGATATGATCCAAGAATTTGCATTTTCTTGCATTTTTATATTTAATATATTATGCACTGCAGTAATATGCGGTGCTGTGAAGGATTAGGCCACACAAAAGCATTATGTGTATCACCTGTTTGCAAAGGATGACGTAGCTTTGAACCCTGGTCCTCCTAAATTGTATGTGCAATTGAATGCTCCTTGCCAGCTTTCTGGGGCTGGTGATCCATCTAATGCACTGTAGCAACCCAAAATAGATTATAATCAAGTCATGTATGAAAATATTACAAAGATAGGTATGTCCTGCTGTCTTCTTACCAAACATAAATGCCATCAACCATCATTTGATTAGGTGGCGCAAAAGAGCAAGTGGAAAAAAATATGAGAAGAAATACACTATACAGACAAAAGTATTGGGGCACAATTCTGGATCATTGAATTCCAGCCCTGCTTTGCCTAAAGAATACTGCAATATAAACAATTTGCATGAATTGTAAATTATAATGGGTTATCACCAGGCCACACACCAGATTAAAGAATAGGCATCCAAAAACCCAATTGGTTGTGTTGGAATGGGTGGAATCCCTTTAATGTCAGATTCCGGAATTCTGTAAGTGTCCTCTGGAAGTAAAAGTAAAGGAAACTTTAAACACAGATGACTCTAAATTACAGATTACCTCAAACACAAATACGTATTGTGCAGTAAGGATTAATTTGCCTGACAGTATCACCTTTAGCGGCGAGATAAGGTGTCAGCAAGTCCCCAAAGTCAAGGCTGTAGGATCCTCTCTCAACCCCAGTTGGCGGCAAGTACCAGGAGTGGGGGTACGTCTGACTGGCATCAGATATTTTATTATCATTTATATCTTTGGGTTCGGTGTAGACCAGCACTCCGATAACTCCAAACAGGGCTCCGTTGACAGCCTAGGAGGCAGATATGAGGTGGGCTCTTCACGTGGTTGAAGATGGCATTGGTGGATGTATGAATGCAATGAAATTCTGAATATGCATAGCACAGGCCTATACACAGTCATGTAGAAAAGAGTGAACTGACTCACTTTTGCCTGCCTTCCAGCTCCTCCATATTTCACAATGGCAATAGTGTCGTTGAGGTCTACGGTTTTGCTCAGAAGCGTGTAGTCCTCCATTGTACCATAATTGGCATACACAAGCTTTCCCTGGTAAACCAACATTAAAATAATCGAAACAATAAATTTAATCTGTACACTTTCATTACAGCACAGAAGGTACAGAAGATTAAAATATAAAATGTTAAAATACCCATTTCATAGAAGTAGTCTGTTGTTTGGAAATTAATATAGTTTGATAAGTGTGCTTGGGCCTGTCTGAAGACAATTAAATGCAATACAATTGTGGATGAATCCTATCGCATAGGTGTAAATAACACCTGTAGTGCTGAAAGCACTGAGATACCTTTGCGTGGCCAGCGGGACTGTAGGCTGCGTATGGCTGCACCACTGCTGGGTCTTCCTGGTCGGGTGTATAAGGTTTTTCCTTCTCACTTACATTAAAAATGGCACTCCCAGTTGGTGAAACTAAACAAAAAAACATCCAATATACAGTGACAGTACTGCAATGAATGGTGTTGTAAGTGACATGCAAGTAACATTTTACTTCTGGCAATAAGCGCAGTAATAAAGTTGCTTGTTCTTTTGTTAACCTGTAAAGTTACATTTTAACAACCTAAGTTAAGGTCCTTACTTTATTTTATAACATCTGGGTCATTTTTTTTTTTTTCGATTATTTTAAATATTTTTCTATATCAGAGACAGATACCCTTTTCTAGATCATTTTATGAGCTTCATATTCATTTATATGTTTAATTTAATACTTTTATATACCAACAAAATATCAAGGCAGATAAAAAATAAAGCAATTATATGAATCTAATATGTGCAAGGTAAAATAATAATAATCATAATAATAATTCTACAATTCTAATTCTATCTATATATTATTCTTTACACACCCACAGAGACTCTGTTTGGAGTTTTTTCATCTGGAAAGGACAGGAACACCATGTACTCCTCCCTCCAGGCATCATCTAGCCCACTGTCTGGGTCCTGCCATCTCTTCAACATGTATTTCACTGTTTCCTCATCTCCAGCTGTTGTGGCCATGTGAGGAACCTTGGTCAGCTGCCTGAGAAGATAACAAGGAACTGGGCAGGTGGCTTAAGAAGATCTCATTTTAAGAGAAAATACACATTTATGTTGTTTTAAAATTATGTGTCTATTCATGCATACATGTATAAGTCACTTATGCAGATAAGGGTCATGACCAGAATTGTAGCTGAAATTTCAATACGGCAAAGCTAGACATTAAACATATTCATATTCCAGAGAAAATTTTAATTTACTAATACAAAATGAACTATAGTCCTGTGCAAAAATCATAAGCAGTTCAAGAAAATATTTTTGTTGGTGTAAAACGATTATATTACGAGTATATCTGTCAAAGTGTGTCAGCTTACATGTTTCAAAACCTCTCCTAAAATCACCCCAATATTTGCAGCAATCGTCCATAACCCCAGTATATTTTTTGACTTGACCACTACCCCACCTTGTGGGAATAATCAATACCTCATTGAGTTATTTAACAAGTTAAGCTAATTCATTAATTGAGCTGTTAGTGAAATTTAACAAATACATGGAATGGCTGAGGCTTGGGAACATCTTGCTATCCAACAAGATAACAGTAACTTTTTGGAGAACAAAAGAAATTCTTGTTTATTTTTTATTGTTACTGTTAATTTGCATATGTTCTAATGTCAAATTGTGTTTTTTTTCATAACAAAAATATACTCACTACCCATATAAATAGCCTTAAACATTTTCTTTTACTGCCTAAGATTTTGCACAGTACTGGATTTTTTTCTCATGAAGTGAAAGAAATATATAAAAGAACTGATTTCCTTTGGAATGCAACATACAATATGATAAGCTTTCAAGTAATTTTCAGAGGAATCCATTCAAAACCTGCCACAAGAAACTTTGACATAACTTTAAATCAGTCATCATATCTGCCCAGGCTACCTGAGGTTCTCTTGTATCTGGCTGTTGTCCACCTCTGCAAGGAACTCAGCAATGATGCTCTCATCCACATCCTGCACATATTCTGAGGATGAGCTGCCTTGCTTGATTCCAAAATGTCCCAGCAGGATGCCCACTGTGAGGGCCACTGCCCCCCCCAGCCCATATAGAAGCAGCTTCTTTAGCATGGTTCTATCTCGGCTGTCAGAGAAAAAGTGAGAAATGTGTCAGTGATGCCATCGTTCTTTTACTGGAGGAAGTTTTTATCTTGATAAAAAGTTGCTTCACAATAGACTTTATTGGCTAATGATTTCTGAGGTTGGTGCTGTACTTTACCCCATTCGAGAATGCTTATACAACAGCAGAATGACATTTAGTTGTTTGCAAAGGACTTTATTGACCCAGTTCGGTATGTTTTGAGTAACTGAAAAAATATTTTTGAACATATAATAATTGGATGTAGAATCTGGTACCGATTCCATGATCTGAAGCTATCAAACATAATCCATTAACACTTTGATTATATTATGATGCCACGGGGCTAATGCCCTCAAGGTCCGGCATGCATTGGACTATACCGCACATGGCATAAAGACTCGTGTAAATAATATGTGTGATGTGTAGTTATGTCAATGAATGTAAGCATGTCGCATTCTTTTGTAGTGTCTAACATAGTGCCCCCCCACCCCCCACGGCCGTGTGCTTGTAATCCCCCTGACAGTGTTTCATGTGTCTGTTGGTTACTTTCCCTGCCCGAGCTGCTGCTGGGACTCTGTGTTACCTGTGATTTGGGCTTTTGCATGTTTCCTAAGCCTGTCTCACTGCACTGACATCGCAGCAAAATATGTCCTTATGAAAATGATGAATATTCTCTTTCAGATATTTTGATCTTTAGATTTTGTAAAATAATTTTAACAGTTGCCAGGGGATTACTACATTTTTGTTTATTCTAGACAGATATCTGTAAGTTGCCAAATATAGTCTTTTCTCATGAATTTGATCATGTGTTCCTGCTAAAGGAGGTAAAAGATCAAATATACAACACCTTGAACTTTTTACAGGCACTATAAAAGACAGATGAATATATTGTGATTAGATTTTCAAGGTAAGTGTTCAAGCTGAACGTCAGATTTCAGGATCTTGTTCACTTTGAACAAAACTCTGGAACAGACCATTTTGGAGGCCACCAAGAAAAGGACAAATATGAAGACAATCAAATAAGGTTCTTATAATGCCACATTGAAAGCACTTGGATATCTCTGGGTTGTTTTATCATATACTAAAGCCGTGCAGGTTTACATTAGACAATTGCTTTTAATTGAATCACTTTTCAGAGAAATTAAGCATTGTTTCAATGAGGGTACCAACAAATTTGTCCACGTCTGTACGTGCTGAGTTGGACTCTGCATGGGGAGGAGGACAGCGTGACTGAAAAAAATTATTTTATACTTTTTTTATAGTAGTCGTTGGACTGGGGCTTAGCACAGTACAAAGATATTTGGTACATCATCACTAACTGGCTCTTGAACAACATACCACTTTGAATCTTTTCCAGTGATGTTCTGAGTTTCTCCTTACTAGTGCAAATGCTGCATTTTGTTTTTATCAGATGGTATCAAAGCTACAGTAATTTCTCTATCCAGATTCATAGAGAGACCAAACATGTTGCACTGTCGAACATGCAAAAGATGCACCAAACTGAACATATTTTTTCTCCCACAAAGTGACATAGTCAAGAGGGATAATTTTGGATAGTTCTTATATATATATATTGGACATTCTAATTTGTAGATATTTTACCTTTAATGCCCATCCATCCATTTCCTGTAACTGCTTGTCCTGTTCAGGGTCACAGGGGGTCTAAAGTACAGGTACAAAACAGGGAACAACCCAGGATGGGGTGCCATCCCATTACAGGGCACACTTCACCTATAACAGTCAAATCAAGATCACAATAAGAGAACATGCAACAACCCAGGAACCAGATGCTATATCAGACACATGGAACGTCGTCAGTTCAGCAAAGATGATGCTCAAATCCTCACAAATATTTTATTATACTGAAGTGGCCTTCGGCTATTTGGGAGATATGCAACAAGTGTGTCTAATATTCAGATTTGGTCTGGATGGACATGGTGTCAAGGAGTGTTAGCTGGTGGCAGATGTTACACTCATGTAACCGTTTCATTTTATATAATCTCTAAACATTTAGTAAATTTTATTATTTACAGTACCACTACCTACTGGTTTTTGCCTGGATCCATGGCAACCAGCCTTGTGTTGACAAAGCTATTCAACACATGGATGAAATCCAACAAAAAAAACGTACTTGTATACTTACTAGTCTGAACAATGCTAAAATGGTTCCTGTGACTTCACTATTCAGCAGAATTTGAACGCTGTACAGCCATGGTTTTGTGGTCAGTACAGAATGGTCGACCACAGGCACTGCCTCGATTAGCAGTTTTGTGACCCAGTGCCTCTGGACACTTTTCCTGTTGGCAGATAATGTTAAGCTGAAAGCTTTTGATCATGCTTCAAACTACCAAACGTAAGACTTAAGAGTGAGTCTGGTTGCTTTTAGGAAGTGGGGTACCTGAACGCAGCATAGTAACCATGGCTGGACATCTGTCAATCCAACAAGTCCCTGTCCATCATCACGTCCGACGTATGAGGAATCATCGAAGGTGTAGGCCGAGTCACGATCAACCAGGACAAAAAGCTTCATCCTGTCCCTGATGTACTGGAAAAAACCCACCTGATATCTGAATGCATGACTTGCTCATTAGTTCTTGCATTGTACTTATGTACATCTTCATTGCGGCTACTTGGTACTTCTACTTATTACTTGTCTCTTCACATATGACAATAAATCTTCATCACTGGAGTTCCTGCTAACAGAGATTTCCATATCTTACTCTTCGTCACTCATCCAGGTCAACGCACACTACAAGCATGCTAACATTTATAAAAACCACCAGGGTTTTTTTTTAGGTTTTACGTGAACTATAGAGTACTTAAAATATCCAAACATATAATAATCATGTTACTGATATCTTTTCATAGACAACAAACCCAAGCACCTTGATATTCTGGATCCTTGTTCAGAGTAATTTTCCCCACAACAAAGCTTACACAAGGATACATCTATGCAGTGGATAATTATCATTTTGGTGTGGGAGTGGGGGGAAGATAAATTTACAAGAGACTGGAAGGGCACTGCTGTGTTCAGCAAGTGCTCCTGAACAGCCAGCAGAACATGCCAACCTGGCTGCACCGGCGGTCCCAGACACACACCAGGTACCATTTTTCAACTTCAAGCTACTGGGCAAAAGGACCCTGGTATGACGTTAATACAGAAGACAAGTTTTATGGTCCATTAGAAAGCACAGCACCGGAAAAGTCAAGAAATTTTACTTATGAATGCATCTGGAATTACACTTTTAAAGTGTGCCTAGATGTTAGGCTGTTTTGCTTTTGTCATACTATATAATTTAAAAAAAATATTTCTGTGCAATGGTCTGTTGTCAAAGTACAGAAAAACAAATTATAATTAAATAGTTAGATTAAAAGTATATTCTTCGCAGCAACAAAAATAAAGCATGAATGATCAGGGTTTCACAGGCCAAGTACAATAACGGGTCATAAAAAGATGTTTAAAAATACAAAGTTACATCGTTAAATACCAGCCATTATAAGAAAAAGAAATTTGTGCTGCATTTGAAACATAAAACATGTAGCAATATATACACATACATACAGGTACTGCATGTGTGACAGTATACATACATCTACAGAGGTAATACTAACATTGTCGAAAAAATATATACAACATATAATCATCCAAAAAGAATGTTCAATTGACATTTTATTCATAGAAATATGTTAATTTTTCCACTGTCTCAACAACAGTTTAAAATTTGTTTTTAACAAAAGGTGTATACATATAAATCAATGATCACTGGCCATACGACTTTTTCCACAAGTGGAGGCAGTATTTATACAGTAAATATGAACCCATTTTAGGAAGGACCAGTAAAGAAAAAAAAACCTGAGCTGAGATGTTTTCATTTTGTAGCATCAGTAATATTCCATGACAGCATATGTTGAAAAGGAAAAAAAAACAAAAGGCAATCAGTTAAAAGAAAAAAAATGAATAAGGTTGTTTTGGGGGCAAAATTCAATGCCGTTGGTCTCCTGACTGAGGTGCACGGGAATGATGCCGCAGCCCGACTCAGTTTTTTGCTTCCATGTTTTTAGTTAAATGCTTTCTGCTTTTCTGGCTTCCTGGGCTCAGGGTGCAATCTGGTTATGTATACAGCAGGGGCAGCAATGCAGAGTGTCATGGATGAACAGGTCACACTCCACACAGAACGCGCTGCTGCAAACCAGACATATATACACCTGTGGAGCACAGAGAAATATGCAGAAGTACAGCGTCAAACAACCGACTGAAATCAATGCATGGCGTGCAGACGTTCCATACTGAGGTTGAAAAAGGTACAATAGTTACACTTTTGTCTTTCAATTCCCCTTGGCATGCTTGACAGAACCTGAAACGAGTGAATAACAACAATTAGTTAAAAAGAAAAAAAAAGATCATCAGTCTCTGTAGTATTATTAAAGTGCCATAAGCGGACTGTACCTCTCCCCGTGGACATCCTCCAGGGGCATCTCTTGAAAGGCATCCATTGGGAAGAGATGATGAAATGATCTTGCCAAGTGAGGAGCTGAAACCAAAGTCAGACCTGCAGGGAGAGGGTACCCCGGGAATGTCACATTCCTGACAGAGACACCCAGCTCCAAGCACTTCTAAGCCAGTTTGATAACTGTGACCCCCACACTGCTCCTGTCTCTTCTGGAGGATGTACAGGGTAATCGAGGCTCAACGGCACATTATTTTCATTCAAATTATGAACTGCAACAAGATATAGATATGATGTTTTATTCATCACAGATTTTAGTCCACAATTTGTGATCGGAGCTTTAGAACTGGCTTATAAAATAATTTGATGCAACCAATTAGACCATCACTTGCTAGTGTTATATTTAAAGATTTTATAAAATATTATACTGCAATAGACTAGCATCTTGTACAGGTTGCCCCCCCCCCTTCTTGTGCTCTGTGCTTCCAGGGATACCCTATACTGGAAAGCAGATAGAGATGGATGGATGGATGGATGGATGGATGAAGAGTTACAAACAGACTGCCACATCCTCTGAGAGGACAGCAGCTGCCTCTCATCCTAGTGGCGGCTTCTAGACGTACCGCAGACCTTGCACTCCACAGGCAGCTCTGTGTACTTTGCACGGCACTGCGGGCAGTAGTATCCCCCCAGGGTCAAGCCAGGTCCACTGTTGCTATCAAGGTGCCTGTAAAGAGAGGTATCATCTTCATTAGCCCTGGAAAGATGTAGACTTGAATCCTACTGACTTAGCATCCCCTACTGACGAAATGTAAAGTCTGCCCTATATACACTGCTCAAAAAAATTAAAGGAACACTTTTTAAACAGAGTATAGCATCAGGTCAGTTAAACTTCTGGGATATTGATCTGGTCAGTGAAGTAGCAGAGGGGGTTGTTAATCAGTTTCAGCTGCTTTGGTGTTAATGAAATTAACAACAGGTGCATTAGAGGGGCAACAATGAGACGACCCCAAAAACAGCAATGGTTTAACAGGTGGACTAGACGGGCAACAATGAGATGAACCCCCAAACAGGAATGGGTTAACAGGTGGACTAGAGGGGCAACAATGAGACGACCCCCAAAACAGGAATGGTTTAACAGGTGGACTAGAGGGACAACAATGAGACGACCCCGAAAACAGGAATGGTTTAACAGGTGGACTAGAGGGGCAGCAATGAGATGACCCCCAAAACAGGAATGGTTTAACAGGTGGACTAGAGGGGCAGCAATGAGACGACCCCCAAACAGGAATGGTTTAACAGGTGGAGGCCACTGACATTTTTCCCTCCTCATCTTTTCTGACTGCACAGGTAGTCCAACTTCTACAGGATGGTGCATCAATACGTGCCATTGACAGAAGGTTTGCTGTGTCTCCCAGCACAGTCAAGGGCAGGGAGGAGATTTCAGGAGACAGGCAGTTACTCTAGGAGAGCTGGACAGGGCCGTAGAAGGTCTCTAACAGGTGTCTGCTCCTTTGTGCAAGGAGGAACAGGATAAGCACTGCCAGAGCCCTACAAAATGACCTCTCGCAGGCCACTGGTGCAAATGTCATGAGGGTAGCCTGAGGGCCCAACGTCCTCTAGTCTAGTGGGCCCTGTGCTCACTGCCTGGCACTGTGTAGCTCGACTGGCATTTGACATAGAATACCAGAATTGGCAGGTCCGCCACTGGTGCCCTGTGCTTTTCACAGATGAGAGCAGGGTCACCCTGAGCACATGTAACAGACGTGAAACGGTTTGGAGAAGCCATGGAGAACGTTATGCTGCCTGTAACATTGTTCAGCATGTCGGGATTGGAGGTGGGTCAGTGATGGT
>JAODLD010019862.1:0-21083 GCA_026781065.1 Mormyrops boulengeri | reverse complement strand
CCCCCCCCCCCCCCGCCCCCCCCCCCCCCCCCCCCCCCCCCCCCCCCCCCCCCCCCCCCCCCCCCCCCCCCCCCACAGCACAGGATCAGCCAATACACAGCACCCCAGGGGCTGGGGGGGGTAAGGGCCTCGCTCAAGGGCCACACAGACATGTGGCTGTTTGGCAGAGGCTGGGGCTCGAACCAGCGATGCGCCAGTGGCGGACACAGAGACCCACCCGCTGAGCCAGTCACTGCCCACCGTGACGTATATGTACATAATCACACCTATCGCCTTGTAGGAGAGACAGCTTACAGCAGTAGCCTTCAGATCCTGCAGCGGGACACAACGGGCATCACCATAATTATTATAGGAGACGTGACCTGGCAAGGTGAAGAGGTAAGGTCTCTAACAGACTACTGTGCTGTCGCTTTAAACCCATCACTTGGGATGGACTAACCACATTTCCTTCTTTATAGGCTGCTTATTCAACAGCAGTACAATATTTATAATTGTGACATAAATGGAGAGTCCACAGGAAGAATGCTTATTCTGAAAAATATAATTCTAATATTAAGTAGCAGGTAAACAGGAACAAATCTATACTGTAAATTAAAGCTTGAATATGTAGGATCTTGACAGAGTGATTTCCTTCATATCCAAATGTCCTGGAAATGCTATAAATATTTCAATATTACAAGTGAAACATCTCAAAATTAAAGCTGAAATGTTCTGAGAGGAATCATAAGGATGTCAGCCTTCAGTAACTGGAGTTGCCCTTTTGGAGAATATTTCCTTCAGAGTTGGTTTTAGCAGTAAGTGTGTCATGTGACTCTACGGCAGTCACAGCATCCGCATCTCAGAGTGTCTCAGTGCAGCTGTGCCTTCCAGCTAACTGACGTTAGCCACGTAGCATGGCACGCTGTTCTGAAATGCCATAAAGAAACCCTCGGGAAGATCGTAGTGCATGGTTAAGAACCTGAAGGTTGCTGGCTACTTAAATTGTTGGCTACTGAGCTCAGCTAACCAGCTAGCATGACATGACGTAGAGTCCCCGACCGGGCTCATTCAGATCTTCATGACCTAATCACCCGAACGACACCAGAGCTCAACTCTGGGCCGAGGTGCATTTTTCCATCCAGGCCTCAAAGCAAACCAAAAAACGATTTAATGACCCACACATTGTAAACTTTTGCATTTTAACTGTTATTTGGTTCTATCTTTACTCTCAAAGTCACTCAACACTGTAGACTATATTAGATGTAGCTGTATTAAGATGTTCCCCAAATAACCGAAAAAACTGACTTCCTATATGAAAGTTTCTTTTTCTCTAGGCATAATATTCATAGCTGTCTTAATGTATAATATCAGAGACGTGAATGCTTCACTATACCTGAGGACATCACTCGATCCTCTCGGAGCCAGGGAGGGAGCCGCCTGCCAAGGCGATGAATATTGGCACCTAGGAGCAGTGCTGGTGTCCCAATTAGGGCACTTGTTAGCAAGGCTTTCCTAAATTAGCTCTCCACCACAGCTCTGGGGGTCCCAGACGCAGATGCTCCACATTGCACATGGCGTAATCCCACAATCCCCCTGTTCGACAGGCCTTCATGACGTTATGGCTTTTTGGTAATTCTGCAATCGGACCGTCTGCGGGCGCATTGTAGGAGGTGGCGTGAGCCAGCGGCTTACAGTACAACGAAGGCGGGGGAAAATATCGCTTTTTTATTTCATGACTGCGGCTGCATGCAACAGTGAAGCGAAGAGGAAGTATCCAGAAGGATGCGGGCATCCGTGACTGCCCTGTTTCAACTCGCATCTCGTTGTTAAATTACTTCTGTACATCGCCGATAACCGCGTAAACATTGGCTTAAGTATTTTTACAACCTCGATTTCACAAACACAAGGGCGCAAACACGCGAACGCGCACACACGCAGAATCACATACTGATCGCATGTTCACATGTCCGGGTAAAGCGCGCGCACGCAGGATCACACACTGACCGCATGTTCACATGTCCGGGTAACGCGCGCGCACGCAGGATCACACACTGACCGCATGTTCACATGTCCGGGTAACGCGCGCGCACGCAGGATCACACACTGACCGCATGTCCGTGTAACGCGCGCGAATATTGGCACTGCAGTAGGCACGCGCTTAGGCGGTGCAGCGGCGGACAGACGGGCTTCGTGCTCCGCTGCACATCTGTCGTCCCGCTGGCAGCTGTGAGCGGGAACATCTACGAGTTTCGGAGCTCATTCATAACGGTCAATTGAGCCAAGCGCCCTCCCATATGCACATACTGCACGCACACTCGCACGCACGCACACACACACGCACGCACACTAACTCAGCACTCAGAACTACAGCTGGCTTTTTCATCCACATGTCTTGGCTGCGCAAGACCAGAAGTGATCCTCCCCAGGGAGGGAATTACACGGCACAGACAATCTGGAGTCTGGACAGCAGTCTGGGCCAGAATTTAGCTCTGCTTTTTATTGCGAAACCAAATTAGCATATTGTTTATCAGTCACTGGGGCTGGGGCTGGGGCTGAGTGGGGGGGGGGACTCGCAGCCAATCAGATTCGAGCTAAAGCCCGGAGCGGCCCGGTCATTACGCAGCATCGCCTTTGAAGATGGAGGGATGTGAGAAGCTTAATTGTCGTAGTGGAAGAGGCTGGGGAGGGAGACAGCTGGCGAATCTCAGTGCTTACCTCCTTACACCTTTGAATGCTCTCCGAACACCCCATAGATGTTCAATTTTCAGCTTAGAAAGAAATTCACCGAAGCCATCTTGAAGTATAATGCCTCAATTTGTGTATTTCACCAGCGCAATTTCTCCAGATTGAAAGAGAATGAGAGATGTTTTTGCAATCCTCTCAAATTCCTCGGCTGTGGTACCATTTAGAGGGTCCCTGTTAAGGCAGACATGTACGGAAAAAAACCAACGAAATTATCTGGCAGGGGCAACAGGCGCGTGCCGAAGGCGGGGCTGAAATGCAGCGTCAAACCGCGTCAAACGGCGTGCAGTCAGGTCAGTAACACGGGCGTATAGTTTCAGTTTGCCCTCAGTGTGTTGAGGTCCCTGTTTAGTGTTCTGAGAAATTGGGATCTTATTTTTAGAAAAGTGTTTTAACACTTGAATAAATGCCATAACAACTTAGATATCCAAATTTTTTAAAAAACATGTTTGCAATAAATACAATACAAATTCAAATTTTTGACAACTTTCTTTGTACTACACTGCGCCTTAGAGCTGGGCGGTATGACCAAAAATTTATATCACGGTATTTTTCAAAGTTATATCGGTTTCGCGGTATACGACGGTATTTTTTTTAAAAGTATGATTGGGGGTTTACCACATTTTACAGGACACATTTTTGTTTTACATTTTTGCATTGTTCCCACATTAACTTTTTTATTTAATTATTAGCCATTGTGCCTATCTGCTACCTTAATGATAACATACGGCTAACGTGTTTGTTGGCTAACTGCTTATAGATAAACAGCTAATGTTAAGGTGCGCGCCGGCCAAGCTAACATTTTTGATAAGAGTTTAATAGTTCAGTGTTGTTGGAACGCGAGCTTTACTGATCTCGCAAAATTTCTCGTAAAGATCAAGATGCGCAAGTGTGTGCATGTGCGTGCATGCACGCGCACCTGTGCTGTAGTGGTGCTGTGTGAAGTGTGGTGAATGAGGCAAAAACCACACTTTTGGTATCAATAATGGTGAAAATGAGTATCTAATCAGATACTAATTTTTAATATCGATTAGTATCTGAGAATCGATTTTTGACAACCCCAGTGCACATATTAGCTTACTTATGATCCCTGTTCCTGATCACACGCTTCTCAGTTATTTATTTTCCTGGGGAATGGGGGCCGACCTTTTAAGTCCTTAGGGAGTTAAACCACATGGGTTTAAGGGAGGGTATTCAGGCATCAAATGAAATCTGTACTTCAGCAAACAGCTGTTTGTTATAACAGACGGATTTATGGAAGCAATGCAATTTGCGTAAAATCTCTTGGCTTCAAGAGGCAGCTGCTTTCCAAGAAGTTATTTAGGGTTTTTGACGATTATTCAATTAGTCTTATTTAAAATCAGTAGGTGTTTGTGCTGAATATGCTAATGAAAACTGGTATGTTTGTAGTTTTAGCTGAAATGACTTCCTCAGGTTAGGAGGAGGAACTGGAGCCTTTAAGTCCGAACCCTGTGCTGCAGGTCACATTCTAACTAAACTGGAAGTTCGGAGTCCTCGGTTTTAATGGTCTGTCAGCCGTGCCCATTAGTGGGAGCAACAAAACAAGAAGCCAGTGACAAGTCCATTGTGCAGTGCGTGGGATGAACGGCAGTGAATTAATTTGGTGGGCAAACCCATGGCAGGCCTGCTCCCTCCCTCGCCGACAACTGCCGGGGCGATCGCGAGGCAAGATAAATCGCTCGTGGTTCGGCAGTAGAAACACGCAGTCCATCCCTTTGCTTTTTTCCGGGCCCCGTGAGAAGCCATCTCGCGTAACCGCGCGCGTCGGCCGGAATGTTAACGTGACGGGCGGCCCGGCGCGGGGTAATAGCTCAGTGCGAGCACGTGAGAGTGGAAAGTTCCGGAGAGCTTGTGCCTGGGAGGCCGTCATCGACGTCGCTCTCTGGGGCTTTCTACGACAGCTCTTACGTTTGGCTTGGCATGGGGGGGGGGGGGCTCTGATATCTTTGTTCTTCCAAGAGATCTGCCAGCCGGAAGAGGCCAGGGGGCAGGAAGCTCTTCGGTCTCCCCAGTCACGCCGTGGATTTTAGAAATGCTCCTTCATCTACTTCAGCCGGGTTAAAATATAGTCCACGGTTGTGCCTGTTTTTATCTTCTGCTGAAGTGCATGACGCCGCCCCACCGCATACTGATCCAGCTCGGGGTACACATTCACTCCCAGGCTTTTCCTTTTAGGCTCCTCTACTTACTGCTCATTAATTAAAACGCCTTTACATTTTTTTAATCAGTGCTTTAACACAAAGATATATACACCGGGGTCTGAGAAATATTTACAAATGGAGCCCCTGCTGGCAAATTAGCTGAGGTGATTATAACACCAATAGAAATGTGCACTGAAAATCTGAAAAGTAACATAATAAGCTGTTTATTGGACAAATCTAGGGGCGTGTGACTGTTGGACCAATGGCATGACCTCAGGCCTCACAGCCAGTGGCTATTCGCCAGGGCGGAAGGTTCCAGCAGCCTGACTCTGGACTCCCACTCCGCGGCTGAAATCCGAAGCGGATGGCTTCCTCCCCTAAACACCCAGCTACCGGAAGGGAGGGCAACTTCGCAGGCAACATTCTTATATCGACGTGAGATCCAGAAGCACAGCAGCTCATTAAATTCTTAACACCCTGCGACGTGTGCTGTTTCTGAGAACTGCGTGTGTGCCGGGGGGGGTGTGTGTGGGGGGGTGGGGGGGGCGGGCAGGACCGCACTTCATTCTCATCGCTGACCTGCTTCTATCGCCTAGGCAATGCCAATAACCCTCCCCGGATGTCAATCAAAGACGCATGGAGCGAGGAGGCGGTGCTGAGCTGCAACTCGAGAGGCAATCTGCGCACCATCGAGATGCGACGTTGGGAAATTCCACACGAATGTTGGCTCAAAGCTACACGAGAGAACATGAAGTACTTTAAACACACATCTACGGGCTCTATGAGCATGTGCTGAGGGCAAATGTCAGCCAGCCCCCGAAATATCGGCATTTCTGTTTTTATCCATCCATCCTCGAACCCAGGGGTGGGGGAAGTGCTCCACAGAGGGCCAGTGTGGGTGCGGGTTTTTGGGGTGACCTCTCCATCAGCCAATAAAGGTGGACCCCCAACCTGGAGATGAGAACCACTGTTTTATTATTGGCTGATCACCGGCCCTCCATGGATCACGTTCCCCACCCCTGCTTTAACCACTGACCCTGTTCAGAAGGGTCGGGGGGGGGGGGGGGGGGGTATCCCAGGAAGTACAGGGCACAAGGTGCACCCTGGATAAGATGCCAGTCCACCACAGGGAACAGACACACACACATTCTGGGCAATTTAGAGATGCTAATTAACTTTACCTGCCGGTAAAATTTAGTATTCTTCCTATGTGTACGGCTGTGAAAGGTTAAAACACCTTGGCAGACGTGATTTACTGCTGTGGTGGTCAAAGGTTAAAACATGATTGCTGGGCAGACCCGAACCATTGATAAACTGAGACTGATGAAATCTTTGTGAGCCTGAAAAATTGATGAATACTTCTGTAGCAGGGGCAGGAAGACAGTGAGGGGAAGGTCAGAGGGGCATTGCAGTGGTCACCCCCTAATCTGCCCTGTTGTCTGCTCTCTGCGGGCAGCTTAGTCTTCCCTAAGGGAAACTGTGGAGCTTTGAGTCCCAGTCCGGTCCTCAGGGCCCACAGACGGCCCATGGTTTTACTCCCTCCAAGCTCCCCCTGCAAACACGTGGGCCGTCTGCGGGGCCCCGAGGACTGGCTTGGAAACACTGGCGTAATTACAGAAGAGACACACAACTGCTGTTAAGCTCTTGCTCAACAAAAGTTGGGTGACGGCGTGTTGTGCATAATTAAAGCCCCCATTGATTCAAGACTCTATTTACGTTGACACAGCTCCGCTTGTGTCCTTAATCTGCCATATTGTCATTATTAGTAACATTTGTTAGAAGCTGCTCAGAGTGTTTTTATTTTTTTTTCAAAGTGTGAACCAAGAGTCCTCAGGCTTACTAAATATCCCTTGGGTAAAGCAAATATTTTAAATATCTCTTTAAAAAACCTTTTAAAATGAACACACTATAAAAATGAGCAAAGCTCTGTCACATAATCTCTGTCCTGGTTCTCCAGGGCCGCAACACGATCACTAGTATCAATGCTGCAAAAGCCAGTGGGGCATTTTCATTACTGGGACAGGGGGGCCTTATAAATTTGATGTACACGCGTTTGTTATTCATCCTCTTCCAGCTCCAGCAGTGAAGCTAAAAACAGGAGCTCCCTGGCGTCAGATAGATCGCAAGAGCGATGGGCCTGAGGAGACGACTTTCAGCTGACTTTACAGCCACTGGTTGCCAGGTGCAAGTTGCCGAGAATTCTTTAGTGTCACGGTTTTTACTCAGATGCTAAGATGATGTGAAGCCACAGGCAACACAGTCAATACCAAAACAGAATGAGCACAACAGCATAGTGCTCAGCCCAGTGCTAAGTAATCCCTCATTGACACCAGTGTTGGTGTTAAACAGACTTTTGCAAATCAGTAGACGCGTGGCCCAGCAGAAGATACGGAAATCGATGGCCTAAATCATGTAAAACAAAACCAAACGATTTGCTGACAGTAGGGAGAGGCTTCCCCTACAATGGTGAATCTCTGGTGCACCTTCTCAGATTTTCCTTACTTGATTGTTAAGCTCAATCTGATTTCTGAGGCTGCAAGAAGATGTCAATGAATCGATGTGTAGGAGGCACGGTCTGAAGGAGCAGGAGAGTAGGGGCACTGAGAGAGGAAGAGAAGAGCTGGAAGCCCAGAGAGGAAGAGGCATATATACTTCCAGTTTGCATATAGATAGTATACGGTTAGCATATATACAATTAGCATTAATATGGTTAGCATATATGTTAGCAAGTATTCTATTAGCTTGCATATGGTTAGCATGTATGGTGCTCACAAAAAGTCTTGGAACACTTGCTTAATTCAGTAAAAATATTGCAAATACATTGGTTTTATAACAAAAATTATTATTGCTAGCTTTCCATATATTTAGCATGTACATGGTTAGCATGTGTATGGTTAGCATGTGTATGGTTATAGCTTGCGTATGGTTAGCATGTATATGGTTAGCATGTGTATGGTTAACTTGCGTATGTTTAGCATGTATATGGTTAGCATGTGTATGGTTAGCTTGCATATGGTTAGCTTGCATATGGTTAGCATGTGTATGGTTAGCTTGCATATGGTTAGCATGTATATGGTTAGCATGCTTTATGCAGGTAAGGAAGTCAGCTCTCCTTGGACCCCAGAGGAATCTTTGTTTCTTCTCCTCCATCGCCTACTGGATTTTCCCTCCTCAGAAATACATACTACTCCGTAACTGCTGCAGTTGCAAATTCTCTGCTTGGCACTTTGGGAAGCTAAGCAATCTGAGGTCTGCAGGGAGCTAAGTAACACTGCATTCAGCAGGGTTAGGTCACACATCGAAGGGGAAAATGGAAATTGACAGGATACTCTCGTTCACACATGTGGACAAGCCCGGCTGCAGCCCCCGGGGGGGGTAATATTTTGGTCCTGAGGGGTGGGAACATGACACGTGTGTGTGCCTGTTTTGAGGGAAGGTGAACTTGACCGTGGCAAATTTACTGGCCTTCTTGGATGCACAGCGCGCTGCTGCTCGCCGTAGCACACGAGCTGAGAGGTGTCGCGGGCCCTCAGACGCCAATTACCGTCCTCAAATGTGACAATGAGGCAATGTCACTCTTGCCAAGCAAGGGGACGCTTTTCCGCTCCTCCTGCTTGTCTGTGAGAGTGCTCACCCCCAGCGAGTGCCTGTTTGGTAAAACAGCCCGCCTGACCACACACTTCTAATTCGAGCCTTGGGTGAATATGCACACTGGGAGATTTGAGCCCATCCTGCTTTTAAGGGAAAGGCATCCAGTGTGATGCTGAAGACGACGCACCCTGACACAAAGCAGAAGCTCAGTCCTATTGGTTTCGTATTACTTATACAGTAGATTCGAACAAAAATGATTCTGTTTTCACACAACAAAAAAAGTTGGTGTGTGAGAAGAATGTTAAAAATATATTGTCGCCAGGGGTGATTGTAGCATTTTTTATGTTGGGGGGGCATATGAGGGGCCATAATTCATACAGAGGTGCCAATAGTATGTTTTGAAACTGTGAGTGACCAGGGAGGAGGCACTCCAGGGACCAGTCAGCTTTCAGCTGGGGCCAGTGCACCTTAGGTTCCGCCCCTGTATACACCTCTGTTTGTGGCTCACGTAATATTCTGCAGAAAATCTTACTTGTGTGTTTTCCTTTTGGTAGATGAAAGACACAAAAGGTTAAACGAATTAGCCACTACTTGCTACCCCCAACGCAGTCTGTTCCTGATTATCGTCTCCATTCCCCTTGATGCCACAAATAAAAGCACTTCCCCTTTGGAATTGCACTGTGACTGACACAATCTGCCTCCCGCTCTCATTAAGAAAGCTAGCTTTAACGAACAGAAACAAGCCCAGCATCACCTCCACGCCTTTCACTTTAAGATCCCCTGTTAACATTCACTTAAAATTCTGCGTTCGGCTTCCTCCTCATTCCGATTGATATAATTAGTATCAGAGGGTGTATTCTGCTGTTACCGGTAAAGCAGGGAGCGGCCGAGCCCATGGCAGCAGGCAGTGCCTTTTGGGAGCTGCATGCGCCAAAGCGCGGAGATCAGTCAGGACCCCGCCATAGGATAAGCTCCGCTTTCCCTGATACTAACGTTCAGCCATGCTTTCTCTCCTCGGCACTAGAGAACAATGATTCTTCTTAATTAAGGAGGAACTTAGTGGGAATGTGAAGAGAAAAAAGACAATAATCATCAAAACATGTTCACGTCTCAATCCTTCATCCCCGCACTCGCTCACACGCTGCATGGGCTATTTTAAGACAAGCGCTGCTGGGTAATTGTTTGTTGTGCTAATTAAGGGATATTTCTAGATAGCGTTGCTCTCAGATAGCAATGTTTGCTTGTTTTATAGTAAATGAATGTGATTACAGTCAGTTCAACAGAATGCCGCATTTACAGTCCCTGGAAAGAGTATTTCTGCTTTTTCAGAGTTTTCAGAAGCTACTGGATAAGCTTTTTAAGTGCAGCAAGTGGAACACGCACACGGGTCAGGGGTGACGTTCAGCTGCCCCAGGCCCAGCCAGCTCATTTCCACAGCACGCTATGGCTTCCCACCTCGAGCAGGTCACTTGGGGATACTGATCTTTGATTCTAAAATCGCTCTGGTATCTCTGAAGTCTGACCCCACGCCTGGGGTCACTGACCAGTTGAAAGGTGTATTTTCTCCAGAATATTATCTGACTGAAACAAGCTCCCTTGCAGTTTCTTGCTACACACTGCTTTATCCATCCATCCATCCATCCATCCATCCATCCACCTGTCCACCCATCCATTCATCCATCTATCCATCAATCCATCCATACATCTGTCTGTGCATCCATCTATGCATCCATCCATTCATCCACCTGTCCATCCATCCATCCATCATCCAGCCATACATCTATCTGTCCATCATCTGTCTATCCATCCCTCCATACATCTGTTCATCCATCCATCCATGCATCTGTCCATCCATCCCTCCATACATCTGTTCATCCATCCATCCATCCATCCATCCACCTGTCCGTCCATCCATCCATCCATCCATCCATCCATCCATCCCTTAGTTGTGTATCCAGTACAGATAGTGATAGTGAGTGCTTCAGCCATATTTCCTTTAATCCTGACCAGATTTCCAGTCCCTGCTCCCCATGACAGGATGATTCTGTAATTTAACATGCGGGCAGAGTTAGTTTTGTGGCACAAACCATGCCTTGAGTGGTCCTCCATCTGATATTTTGTGCCATTCAAAACAAAAGCAATAAAACAGCAGTTTCCAACTGAAGGCAGTCATAAGTGAAAGTCTGAAAGCGACACAAAGTGGCCACCGGCTCACGGTGCCCTGCAGTAAAACGTCAAACTTTCTTTGTGCCGCTTGTTTTCTTACCACTTTGCTTGCATGTAACATTCGGCACCCTGACTTTTGCCCGGTCATTTTTCTGGTTGCCAATCCCGTGTCTCGCTTGGCTGCCCTGCCCTGCCCTGCTCTGCTTACCTCCCGACACCTGCCACATGCGGGAGCCCCCCTGCTGCCCCGCCCCTCTAGGTGCACTCACACCACTTTCATCGAGGGGTGAAGCAGACTCGCGGATGGAGCTTCTAGAGCAGTATTACCCTCGTCTGGAGCTCTGCTCTTCCTCCATCGCGTTCCACTGACGTCTCCTGGAATCATGTCACTCCAGCTCCCGCACCATACATAACCAGGCTGCACGTTACAGGACGGCCTGCCGCAGTCCCCCGGAGCCGACGCCAGATGAGGAACTGGGGAACAGGGCCTCTGCTTGTGCTCTGGGTTCGAGCTCATGTTAATCCGGCTCAGTCATACATCGGTATTGCAGTACAGTCTCAGAAGCATTTTTCTCCTTTGACTGATGTTTCATCAAGTGTTTCACCTGGCTTTTGCAGAACTACTGAATGCTCATGACCCCATTGCTGCAGTGTGCAGAAGGATATACATGCTGTCAATATGGATATTGTGCCGATTTTTATTTAAACGTGACATATTTCTCTGGTCCAGATCCAAGCTGCTCCTAAGCCTTTGTTCTGCTAATTGTGATGCTTGATGCTGAGCGGCAGCATCTGGAAAATCCCTCTTCTCTTCCATTTTTAAACATCTCCGGCATGAGCTTTTGAGGGCAGTATAATACATAAGCTGGAAAATCTTTGCATCCCATCAGAGAGGCCCTTCATCAAGGCAATGATAGTAAACCACTTATTATTTTATTTTTAAAAATCTTTGACAGTTTTCATGTAAACATTCTGCCTTATGCAACCAGGAACTAATAAAACCAAGACTAACGATGCACAAATGTCAACAGCTGACGCAACGTTTCGGCAAGATCGGCATGGAGTGGAGCAGAGTGGTCCCCGCTCTCCAGGGTCACATGACCCCAAAATAAAGCACACCCCCACTATTCCAGGCGAGAGGGGGGGGGGTAGCAGCACCCATCTGGGGAGCGGCACAAGAGTGCAGGGAAAATGTCAGACGGCTAATAAAATTAAATGGAAAGGGAGCAACCTCAGGAAGCGGGAATGATTTAAAAACGAGGCCGGTGACTTAGAGGGGCCCGGAGCAGAACAGGCAGTGGCCCGGCACGGGGCGGACCGAGAGAGCCCCACTTTATTAATCTCATATAACAAGCAGTGACAGTTTAATCCGGCCTGAATTACAGCAGAACGTGGGCCCCTATTACCACGGCCCAGTAAACAGTGTCACTCCCACTCACACTGCCACCCCCCCGTTCATTGTTCCGGAATATTCTCCATGTGCACTGAGGGCTTCTCAGGCTATTTTGATAAATTTAGGGGCATCTCAGTAACTGACTGTGTATCTTTAGACTTAGAATCGCAAAGATCCACAACCAGCCACCTTCCTGCTCCCCCCGGAGTGCTAGGAGGGTCTGACAGCCTTTCAGCTCGCCAGGCGCCACTTCACCGGAGCGGGGTCACAATCAGCAGTTCATACTAGTGATGGCCAAAATGACGCTTCATGAACCATTTGCTGTATTTTTCACCCCACTAGATGGTGCTATTGGTTTGCTCTGGGGAATGCTTTGTGCCATTTTTTGGAACAGAGAGCACCATCTAGTGGGGTCAAAAAATACAGCAACTGGATCATGAAGCATAATTTTGTCCATTCCTAGTTCATACCCCAGAGGCTTTTCACACAGGCGCCTGAAGACACCTCATTAGCCTGGTTATGGCCTCACTTAATCGGAGTGGGCTGGGGGGAGGGGACGTCAAGCTAAAACATCAAGACGCACTAATGGCTGCAGCATTTTCTTTGCTTTCCCAGAAAATTCCCTTTAAATTCAGGAGGTCAATTTTTTATTTCCTTTCAAGCAGCGGTGTGTGTGAGTGAAATCTGACCGACGATGTTGGAGTGACGCATCCGTCCCCTTGAGCCTCACGTGACATAATCACACGTAATACAACTCTGCCACGGTGAGATTAAGATCTCATTAAGCACTACTTAAGGGAGTATAACAGCATTAATAATCGTTCCATGGGCGAACTTGCTGTGGTAGGAGGCACGCAACGCCCTCACATGACGCGCTGAGTCAGTCACACCTGCTGGGGTGCGCTCAGTCATCTTGCTGGCTGCTCCTCCGCCTGCTTGGGCAGTTTGAGCACGAAAATCCACATGCTGGGCAGACGACAAGGACGGGAACGCGCAAACATCAGTCAAAACAAACAGAGGAGACACCCTGAGTTTGCTTAAATGCACCATAGAGATTTGGGCTAATTATTATTGCAGAATTGTTGCAGTGTGGGGAACAGGCAGACCCTGACAGTGATGCGGCATGCGAGACCCAGTGTCCCTGCACAGAATCAGTGACTGGGCGGTGATGGATCATGCAGGATACCAGCATGGCAGGAAACTCAGCACCGTCAACGGGGTCTAAAACCGAATGGAATAAAGGGAGGCGCATTCAGGCACACGCAAACACAACACATGCAAGCACAACACACGCAAACACAACACACGCAAACACAACACACGCAAACAACACACGCAAGCACAACACACGCAAACACAACACACGCAAGCACAACACACGCAAGCACAACACACGCAAACAACACACGCAAGCACAACACACGCAAACACAACACACGCAAGCACAACACACGCAAACAACACACGCAAGCACAACACACGCAAGCACAACACACGCAAACACAACACACGCAAACACATGTCTATGTTGCACGCCTGACTGTAGGAAATATTCAGAATATAAGGAAATACACTCTTTGCTCAATACATGTAATAACAATATAAATGCAGTAAACCTTTGCCTATATCTTTAATTAGTTGCAAAAAGGCTGAGATGCGAATTATGTGCAGCATGCATGTGTACAATGTGTCTGTATGTATTTGTAATGCAGCATCTCTCTGGCCTTCCTGTAAGTACAGCGACTCCTGCAGGCGGGAATTCGGCATGGTACATATGTGACATGATTGTAGAGAAAAGGGAAGAAATGTAAAAAACTGCAAAATAACACTGAAAAAACATACAGACACGTATTTCATGCATGTGCCCTTTACGCTGCTCCTTAATTGCACTTGTCTGCATGCTTCCAGGATTCTGGGACTGTACTGTTACTGTAAGATATATGACAGTGTGCATGAAGCCGTTGCAGAGCTGCAGTCTGTCCGCATCCCGAAGACTGAGCTCACGCCAACAGAGGCAGCTGACTCACCCCAGCATGGCATAACTCTTGTGTTGCAAAACTCTTTTTTCATAAAGCTTTTTTATAATAAAAACCACATTAAAACCATCACCCTTGGGCTGCTTATAATCACATGTGAACAGTCTCCGTCTTTTGCCATTCTTCAGATATCAATGGAAGAAATCAGGCTTTGTTTTCTTTCCCGTGCCACCTTTGAAGTCGGGTATTGAAGTCAGCAGTATTTGTTTGTGCTGCTTTAAAAAAATGTAAATAAACAGACATACCTGTAGAAATATAAAAAGACTCTGCGGGAAGGCATGATTAAACATTAGTGCCCGAAACTCCAGAAAGAGCTCTAGCCGAATGCGTGCCATCCCCGAAATCTGTGTCATTCCTGCCTCTTCTGTGACCTTCACTGATAATATTGAAGGGGGTCACCACCCCTACCCCCCACATGAAATTGCTCACTGAGTTCCCTGTTGTTGGCAAGGTCACTCAGTCTTATTTGGAGGCCCTGTGAGGGTCGTGGAGACATGGAGGATTCTGGGAAGTGGAGTGAGGTATTACTGGCAGCCTTCCTATCTCGGACCAAGGAGCCCGACCATGTGACCTGAGTTACGGGCATCCACCAATCACAGGGCATACAGCTGATCCAATATCTAAACAAAAACCCAAAAGCACGCAACAACATGCATTTCCTGCGACCGTGTCGCTGATGGGAGCACTGAAGTCATTTACATGGCGAGACAAACTCATTATCACGTCGCATTTCTCATTTGCTATCTGCAAATTGGTGCTGAGGGTTGGTTGTTTACAGGTCAATTATAATGGGGGGGCTTCCCTACTTAGCTTGACTCCATTATTCACTCCCTGCCAAGCCTGTCTTAGGCTGAAGATACCAGTAGACTGACAAAAAAGAAATAAGGGGAAAGAAGAATCAATGTGGCTCTGAAACATAGCACTGTCAGATATTTTCTGCACTCCTGAATACAAACTTGGGCCATGAATCTCTGCTGCAGCCTAGAAACACCACCTGCTGCCCCCCCCCCCATTCACTTTCCCCCATCAGCTGCGCATCAGGTTTCGAGTCTGATGAAGATTTCCAAACGCAGTCCTTAATGAAGTTACGGGCAGAGAGAAAATGCCCCCAAAAAATTTTTGTGCAGGACACAAACAGCATCATAGTGTTTAAATTGTTGACACAGGACTTCACAAGGTATCTGTGCTACTGGAAGCCACACACAAAAAATAAATCACAGGTGAATTCTTTTTAGCCTCTGCCTGTCAAACGTGTGATCAATCCGAGAGCGAATTTTGCCACTAAAATTGTCTAGATTTTTCCGCTGGATCACAGAACCACCACAAAGTAAAAATGTCTCATACAGGTTTAGTACACCCTTCACCTCAGCCTCAGTAAGATCTTCCTGAAGCCGTCTTGGATAAACAGATGCATGTATTTTAATATATATATACATCATTTTCTTTGTTACTGTTGTTACAGCTGCTGCTGTGTTATGTTTGGGGAAATGGTGACTCTTATTTATAAACAAGCACAATCAATTCTGAGGATTCCACAACTGGCATGTTCACATGCGCGGTTTGAACGGACAAATGCTTTGGCTCCTTGGGCCAGTATTGCAAAGCGATTAGCTGAGCCGTATCGTGATGTGACATGAAGTTAGCATCTCCTCGGCACTGTCAATGAGACCGTACGTCCATAATGAGCTCCACTGAAGGCTTGCTCAGGAACACATCTGATCCAATTTTGCTGGTTAGGCAATTTAATACTGTGATTATAAAGGTATCTACCTTCAGTAAGCAATCAATTGCTCTAGAGCTTTACTAACAACACGGAGGTCTATCTGAAAGTAATATCCTCTGCAACATGAGGCTGTCAGGGTCGGTCCCTGGCCTGCCCCTTTTGTTATGTCAGTTCCCTGTTTGGCCAGCAGATGTCGCTGGCCATCCCGTTTAGTGTTAGCACCTTATGTTTATCAGGTTCCCCAGGCCACTGCATGATTTAATGGGCTGAGCAGGTGGCCTTGTCATCCAGGCTTCCCCTTCCGTCATGGGTTCGAGGCTGGCCCGGGGTTTGTTAATGCTTGTTAAAATGCCCACATCTCTTCCTTGTTTTTCCTCATTGTGTATGTATTCTCCTCTCATCAACTGGTGATTGTGTTCAGTTGCTTTACCTTGCCTTGTGGTTTGCTGTATGCGCTATATCTGCTGTATGTGCTGTATCTGTTGTGTGTGCTATATCTGCTAACATGTTATATGCACTGCATGTGTTGTATGCACTCTATGCACTGTATGTGCTGTATGCACTGTATGTGCTGTATGCACTGCATGTGTTGTATGCACTGTATGTGCCGTATGAACTGTATGTGCTGTATGCGCTGCATGTGTTGTATGCACTGTATGTGCTATATGAACTATATGCGCTGTATACATTCTGTGCACTGTATCTGCTGTATGCGCTGTGTCTGTTCCTGTGCTACCCCTTGTTTTAGTTCTTGTCTTACCCTCTGTTTGACCCCTTCTGTTTCTTGCTTTGTTTTACTTTAAATGAAACATCTTTGTTAGTGAGCCACAACGTCGATAGTCTGTCCTTCACCATGCCCATCCATAAAGAGGTAAATATACAGGACATTATGGTAAGGTGCTGAAACAACCTTCTTTCATTGGTTAAGGAAGGGACTACCAGGCACAGACAAGTTCTGTGAGAGCATGCCGATTGGCCAGTCCTCAGCTATAGCCCAGTAGGGTGCCAGCCGCTCCTGGTGCTCTTCGATTCGAATGGTTGACCTTCCAATCACAGGTATAGTGACCTAAACCATTGACCCACACACTGCTCCTGAACATAGCCAACGGGCAGAAGTGAAATATCCCATAGCCTATCGAAAGTGAAGGGACCAGCAGAACATGTAGGAAGGTCTGACCAGCTGCCTCAGAAGCCGAACCTACTCACCAGTGGGGCAGAACGCAAAGCCGTAGCCTGGGGGCCCGTCCAAGACACAAGTAAAGGCTGTCACTCTACTGCTAGAGGGCCACTCTGCCAGGGATGAACCACAGCTCAATCAGCAGTCGCCTCAATCTTATTTAATATGGCGCATTTTCTCAAGCATATTCAAGGAAATCAAAGAGGAGGAAAAACCCCAATCTGTCAACACGGGGAAAAGTGAAAGTAAGCCTCTGATTCCTTCAAAGTAATACTCCTGGAAGATTGCGTCTCTAAATGTGAAAATCACAGGTCACAGATACAGCTGCAAAGAGCATAAGAGTAGCTCCTGACAGCAATATGTATGATTGGGCAGGCTGAGGCTGGGATACCGGCGACTCAGTAATAACACGCCGCCTCAGAAGGTGACACATTTTCAAGAGGGGAACTTGCAGACTGAGAATATGCAGGAGCTAAGCTGGCAGCTAGGAGCTGATGGCGGATGGACAGCCGGATGGATGCCAGAGCGAGCTTCATCAGCCGGGGGAGCTTTACACCGTGTGTGCCGCCATTTCTGCAGGAGTCAAGCTTCGAGTCAAGAGCAACCTTCACCTGTCTGGCCTCCCCCTGTCTCGGGGGACGTCTAAGGGATCATTAGGCCAAGCTGGCAGCTAAAGCCTGTCTCCAAGGAGGCCAGGGAGGGAATGGAGGGTACGCTCCAGTCTGAGAGTCAGCACACAGCTCGTCTAGGAGAAGAACCGGCGGGGAGAACCAAAGCTGGTCTTACCGGAGATGGTCTGACCAGAAAGGCAGGGGCAGGCCTGATTCTGGGGTCTCACTCAAAATGTCACTTATGGGTCCCCACCCTCTCAGTCTAATGAGTACTTATGGTTTAGAGGTGGCCCCCAAACATCAGTGACCCCACATACATTTGTAGTTTGTGTGGTGGTACCACAGCTACTAAGGACAGCGGCTGAACTCAACTACCCACCCCAGCTACTAACCTAGAAAGGCTAATCACAGCTGAGTGTGGCAAGTGCCATCAGCATAAAGCAATTAAACACTAAGTGAGCTCCAAGTGGTAACTGATCATATTCCATAGGGAGTGGGGTGGTTTGGAAAGAGAAACAGGTACCGTGATGTTAGAAAGAGGTACTGCAGCAGCGGGGAATCGTGGGATACGGCCTCAGATTCCCTTTAGCGACCACAACTTTCCCCCAGCCACTGAGGTGGCTGCTGAGATTCCCGCTAAGACATCCACCAAGATGCCCACTGAGGTGCCTGCTGAGATTCCCGCTAAGACATCCACCAAGATGCCCAACGAGATGCCCAACGAGATGTCCTATGAGATGCCCTACGAGACGTCCACTGAGATGCCTGCTGAGATACTTGCCAAGCTGCCCTGTTAGATGCCTACCGAGATACCCAAAGTGATGCTCACTGAGATCTCCACTGAGACACTGAGATGCCCGCTGAGATACCCTCCAAGATGCCTTCTGAGATGCCTGCTGAGATGCTCAACACTTGGTTCAGAGGCAGAAACTGTCAGCATTAATTAGCACTAGGCAAAACATGCGGGCAGCTCCACCAGTAAAGAGTCTGGACCCCCCCCCCCGGGCAGCTCCACCAATCACGAGTCCGGACCCCCCCACAGCCACCCTCCCTTTCTGCCAATTTCATGAGTCGATGTTTTCTTTCCCATAAAAATAATCAGCTGACTTCCCAGAAAGGTACAGAAGCTCAGAGCTCAGAAACACAAGAAATGTTTCGGCATAAAATTAAAAAAAAGAAGCACCATTAAGGATGAAGAACGGGGGCGGGGGCTCAGGGGAAGGGCCCAGCTGCATTAATCTCAGGTACGGGGCGCAGGCTGCATGCTGATCTTACCCCCCCCCGCCCCCCCACCTCTGATAGCACCTTCAAACCCCCCAGATGACTCAGGCCACTGGCGCTCATTGCCAGATCAATCGGTAATTATAGCGTTCATCGGGCTGATCCGCCATCCCCCAATCCCCTATTAGTCAGTCATCAGAGCTGCTTGTTTTCGTTTATCTGTCCTGAGGGTGGGGCCAGGGCTCTCACCACGCAGCCTCTATGTTCACTAACGGCTTCTTTGCGCCGGTCTCTCGGGGCCACCTCAGTGGCAGGCGTTGCGCTGGGATGGACGACACAGGAGGCACAGCTGAAATGTGGGTGGGGGGGGAAGGGGGGGCAGGTTTAAAGAGACAGTGTCCCTGTTTATTCCCCCGTGACTTTTAAATGGGCAAAACCAGGGACTATGTTAATTTCTGTAGCTAAGCAGAAAAAAAAACAAAACAAAAATGGTTCCCATGGCAACGCGGAATCACGGCAGGTAGGATGAGGCAAACCTAAAGTCAGTGACATGGGGGAGGTGAGGCTCAATCCGCATATCTATAAATCACTCGAGGCCACCCCCCCTGGACCACACACCTCACCCAGACGCTCAGTTACAGGTTCATAGCGGCAGCAGCGAGTGTTAGACCTTAAAATAGCGATGAGCTGTGGGAAGTTTAATGAGGGACTCATGCCAAGTGAGAAGCAGAGCCACCGCAAAATAGGACAGGGGGGTGGGCCGGCGCCGGGATGGCACACGGCACGGCGGAAAGCAAAGGCGGCCCATTCTAATAGCAAATTACCCATAAAGCCGAGTGTTCAGCAGATGTGGCGAGCTTCTTCGCTCTGAGGAAATCCCCAGTGTGGGTTAGAGCTCAGTTTGAGTTATTAAATGTTAAATAATCTGATGTTTCTCCAACCTCCTATTTTGCGGTATGAACACCAGCTTCCATCATGTAGGTCGAGACCAAATACAGAAAAAATCAAACATATACTGTGAAAAAAACAAAATTACACCCTGCTGTCTACAGCCACAGCCACCAGAAAAATTTATAATGTGTGTAGCAGGTGTGTTTGAACTTAAACACATGTGCAATGTTCCTTAAGGGCCATGTGTGCCTTAACACCGTGTCTTAATGTTCAGGGAGAGTATCTGTCACATGACAGCCGTGGGCCGGGTATCCAGGGACAGTCATTCAGTTACCTTGCCGACTGGCTTCGGTGCTGAGCAGAGGGGGGAGAGCAGGCCGTGGACCTCCTATGTCTGTCTCTGATCTGTCCATCTCAATCTGCCGCGTGTTTCCTTACACCGGGGCCGACTGCAGGGTCTTTTAAGGTGGGGGGCATAAAATGGGGACCTTAAAATTAGCTAATGATATGCTTTAATTTGGTGAGTGACGTGGAGTGACAGCTTCACTGATAAACACATGCAATGAGTTAAAAAAAAACACTGGCAGCTTAATGTGGTGGGCGTTTCATCGCCGCAGGGTTTGTCGTAGATGTCAATGGGCTTTGTTCCAGAAGCTTCTAGTGTGTTTGTCACTGTTTGCCAACAGGGAATCTGAAACATCCTCCCCCCTGAGGTGGCTGTGGGGATGAGTGTGGGGGGGGGTACTTTTAATATTTAGGGGGAAGCACCAATGCAAGATAAAGGGATGCCACCTGGAATGAGTCAAAGCAGAGCCTCAGAGTGCAGGACTGAGACTCGCACATGCAGAAGCGTGTGACGGGTGCATGTACAGTGACTCGCAGGTTGGGGGGGGGGATAGGCATGATTCCCGAACAAACATGAACTTCCCCTCATCTACAAAGTGGAAGCACCCCATGTTTCCCAGGTAGCTCAATGTCAACAGCCCAAACCGGGCCCCCCCCCGACCCCCCGAACTTCTCAGTCATTAGATTGTTAGCTGCCCTTTAAATATTCATCATCAGTCGACTGTAAATGCACTAATGCACGGCTGGCCAGTTTCATAATTCATTTCATCATGGCTAATCCTTCCTGGGGCAGCCCCCGCCCCCCCGGATCCACAGCAGGGTTCACTGCCATAATCATCAAAGTTGCTGGAAACAGGAAAGTAAGATGAAAGAAGATACCTATCATCAAGAGTCCTGTGGGGGGCAGCAGAAGATACCTATCATCAACAGTGTCCTGTGGGGGGCAGCAGAAGACACCTATCATCAAGAGTCCTGTGGGGGGCAGCAGAGGATACCTATCATCAACAGTGTCCTGTGGGGGGCAGCAGAGGATACCTATCATCAAG
>JAODLD010016785.1:0-21619 GCA_026781065.1 Mormyrops boulengeri | reverse complement strand
ATCCTCTGCCCCCCTACCCAGGCTCCCCCCACCACCCCCTCCTTCATCATCCAACACTGACAGCGAGGGTGGATGGGGTCCCAGTCCACGCCAGCTGCATCACACCCCCCTCCTCGCCCATTACCCCCAACACAGACCAGCACCAGCGCAGACCTCCTGGGGGAGCAGGAATGAGGAGACCTACATGGTTTGGGGAAGGATCTCCATATGCCATCTGGAGAGAGCCCAGACTCAGTTGAGGATCAGGCATCCAGAGAAAGACAGATGATTGGCCAGAGTGCGGCGAGGCTGGAGAATGAGTCCCGGTCACCTTACAGAAACCCAGACTCTGCTGGGCAGTACAGACCCTCTGTGTTTCATCCTTATTTTTTGCAGTTGTTTATTTTTGCCGTGAATGACCCTCGGCACATTTGATAAATGCCCGTCACACCCCCCCCCCCCACTGCTGGAGTCGGGGGTGAAAATGCATGAAGGGGGGCTTAGATTTTGTAACGTGCAGAACACCCATACCCTGCAGCTCAGGGCTGGGTGCCTTGGCAACAGCTCCCTTGCTGACTCTGTGGACCCGTGAGTTGCCCTGCTGACACTGGTTGTGCAAAATAGGGCCACCCGGATTGCAGCGTTGCCAAGCTCGCTTGATGTTGGCTCCCCTTAAGTAAGAAGCGCCGTGAGCTGCGCTTGAGCTTTTACACTCCTGCCCTCTCTCACCTGTGCAGCTGCTGAGGCTTAGCTCCGCCCACAGAGCAGCAGACTCCGCCCACACCAAGAGCAGCTCCACAACCCCAAGGGACTCGTTTCAAGTGCTCAGACTTGAAAATATGTGACATACAAAAAGAGAGGGAGGGAGGGACCCCTCAGCATTAGACTGGAAAATATTTTTTTGTCTTTTATTGATTATTTCTTTTTTTCTCTCTTGCCTTCTCTGGTCACTGTTAATCTGGCTTGGTTAGCAGGCAGCGGGAGTGTGTGGAGTCCGTGGCAGTCGGTCTGTTGAACTCCACGAGCCCCACACTGCCTGTACCTCAGCCTGCAGCCCATGCCACTCCGCGAGCTGGCGGGACGAGCTGGGGCATTGTGGGGGCCCGGCTAAGAAGGATGGCTGAACGTGAGAGCAGCAGGAATGGAAGCTGCTGGCTGTGGGATGAGTTTAGCTTACTGTGTGTGTGTGTGTGTGTGTGCAGGTTTAGGACCACAGTATGGACATGGCCATTGCCTGATTCACCCTCCGAGTGCTGAAGCCGGGGTCTGGGTTTCCCCAGATGAAACATCCCGACTAATAAGAATTAATAAATCTTAATTTTCCAATTAATTTTTCTAATTAAGGCAGAAATGCACAGAGGCGCTCTGTAGTGTTTTGTACTGTGTCACACTGACTGGGCAGGAATATTGAACTACGAGAGGGAGAATACTTGAACAAATTAAGTGCACAATTCGTGAGCTTATTGTGGTTAAAGAAAAACAAGAAGCATTAATACAGGCCTGCCGCCATGCTGTGCGGAGCTCCCTTTCAGGTTGCCACTCCTGAAGTAGTACATGGGAGGTAAGACAATGGCGTCTGAGTGACAATTTCCTGACTGAACGACTCCCTAATTAGAGCACTCCCTCCGCCACCTGCATCATCGTCCTCCACCGCTCTGCTCTGCTGGTGACTCGGTGTAGAGTCTTTCCTTGTCAGCAGACTCCCTCCTGACACTGTCACTCCAGGACGCAGAGCCAAGCTGTGCGACACTCTCTCTTTCTGCATAGTGTCAAGCTGCCATGTTTCATGCTTACAGGACAAATAAGCGATAAATGCGAGCAGGAATTTGAGGGTCTGGGGGAATTCCATGGTCTGTCGATGATTAATTCCCAGAGAGTTTTGAGGATTGCAGCTGAAATCATCCCATTCGGAAGCTTGCCATCAAAGTGTCAAAGTGGAACTTGCAGGGGACAGACAGACAGAGACGGTGATTATATCCATTAGTGTGGAAAGCGGCTGAAGTCAAATCTGTGTTAGACTTCCGCTTATACACAATGTTGTCATGAACATTTGCAGGTGGGTTAGCTACCTGTAGTGATGGGGAGACCTTCAGTGCGAAGTCAGCCAAACGAGTTTAGAGGGACTCCTTGCTGATTCTCGGGACAGTGTAAGCACCGAGCCAAAAATGAAACGGGTGTATTTCCCCCTGACCCCTTTTTGCCCCCCTCTTATGACATACCAGTGATAGGCGTCCCGGCTAAAGGCTAAATAACGAACAATGAAGTCCTGAAAGACACATGTATGTGCAGTGGGGTAAATGCACACGCAGAGGGAGGAGGCAAGTCACTGTCTCAGATCTGATTTGAGGTTGTGGGGAAGGAGAGGAAAAGCTGCAGTTCACACTTTCATCACCTGCGACTTACTGAGAAGTGAAGGGAGAAACACAGGTCACCACTGGTGGAAAAAAACAACAAAAAAGAAAACATATATTTTTCATTTACATTTTTTTTCCTTTGTTATTTTTCATATTTCTATACTAGTGCTAAATGGATTAAAAGGACAATGACAAATATTATTATGATTATATTGTTGTTATAATTATTATTCCTATTGAGGCACAGGGGTCAGTGGGAGGGGACTGGGAGGTGTGGTGGGAAACCGGCTTTTGGGGTGGATGTTACGTCCTCTTCATAGTGATTCCCTGATGTTAAACCTATAAACAAATGCGTTTCGAATAAAAAAGGGAAAAGTATTCTGACTCTCTGAGGCTGTGTGTATTTTACTACGGTAATCATTTCTTTTACCTAGAGCTGGTTATGTGGTTTCGCTTCCTCCAGCTACTGGGTATTCCCTCCAGGTGAGTAAAGCACAAAGTAGGGGCCACCCTGTAAGGAATACCAGTCCAACACAGGCAGAAACAACGGACAATTAGGAGGCAGGTTTTTGGACAATGGAAGAAAATCAAAGTATCCAATAGAAAGCCAGACAGAAAGAACATGCAACTTTGCCCAAACAAACACAGAGATGGGGGCAGGATTCAATCCCCCATCCCTGAAGACCCTCTGCTCAGCTGCTGGGTATGTCTTAGGATAATTCCGGTGAATTACTTAGATTATCAAAGGAGAACAATGCGAGTGCTGTAACTGCTTTGTGAACATTCAGTTTGGAGTGGGGGTGTCTTTCACTGCCAGACCACTGTTTTGCAGTATGCAAATGAGCTGATTGTGTGTGTGTATGTAGCTGAGAATGTGACACAAGGGTGCAAATAGGCGACAGAACACAGCAGTCTGTTCTGCACAGCATTTATTCACTGGTATTATCATACCACATGCAGGCCGAACCAGGAAACATGCAGCTTGCTGACCCTGTCTATCAGCAATAGGGGCACAAGCGAATAACAGCAATGTCTGGCAGTTAATAGAACACTTTACTTAATGAACCAATGTCACGTGTAATGAAGCGTCAGATTGGCGAAAGTCACACCCCCTAGCGCCCCACCCCTGAGTGCCCCACCCCCAGCAGTGCGTGCCTGGCAGGGCTGCTCTACGCTCGCCTCCTAATGATGTGACATTTCGCTTTCCTGCTACAGGTCACAGGGGTGCTGACAGGGTCCCCTCACCTGTGAACTTCTTAGCTCATTGAAAGTCGTCCTGAGCTCAGTCCGGAGTGGTTAGACCCTCTTGACTTCGGCGTAAGTCGTGTCCCTGTCCGCGTTCGGCCCGCCTGAAGGAGAATGGGCGCTCAAAGTTTGGCTGGGATAGACCACCTTCGTGCCACTTGCTTTCCTGAAGAAACCTATTTCTGCGTCGTTTATATCCTGGGAAAAAAAATCATTTATTGCTAATCAAAAAGTTCCGAAAAAACATCCATAAATGACCAGAAAGCAACTGGGGACCATATGCAGCACCCTTAGTACCGAACTGGAACATTTTTCTTGCAGACTGGAAAAATAGATAGTGAGCACAATCCACTGGAAACTACTGATGGCCAAATGAAGCTTCATGAACCATTTGCTGTATTTTCTGATCCTACTAGATGGTACTTACTGTTCAAAAAAGGGCAAAGCAAACCAAGAGCACCATGTGTCGGGGTCAGAAGATACAGCTAATGGTTCATGAAGCTGCATTTTCCCATCACTACTGTAAACACGGCATACTAGCTAACATTTGACAGAAACATTCACCTCTATTAAAGGAGCAGTTCACCCCAAAATCAAAAAATATGATGTAGGGCTATTTATCCATCTCGATTTTTGTGGTGAGAGTTGCCTAGTTGTGGAGATATTGGCCGTAGAATGTCTTCCCAGAAAAATAATGGCATTCTTTCTGTGGTGATTAAAGCACCAAAAAATTCATTTGAAAAATGCAACAGCAGACAGTGTCTTTCCAGAAGTCATGACCTGGTAACTCAAGATAATCCACAGACTTTATAGTGAGCAGATTAATGTAGGAACTATTTAACTTCTACCAAACTCCACACACCAGCCGTATCACTGTGCAGAATTTAGCACCAGGGCGCTCGTAATGCTACAGTAGGTGAGCTAGCAGTAGGGTTACCACCTATTCCATGTCAGAAAGGACACTTTGAGCTTGGACAGGATTTGTAAACTACTATTTCACTCAAAAGGACCTAGATTTCACTCAAGCACCAAGTGAGTTTTTGCAGGGTGCTGATTGGTCAGTCTCTTATAATCATGCATGTGCCACTAATGTTAATGTGAAACAGCTGGATGAGACGTTCAGTCAAGGAAACAAACAGTCAAAGCAAAAGAAGAACTGAACTATTTAGCCAGGCAGAGGAACCTTTCAGTTTTCAAGTAGTTTGTAAAATCTGAAGTAGCTCAAAGTCTTCTTTCTGACACAGATAAGCTGGTAATCCTAGCTAGCAGTATCAGTTAGCATCAGCTACCAACACTGACAAATAACAACAAAACGATCTTAGATAATAGTAATAATAGCTCAATACTCTTAGCTCACCTTTTCTGGCGCTTTAATCACCACAGAAAGAATGCCATTCAGTCCCATAATATTAGCAAGAAGACATTTCAACGCCCATTACCTTCAAAACTAGGCGACTCACCACAACAACCTAGAAGGATAAATGGACCTGTAGCGTATCTGAAATATATGTCTCTTGATTTTGGTGTGAACTGTCTTTTAAGATGCTCCTAGTATTCATATTTGTCAGTGGCTGACTAATGTAAGTTAAAATAACTTTGTCTTGGCATGCTAGTTCCCAGGCTCTCTCATCCTGTATTTGTGCGCAGGGCACTTCCCCTTATTCTCTTTAGTTCTGTCACATGTATGCAAGCAGAATACAGGCATGTGTAAGACGATTATGTGTGACACATTTTAATCAACTATGATCATGATTCATTCAATTTTAATTTTTACAGATGATTATGAATCTAACGGAATTTCCCCGTGTTTTTGAAAAGTTTTGAAAGTTTTCTGTTATATTTTCACCCAACTTAATTCAAGATGCCACAACCTAGATACGTACCTTATCTTGATCATTGGTGGTCTGATCTGGGCCTGAAACGCAATCAGTTAAGCAGACTAATAAGCCATGTTTCCTGATTTATTTTTTAGAGAAGTGGATTTGTGGCAACAACACAGTGAGATAATAAGATCAGCTGCGACTTACGCCTTCTTGCACTGGTATTTATCCAGGCACTGTGGAAAAATGAAATGGTAAAGTCAGCATAGCAGCAGCATATATCCAATGTTTTAATCACTTCTGTGTTCTTGTAACACCAAGTCATTGCTACGGCAACCATGTTTACTGTTTGAATGTGAATTTCTTACTAAAACACATGATCATATTTATATAGATCGAAGGATAAATTTGTTTTGTTTTTTGTTGATTTTTTTGTGTTTTTCAGATGGCAGCTCATCTTGTGTGCTGCATAATCACCCTGCAAGACTCGGTATGTGGCATGGCGGACAGGACCACATGACGTGGGGGGGAGAGCAGGAAATGGGGACTTTATATTGATACTGAGGTGGAGATTGGGTTAACAAAACAGACTTCAGGAAAAAATTAATCAAAGGTAGATGAGAGGAGAGGTATTTTTGAAACCAAAAACACGTTGGGTTATGGAGGAGCTGCAACTGGAGACTGGAGGGCCTGAATTTGTTCATATTGTAAGAGAAAAGGAAGCTCTTACATCAGATTTGGGAACAAGTAACAGGTGAACTGATGGGGCTCTATGGACACCTTGCCCCAGGATATGCATGTCTAACCTGGTTTTACATGTTAACGGTTGATTTGGGATTAACATTGGTGTAAAATGACACTGCTGGGCTTCAGATTATCCCATAATGAAGCGTACGTACTGTTTTAGGGTGACATACACACCGGCAGCCAGCAACCCTGTGAACAGCAGGGCAGCCATGACAGTTCCCAGAATCCAAAGGGAAGCTCTATGGGGGGGGGTTCTGTGAAGTGTGAGACCGTCTCAACAGAACTCAGCAGAACTCAGCTACACAGTAAAACATGCTGAAATACAGTGACAATGTAGTATATAACACTGACATACTACGACTGAATACAGTATTAAGGGCAAGATATGCTTAAGTCACACATAACATGCGGATTTACACTGTTTTTCTTAAGGGTACGGCTGTTATCTGTGTAATTTTCATAGAAAATGTGATTTTTTTAACATCCTTATTCGGATTTTCCGGTGTTATGCCGAAAAAGGCATCCCTGCCATAGAATGCATGCCTATCTCGGGAGCACGCACCACTCAAAACAGCGAAAGCAAAGCTCTATTTTGTAACGCGTGGAAATGATTGTTTCTGTTTATGTAAACTCATAAAACATATGTAACACATCATATGAAATTGTATTTTGTTAAAATGCAGATATATAACATAAAACAAATAAAATTGGTCGCGGATCTGAAAATGGATTGTTACTTACTAGGCTGTCAAACGCCTGTTAATATCGATTTAAAAGTTCAGCATGAAGTAAAGAAGGACCCCGCTGCTGGAGCCCTGCTTTCCCAGTAGATCCGCACCCCTCCCGAAGATCTGCACCTCGCGGAAGAGGTCTGAAGGAACTTGACCCAGCTGAGAAGCTGGGTCGTGGGGGAAATGATCCTGCAAGTAATTTTGGACTGTGGGTTGTCTCCTCCCTTACTGATTGAGCTGCCAGAAATTATACCGAGAGTCCTTCTGGGGCTTGCCACGGTCTCCGCTCTCTCCCTTGCGGATAATCGGGAGGAGCCCGTCGGTGCCCAAGGTCTCTGCCACCTTGCTCGGATCGGCGCCCGAGGTCTCCGGCGCCTTTACCGGATCGGTGCCCGAGGGCTCCACCGCCTTGCCCGGATCAGCACTCGAACTCTCCGGTATTTTGCCTGCTCTCCCTGTCATGCCTGTACCCGAGGCGCACCCCCTCATCACGCCTGCATCCGAGGTGCACCTCCCAGCCGCGCCCGTCCCAGAGGCATACCTCCCAGCTTCGCCCATCCCAAAGACTCCTGTTCATGCCCAAGTACCAGGGAACTACGCCCACCTAACCATCACTCTCCCTTCCTCATCGGAGGAGGAGGAGGTATTAGACTGGGATCCCTTAGGGCTTACACTGGTGCCTGCCCCTGAGACAGCCCCCAGAAAGACACCCCGACATCTATCCCATTTTAAATGATCCCAGACAGGGCTTCATCTCTCTGTCTCCCGAAAAGGAAGGGGCCATCTACACCAGATTAAGGTCCCAACCAACCCCTGGGTTCGCCTGCAGTCCCCCTTTCTCCTGTTCGACCGTTCCCCTGACTCCTGCACGTCAGTTGTCTGCAGTCCCTCCTGCGATGACTCGTCGGTTGCCTGTGGTCCCCCCTGCTTCACCTCGTCGGTCGTTTGCGCCTCCGCCGGCTGTGGTTGCATGGTCGCCTGCGCGGCTCCGAGTCCTGGATTTCTCTCCCCGCCCTTTGTGTCCCCATCCCCTGGTTTTGGTCCTTTTGGTTTGGTTCCCCCTGTGGGTATTCCCCCTGTGTTTGCTCTCTGTTTGTCTAGCCCCCCCGTGTTTCTGCCTGGTCCCTCCCTCCTTTGGTCAGTGTCCCCCCTGTTGGTTTCATGCCCCCTGGTGGTTCTATCCCTCCTGTCGGTTTGTCTCCTGGTGTTGTTCCTTCGCTGTCTTCTCCTTTGCTTTCTTGGGTCTTGTGTTTCCATCCATGGTGTCCCTGTTCGTCTCTGTATTTTGTCAACTGGTGTCATGCTTGCTGCTGTCCTGCTTGTCTTTTGCGCATTTGCTGTTCCCGTTGGCTCGTTGATGTTTTTTACTTTTGTCTTTCCACAGGTGGCGTTGTCCGGTCTTGCCCTGTGTCCCGTTGTGTCCCCTGTTCGGTTCCCCTGGATCTGTTAGGCGTGTCCTCTTGTTACCAGCTGTCTCTAGTTGTATTCAATTGATTTGGGGTATTTAAGTGTGTTTCTGTGAATGTTTCCCTAGTCTGGTCATTAACGTCTTAATTTCGCAAGTGCTTGATGTTCCTACGTGTTTTGCCTACAAAAAATCCCCTGCTTTACCCTGACCTGTGGACTCCCATGTCTGTTTCCCTGCCCTGCTCAGCCAAATTGTGACGGCAGACATCATATACTGTCATCCTGAGGTGAATTTTCACAGGCTCCAAAGTGGTTAACCCCTTGAACTCCTGACTGGAAAACTTTGCATGATGACAATCAATGTATATATGAGCTATAGTCCCAGTAGATTTGAAGGTGAAAACAGCTTTCAGCCAGGCAGGAATCAAGTGATATCACTTGTAGACATCATATACTGTCTCCCTGAAGCGAGTTTTCACTGGCTCAAAGCGTTTAACTTGAACTCCTGTCTGGAATTTATCACATGACAACCAATGTGCACATGAGCTATATTGCCAGCTGGATTTGAAGGTCCCTTTAGTTCCTGTCTGAAATTTGTTTCAGGCTTGTTGCCTGCCCATCACAGCTGCCCATTTGCATCTCACTGATGAGCCTTGATTTGATTGTTTCAACATTTCAAGTATCACTAAAGACAATGTGTTTGAACCTTGCGTCTAAAAAAGTGCTGGCTGCAAGAGTATGGTTGTGCTCAGTGTTCTGAAAACGTCGCTTGCACTGCATTGCAAGCAGTGACGTCAGGACGTTCCCCTTATGCCCAGCAGATGTAGTTGCTTTTTGGAGGAGACAGACCAGAGGCATGACTTTTGAAGTAGTTACATACTGTTCACCTGAAACTTCCCTTGTGGCCTCTTCAAAGGGCTTGAGGGCTTCAATGGCTTGGCTGATCTGTGACCATTCTTCCTCGGTCAAGCACAATGTACTTCTCCCCACAAGACAAAGCACTGTTATAACTGCCTGTTGTTGTTCATACAGTGTCTCCAGCATATACAACACAGAATTCCATCTTGTCTCTACAGCTTGGATTAGTCTGTGTTCAGGCAAATGCAGCTGACATTGTATTTCTTTAAGCTTGTCAGATGCTTTTGTACTCTGGTGGAAGAACTTAACAATTTCACCACATTTCTCCAGGATAGAGTCCAGAACTGTGTCAGCCTTAATGGAATCCTTAACAACCAAGTTGAGGGTGTGTGAAAAACATGGAATATGTTTCCAGTGGCTTTTCCTCACAGCTGAGACCATATTGGCTCCATTGTCTGTAACAACAGCATGCACTTTGTTGGCAATGCCCCAGTCTTGAGATAACTTTGTGAGGAGTTCAGATATATTGTCTGCTGTGTGCTGTACAGCTACCTGAGTCTCCAGATTGCAAGCCTGCATCTGCCAGTTCTGATTAATGAAATGTCCTGATACAGTCAAATATGCTTCATTTGTTCTTGATGTCGACATATCAGTGGTTAAAACCACACTACTGGCATAGTGTATGGAGACTTTCAGGGCTGTTTGGACTTGTTTGTATAGCTTGGGAATTTCACCCACCATTAAGGTTTTCCTACTAGGGATGTGGTATCTGGGATCCAGCACCTTCATAAAGTAACGAAAACGGTATCCTCCAAAACTGAAACAGGTTGCAAGTCAGTCATCAACAACAATCATCTTAACAAGGCTCTCTGTGATGTCTCTGGCTCTTTGGGAATCATCTGAAAGGAACTGAAGTGACCAAATTACAAAACAAGAAAATGTTTTAACACTTTAATCATCATGCAGCAAAATGTAAAAATGCTATTTATTTACCCATCTATTTAGATATTTTGTTCTAAGCTATTTTGTTAATATAAAAGTTTATCATTTATAGCATGATATATAGTTTTCAATTTTTACTTCCATTAATAACATTCTACAGTAGAAACAAATGTTGTCAATATTTTCTGATATATACAGTACAAGCATATAAACCTTCACATTTGTCTAACTAAATGAAAGAGTGGTCGACATGGCTTCATCCGAGATTCATGTAGCTCGTTTGCATATTTGAGGTAGTTCAATAAAATAATGGTTCATTTAATTTTTACTATTATCACTTGTAACGCATTAACTGTCACCTGTACCTGAATATTTTTTGCCTTGCATGAAACTTTCTTGCAATGTCTGCTGACGGACACCAGGCGGTACTGGGGACTTTGAGGCTTGCTGTTTGTCTTCATGGCGATGTTCAGTCTCTTTGAAAGTGTCAGGGTGTGTCGTTTTTAAATGCATCATGAGGTTGCTAGTGTTGCTGCTGTGTGGCACCACTTTATCACATACAGAGCACACGGCATTACCTTTTGTAGTGGGTGAAAAATAGCACCACACTACACTTCGTTTCCTCTCTCGACTGTCCATGCTGCCGCTCTCAGCTCACTCTGAGCTGCAGTGGAGCGAGGACTGAGGCCGTGCTTGACTGAGGCTGTGCAGTGAGCCTTCGGCTCTGACATCCGATAGGGTGCCATAATCATGTGACATGGAAGACGGTCTAAAATACACCCGGGCTGATTTTCACGTAAATTAAATGCCTCAAACTATCAGAGGTGAAAACAAATTCCACATTTTGTGTTAGCGCAGTGGTATCGCGATGTTTTAAAAAGTATCGAACAGTGGGTATCTAAGTATCGAAAGCAGAGTATCGATACGCCCATCCCTAATTTCATGAGTTTTTCCAAATCTTAGATGTTACCCTGTGTTATTTTCTTATTTGTACTTTGTTGCCTGCCTGCCTGCCCGCTCAGTCCTTGTTACCCTGACCTTTTTGTAGTTAGTCTTTGTTTTTTTTTCCCTTTTTAGTTTTGACCCCTCATGGTCCATTTTGATTTGTAGTGTCCCCAGTGTTTTCAGTTTCTGATAATAAACCCCTGTTGTTAACAAGATAGACGAGCTGAGGATTTCGTCGCAAAAGTTGAACAGTTGCACTTCAGTTTTCACTGAAACTCGGCTGAATGTTAACATCACCGACTCGGCTATTGAGCTAGTTGGCCAGACTGTTTACCGGGCGGATCGGACTGCTTTGACCAGCCGTACAGATGATTGCTTACTGCTGATTTTGGGACTGTCAACGAGTTACTGCCTGAATAACAAAATACTAATTGTTTGCAGTAACGTCCATGCCATGGGATGCCATGGAGTTTTTTTTCCAATAGCTTCTAGGCTATGGGAGTGAGTGACCCCAAAAGGGGTGCAAATTATAAAACCACCTGAGCCTCATAGGACACAGCAGCTTTTATTAGTTTTGATGATGATTATTATTATTATTATTTATTTCAATAGCTTCTAGGTCATGGGTAGGGAACCTGTTCCATGGAGGGCCGCTGTGAGTGTGGGTCTCATCCAGTGAATAATAAAATAAAGGTTCTCAACTCCAGCTAATTGAGATTTATTGGCTAATTGAGAGGTCATCCCAAATACCTGCACTTACACTGGCCCTCCATGGATCAGGTTTCCCACCCCGTTCTAGGGTATGGGAGCCAGTGATGCAAAACCAGATGGAAATGGGGATCGTTTGTTAGTGGTGCATTTCTGCCACAGAAATAATCTTCTATCCTTTTTAGTTCTTCAGATATTAATGATTTTATAAAGGTCAAAATGTCACCCAGTCCCCCTACAGCAGCGCAAGTATCTGAAACCTGGCTGGTTCGTCAGTGCTGTTTTTGTGCCCATTTGTGGCGCAGTTTTTGAAATATTAATGATTTTGTGAAAATTGGTAAATGATCGGAGTAAAGTTAGCAGTGGGTCTGATAATCGACATTCACAGATCTCTGTGTAATGTACTGCCATCTACTGGCAGCAGTAATTAATGTGGCGAAAGCACAGTTTGTATTGCGTGCGCTGGTTTCCGCAGTCGCTCGACTGACTACAATAAAAGATGGCTGACTGCTAAGCTGCAGGTCCGTGTCCAGTCCATTACCAAATGCATTACATGGTGTCAGAAGTCCGTCCAGAACAGGTACTTCGTCAATATGGCACTATCACAGTTCGAACACCCCAAGGCAGACTGGGACGCCGCCGATTTGTATCAGGAGTTTGAAAGATTCTGCAGCCACGTCACCTTCGTGTTCGACGGGCCGCTCTCTGAAGTATCAGCCAGGCAATGCGCAGGTTGGCTAGGTGCATGGATCGGGGTGCAAGGCAGGGAAATTTGGGCAGCCGGTGAGAAATTGCCTGGGCAGCCGGTGAAAAAGACGACCCTGCTAAAGTACTGGATAAATTTGCCGGTTACATACAACCGAGGAAAAATAAGCGAGTAGCGTGTCACCACTTTAAACAAAGGAAGCAAGGCGCGTCGGAAAGCTTCAACCATTTTCTTAAAGACCTAAGGCTTACATTAATGGACTCGGACGACATGCTGGTTGATGCAATAATTGCCGGAGTCAGAGAAAAACGAGTCCAGGAAAGACTGCTGGATAAAGGTGAGGATCTTACACTAGCGAAATCCATCGAAATTCCGCAGCAATTTGAAATGTAGCAGAGACAGATAAAAGTAATAAGAGAGGAAGACCTACAGGTAGGCTTATCAGTAATATCTGCAAAAGCAAAGCCTGCTTCCCTAAGCATAAAGTATTTAATAAGGCGTACAGGAAACCCACAAGGAATGCTTTGTTCATCCAACCCAAGTGTTGCGCAAGGTGTGGGAAAGATGCACAACATCTGTGGAATAAGGGAAACTCCCCAGCCAAAGGCAAACCAAGCCACTGGGCAGCAGCATGTTCCATTTTTCTCAAGCTTCTTTCTCAGGATGTGCAGTTTAGAGTAGATACAGGCGCCAAGTGTAATACCATAACACTGGACAGTTATCAGTTACTGCCCCACGCTGGTCAGTTAATGCGCTCCAACAGAGTGCTCCGTCCGTACTCCAACCACACACACAGACCCGTTGCCACTGTGGAACTTCCAATAAGGTACAAAGCTTGTGAAGCAAGTAGCAAGTTTGAGCTGGTGAGCATCGCACAAGAAAATGTGCTAAGTGGTGCAACAGCAGAGGCTTTAGGTCTCATAGCTCGACTGGACTCACTGAAACCGCAAGCTGGAGAAGCATAAAGACACGTCACAGTGGGCAGCGAGGTAACCCAAACGATACCAGCAGGACTGGAGGATTTTCCAGGGCTGTCGCAAACCACTGGTACACGGTCTGGAAAATACTCAATCAAAATTGACCCAAACGCAAAGAGCATTATCTGTCTCATCCGCCGACGACCGGCAGCATTGAGGGGGAAGATATTGGAAAAACTCCATGAGATGGTGAAAGACGGTTACATCATTAGAGTCTCCCAGCCGACCTGTTCCATGGTAGCAGTCCTCCGAAACGGAAAAGTAAGAATCTGCATAGACCCAAGTGACTTAAGTAAAGTCATAAAGAGAGAACATCATCCAATGCGTACCATAGAAGAGGTTGTTTCAGAAATCCCAGGTGCCAAAGTCTTCTCTGTCTTGGATGCCAAATCAGGGTTTCTCCAAATACAGTTAGATGACGCGTCATCTTTTCTCACAACCTTTAACACCCCTATCGGAAGATTCAGGTGGCTCAGGCTACCATTTGGGATAAAGTCCGCGCCAGAAATCTTCCAACGCATAATGGACCAGATGCTTGAGGGCATTGATGGAGCCATAAGCATCATGGATGACATTCTTGTCACTGCACCAACAGTAAAAGAGCATGACGTCATCCTTCGCAAAGTGGTTGAAAGAGCCACAAGCTACAATCTGAGACTAAATCTCAATAAATGCCGCATCCGCCAATCATCAATGCCGTATGTGGGACACCTAATAACAGAGGCAGGCCTGAAGCCAGACCCCGCAAAGGTTAAAGCGATCAGATGCCTACCTTAAGCTTCGTGACTTATCTGTCCAAGTTCATCCCAAACCTCAGTGAAGTAGATGCTCTGAGGCAGCTCTTGAAAAATTATTAGTTCACATGACAGCCAGCGCGACAGCAAGCCTTTGCCAAGCTCAAATATCTGTGCTCGAATCCACCAGTGCTTCAGTATTTTGATCCAGCAAAGCCGGTAGACATACTCAGTGATGCCAGCAGCAGCGGACTGGGAGCCGTTCTTCTGTAACACAATCGACCCATTGCATTCTCTTCAAGATCTCTAACCGATGCAGAAATGTGCTACGTGCAAATCGAGAAAGAAATGCTGTCAATAGTTCATGCTTGCCCAAGATTTCATAACTGCATCTTCGGAAACCATGTCACAGTGTACAACGACCATAAGCCACTGGAAGACATCTTCAAGAAGTCGCTCCTTAACACCCCCATGCGGATCCAAAGAATGCGCCTTTGCCTACAGTGGTACGAGTTAACAGTTAAGTAAGGAGAGGCAAGGACATGGAGCTACCTGACACGCTGTCCAGAGCACAGCTCTCAGACACTCCACCTGAGATTGAAAACCTAGAGCACGTCTCCATGCTCAGTTTTGTCTCAGTTAGTCCACAAAAGTATGAGGAATTAAAAGAGCGCACAGGAGAAGAGCTACGTGGCCTCCTACAGACAATTCACCAGGGCTGGCCTGACTGCAGACAGAATGTCTCTGTTCCAGCTCAGCCGTATTGGAATTCTAGAAGCCAACTAGTTGTGTCTAATGGCATAATCTATAAGGGCTTTCATATAGTCGTTCCACCCGCCCTGTGCCAGCACATTAGGGCTTATCCATTCATCTCGGGATGGTGAAGAGCAAATAGCAAGCTCGTGAAGTGCTGTATTGGCCCGGGATGAATGAGGAAATGATAAGAGATTGTAGTACATGCGCAGATTTTCAGAATAGATTACCTAGAGAACCGCTAAAACTGACTGAGACACCTTCATTTCCATTCAAAGAAGTAGCGTCTGTCCTTTTTGAGTTCGAGGGCAACCACTATGTCCTAATAGTGGACTGCTATTCGAAATTTATTGAAGTAGACAAGCTGAAAGATCTCTATGGACTGACAATGGCCCACAATTCTCATCTGAAGAATTTAAAGACTTCTGCAAGGACTATGGCATTATACATAAAACCTCTTCGCCGCATAAACCACATTCGAATAGAGAAGCAGAGTGGGCAGTGCAGACGGTAAAGAAGCTTTGGTGTAAAGCGGAAGACAAATACCTCTATTATGACCACAAGAGGGCAAGTAAACCACGCGCGCCTCTAATGCCTGGAGATAAGGTAAGGATACAGCCCTATCCTGCCGACCGAAAGTGGTCCCCTGCAGTTGGACTTAAGCCGCACAGCTTGCCAGGATCCTATGTAGTGACCTGCAGAAATAAAGAGTATCGCCGCAACATTCAACACCTTCACAGAAGCACTGCAGCTGCCAATGAATCTCGCCACAGGATGTACAACGAGCCTTGGGTAGAAACATCTGGCCCACCCACGGATAAGCAGCCATGCCTTCCAGTTTCCTCATAACTACCAGAAGTATCAGCTGACCAACCGGATAGCGAGGTAGGACTGTGAAGCCTCCTAATAGACTCAATCTATAACTGATAGGTCTAGTGTTGTATTGTCACTAGGGGCAGGTGTGGTAAAGATGCCTGTGGAAGTGAAGTGCTAGTAACCTCTCCTTCCAAGTTATGAGACAGCCCAGTTAGCTTATGTTCAGTATTCAATTATTGCTGTACTGGGGCTACTGCTACTAATACTAATACCGCAACTTATGGTATATTGGTTATTTGGTAATATAGAGTGGTAAGCTCTTGGGGAACTACAGTTTTAGATCTGTGTTGGCATAATACTGTTTATCAGGTTATAACTAATCAGCAATGAGATGTTTTCTTTCTTGGAAAGGAGGGAGATGTAATGTACTGCCATCTACTGGCAGCAGTAATTAATGTGGTGAAAGCACGGTTTATATTGCGTGCGCTGGTTTCCGCAGTCGCTCAACTGACTATAATAAAAGTCAACTGAATATAATAAATGGCTGACTGCTAAGCTGCAGGTCCGTGTCCAGTCCATTACCAAATACAGTACACTCTGTATTTCCTGTTTTAAAACATTACAAAATCAAGGGAGCTCCACATTCACAAATGTGTGTGTGTTTGTGAAATTACATGCAGGCCTTAGTTATTCAATTACTACATCCAATAAATTGTGAAAATGCAAAATAATGCAGCCCCTGTTGTGAATTAACCATTGGCTTGGCTTTTGACAGTCTGTGACATTTCAAAATAAAAGTCCCAAATGGAAAAACAAGGAATTCCATAACAAACGGTTATTATTGAAGACATTGCAATGTGTTACATACTTACACTTAATCACAAGCACATACAGGGCCCACTAACAACCGTAAATTATGGTATAAGCAAACACAGGGGTGCCCAAACAGTCGATCGCGGAGTATCTCTCAATCAATCGCGAAGTTAATCGCAAGCGTCCATTTATCAGTAAACTAATCGTGTACTGTAGCACGCAACATTTAGCACGCAAACATGTCAAATCCAAAAGATCAAAAACATATAATTTTCATTCAGAGGGTTATTTTTTGTTTACTCAAATTCAAAGTCCATATGTCTTATATGCAACATGAGCTTGGCTTTACTGAAGAAGTGCAATTTGGAGCGGCATTGATGTACAAAATGCACAAAAGCTACGAGTCCGAGTTCCCTGCTAAAACAGGCACACGCAGCTGAAAAGTCAGAGCTGAAAAGTCAGTTAGCAGCACAGCAGTCAATTTTCACCTAGCTGCATCTTCCCAGTGCCAGCGGTCCCACTAAGGTAGAGAAATACATTTATTTACACTTTTAAAATTTGGAGAATTACCTGGATTTGTCTGGATTTTCTGTGTACATGTTAACTATGTAGAAAGGCAATAGCTAGAGTAATAATAGAGTAAAAGAATAATAGCTATGGCTCCCTATTTGAACTGACCACATGAAAAGTAGATTGTGAGTTAAAAAAGGTTGGGCACCCCTGAGCTAACATGTCAGTTACTTTTCTATGCAGCGGGACCATAGGGCATGCTAAATTTTGCGCTGTTATCTTGCGCTCTCTCTTTCATGTGCAGCACCGTGCAGCACATATACAGAGACCCTTGTTCTAGTGACGATATTGGAGAGAACTAAATGTTCAAAAGTGTGGTAGCATTTCACTAGCGCTGATGTTGACAACGCTCATTACCACAAGTGCAACAAGTCTTTTGCATCTAAGGGCGGAAACTAGGGTTGCCAGTTTTGGCCAGCTGGCTGGCGTGAAATTTTCAGGCAGAGACAAGTCTATGCAAGTATTTACATGTAGGCTATGTAACAGTTTTAGGGTTTTCACTTAAATGGAATGAACAATATTCACTTTTCTTTTACATTTCCATCATCACAAAATCAGGCTATAATGGTGAATTGTTAAAAACACTTTTGCAGTAACAATTTATTTTGCATTTCAGTAATCACATTATAATCTTTAATCTTGTTCAAAACAATGTTGTTGCAGTTTGCAATTCAGGAATGTTTACTTATGGTACGTATGAAAATTCTATTCTTAACTAGTTTCGGGTTCTTTTTTTAATAAATAAAAGTATCGATAAGAGTATCATTGCTGGATCGATAAGCAGTATCAGTAAGAATAGTGCTACCATTAAAATTTTAATGATACCCATCTATATCTGTGACCCTGAATAGTTTAAGTAGAAAATGGATGGATGTGTCTTGTACAGGCAGACCAGAGGATGCAGGAGCATTAATCAGGGATCAAGGCAGACCAAAGAGGGAGGCACAGCAGTAATGACAGAACTGAGAAGCACAGCACTGGGAAGCACTTCAATATTGGACCAAAGACGGAGCAGACAGGAGGCAGCACCAAGCGTGGCTGGTTAGAGCCAAGCCAGGGAGAAAATGGGAAGGTCATATGGGCAGGGCATGATGGCGTACAGGAAAAATGTAAATCAAAATGTAAAACTGTCAGCTGGAGAAGGGGTTTCAGTAGTTTGCTTCCTAGTACATACAAAGTTCTGAAGCTACATTAACAGTTTTAGTAACTTGACTGTATATGTTACATCTGTATATATTCACTGTATATATTATGGGCAGTGGTGATTTAATGGCTAGGGAACTGTACTTGTAATTGAAAGATTGCTGGATCAAATCCCCAACCAGCAAGGTACCACTGAGGTACCCTGAGCAAGGAGCACTGCTCCCCGGGCACTGAATTAGCTGCCCCCAGCTATGTCACAATGTGAAATATGGGTTAAATGCAGAGGACACATTTCATTGTTGTGCTGTGGTATGTTGTGCTGATCACTTAATTCTACATTAGGTTCTTAAAGTTAATGCAGTTGTATACATTAGGTTTTAGGTCTTAATCAGCCTAGTCATCAGGCTATATTTTTCGTGTTAGATTGGATAAATTGTTCTGCTTTTGTATTTTAGACCAGTGTTTAAACAAGGTATTGCTCTGTCCAGTTAATTGTCTGTAGTCTTGTGGAGAAGGCAGTCAAGTAAGAATTTCACTGTACTTTGTACGCTGTACATTGTACATATGACAATAAAGCTTAAGTCTAGAAAATGATCCACCAAGCTGGAAAAGGCTTCAAATTGTATGCATCATCATATATACATAAATATGAAGGTAAGAAAGTGAAGCAAGGTAGCTTAGCTAAGGCCAACAACGTTCAAGTTGCCTAAGAGTCAGAAAAACCACAAGTCAACGATGTGTGAAACGAAAATATTTCTTGTGATTGGTATGCAATGTCAAACAGAGACAGGCTGTCAGGGGTGGTCAGCGCGAGAGCCTTCTGGTCGATTTCTTATTGGATTAATATTACATGGACACCTGTACCAAGAGAAATCCCTTGTACACCTGGTACTTGGAGAGTAATAAAGATTCTGATTTTGAATACACTGTACACAGGGAAAAACAACAGTGTTTGGAATATATTTTCCTCTTGCCTCTGAAAATATCCCATGTGAAATCTTCCGGCCAGTCATTCTAAAAAAATCTGGTGCTACCTTAATACTACCTACCTTCATACCAACTATACCGTATAAAAACAGATAGACTGGAAACGCTAAAGCAGCTATATTTTTAAAAGGAGGTACGTCACCGTGCTAATTTCAAGTAACCAATTCCGCCAAATTGTGAAGATTTATGAAGTATTTAATGTGTATATCAATAACACATGCATAAAACAAAGTAGTCATTCATGAGATCTCTTCCAAATGACTGGTTTACCAATTCAAGATAATATAGGGTGATGTGAAAATTGCAGTAAAATGATCAGGAACATTTTTAATGCACATATTCACTCTTCTCTTAATTTATAAGACCTGTTGTGAACTGGGTTGCAGTGGTTTGTCATTTGTAAAAAGTGGATCCCCAGAAAAAAGTTTGTGGAACACTGCTGTATCGCGTTCTCACGACTATAGGCTGTTTATATATGTGGACCCATGCATGCAAATGTGTATTATTGATTTCATTATTAAAATATGGATTATCAATATTATCAAATGCAAAGATATCAATTCATGAGAAGATGTAGTATTTGAAATAGCAAATTAACTTCTCCTAAGCAAATACAGTCTTCGGTTCACACAAATATATATAGAACATATAAAAATCAAAAAGTCCTACTTAACATTTTTAGAGTTACTCTTTGTCAAACAGCCTGTTCACGCCCTGTTCCATCTGCAAAACGTTCTGGAACATTCAGTGCACCACCCCCAGTCTCTGCAACAGTTTTAAATATTTGCACTATAATGTTATTTTTTGCTGTCTACTGTCCACATAGACTGTCTTGCACCTACAGTTTACTTACTTTATTGCACCAAGTCATTGTTGTGTAGTGTTTTATTGTTTGGTATTTATTGTTCAGCTGTTCTTGGTTCTAGCTGTCTGATGCTTTGCAGAAATGTTTTTCTGTATTTGAAAAGATATATAAAGTATGTTTCGTTTAAAAGAGCTGTGCTGTTGTGTATTGAGAGGCCCCAAACTCACCTGTGCTTTAGTGATTGACTAGTGATCTTTGTGATGCTTCTAGTTTGTCTTGTTTTTCCAAAGTTTCCAATCAAAAAACAAACAGACCTCCAAAAATTGGCATCACATACACCACAGAAATGGACATAGCGAGCAGTGAAGTAGCAGTTATGAAGGAGGAAGAGTCCACAAGAGAGTCATAAAGAGGAATCAAAGAATCAGGCCAAGGGTGTGTCTGAATGGTATATGTCATGTATATAACTTTGTATGACGGACATGAGAGATTTGATCAAATCTCTCATGTCCCTCAAAGCCCTTGGGGAATGCAGCTTTTATCATGGGCCACTGTACTGGTGCCCACAGTATGTCTGCTTGATTTCTTATTCTGAGAGCTCTGTAGGAGCTGACTGAGACACCCAGGCTAATCCAAAGACATGCAGATCATACCAACCCACTGCTGTAGCCAACTCATTAAAGGTTCAGCCGCATGATTATAACACATCGCAATAACTGATTCAGTTGAACATATTAGAAAAAAAGCAAGAAATTAATGACTTCAATGAAGCTGACATATTAAGCATGAAAATGACTAATGTCTGTATGAGTCTTTCATGTTCTCCTCCCCGTTTGGCCAGCAGATGTCACTGGCCATCCTGTCCTCCCCGTTGTCAAAGTCTTCAGTGTGTTTCCCCTGCTGCCCAGATGGCCGCAAGGCTCAATGATCTGATCTGTAAACCCCTCAGTCTTGTGTTCAAATTCTGCCTCCTCTGTTTTTGTATTTTGTTCCCTAGTGTTTCATTTGTATCAATTTTTCTAGTGTTTTGGTGACTATTAAACTCTGTTTTTTTGCTTTGTGCCTTGGTTTTGTTTTGTTACTTTCCCAGTGTTAGATTCAGTTTCCTTGTTTCGTTGTCAGTTTCTTAGTTTCCCTGTTGATCTCACAGTTACTTGATCTAATTATTAGTTCCACCTGTTGCCTGTTTTCTTGCGCCAGTCCTTCTGTGTTAGCAACTTGCGTGGTTCGAACTATGTAAGTATGATGAAGGTGTTTCCCGAAACCATAGTTTGAACTATGGAGGTAACGAACTTACGTAGTATGATGCATCGTTAAACAATGCAGGTGTTTCCCAAAACCATAATTCGAATGAACGTTCGCAAACACTGTCTTTAACTACACTACTGTATAGTAAAAAAAAAATAGAGAAATATATATAAAAAAGACATTAATAAAATAAAAAGGAAAGAATAAAACCCAATAATAATAATAATAATAAATCATGATAGAATGAAACATGGGGGAGGTAAATTATACAGCAGGAAACTTAATGGTAAAAAAGGGGGAAACTAATGGGGAGGAAAAAAGAAAAGGGCCA
>JAODLD010016370.1:0-21699 GCA_026781065.1 Mormyrops boulengeri | reverse complement strand
TAGACGTAAAATCAACAGCTGTGAAGATCAATTTACCGCTAAGAACGTTGTATAAAAGTTGTTAGGAAAGAGTGCACGGGAAAAGGAAAAGATTGTTAGTGTTTTTTTTTTACTCTTTTTTTTTTTTTTTTTTTGCAATGCTTAGGGCCCCAATTTGGCCAGGGGCGGGACTGATTATGACATTAGTTATCAAATGTAACACACGTTTGATACGTTTTTATGTCTATTTGGGGTATTCTGTTCGCTCAAATCGCAATATTTTTTTGCTAGATAGAGATGTAGAAAAACTGATGTTATTCCTAGCTCAGAAATGTATAATCAGAAGTGAAGTGTACACTGTAATATATTGCCCAGTGACCATTCTCATGAATGTAGTTTTATGATTTCTTTCTTATCCATTAATGAGAAATCTGTTCAACAGTAAAGCAAAAACTAAAAGATGTGTATTTTTATAGACGATAGCCTGGATCAACTATATCTATACATACATGTACAATTATAGTTAATCATGACCTGTCTTAAGACTATGAGAGTGTCCAAAATCGCATACTTGTTTACTATGTAGTAGGAGAAATATAGTATGTGAAGTGAACAATATGTCTGAATCCACAGTATGGACAAGACAGCAGGCAAATGGTGAAGATGAAGATGAAGTGCCGCTTTGTACACATAAGTTGACTTGGATATGTATTTCTTCTGTTTATAATTTTTAACAGTTTTTAATGTTCAATGGGGTTTTAACAATATTTAATGTTTGCTGACTACATCATTGGTATACATTTGGGTCAGGTACTGTGTAAATGCATTTGTACTGTACTCACCTATACATAGAGTATGCTGGCTTCAAACGGAATTCAGTACATTTTGTGTACTTATGTGATTTCAGACGCACCCTGCGTCTGTGTGTTTGCTTTTCACACATCACTACAGATCCACTGGAAGTGAAATTCATTGGACAGACACGCCAGTGAACTAAAAGAAATCATCAGCAGGAAAGGGGGAGAGGTTGGTGTGAGAACCACGCATATGATGAAGACTTTGAATCAGGTACACAACAATATGGTATGAATGCAGATGTACTATTTCATATGTAAAGCTTTTCTATGCTGTCCATAAAGTATTACTTGTATGTGTTCCTTAACTTGTTTACTAGACTTTACCAGTCCTAGTCCTGGAGGGCCCCTGTATAGCACATTTTGGTGTTCTCTCAGCATTTAACACATGTGAAACATTTGTTCTTTAGGTGAAAAGTAGAGTCAGGTGTGTTTTGAGTACAGAAGATACTGAAATGTGTAGTGCACGGGAGCCAGGACCAGGATTATACCAACTACTGAATTTTTTAGTAAAGTACTACTGTGTTACTTCTATCTAAACAGTATCACCTCTGTTGATTTCTACTGTACTCCACAGACTTTAGAGACTCTGGAGTTGCTGTTGAAATCATTCATCATTAAAAAGATGGCAAAGATGTTAATGTCCTCTGAAAGAAAATCACATTAGAATTAAAATCACATGATATGATTAACTTACTATTTAAAGTAATTATTAATATGCTTATTATACTTAATTATTAAAACTGCACCTGATCCTACTTACACCTTTCCCCACCAATAAGGTGTGGTTATTTGTATTTTCCTGTGTATGCTTTAAATTTGTCTATGACTTAAAGTGCCATTTATATCTATAACCAACTTTTGCCATGACACAACAGTAAGAACAATAATGGTATAGATTCTAAGTGCTAATTAAAATGTAAACAATTGAATATGTGTTGTTTTTAATGTTGAAGTGAAGTTGAATTAATTGTTACATTGAGGGCACATGGCTGGGATGCGAGGCTATCGAAGGGCGCATACTTAGTGACGCACACGTAATTTAAAGAGCAGGTATCCTGAGCTGACCACCCATTTTGCCCAAGGGAGGAAAATATAGCACCTGGAGAGAACCACCACAGAGCCGGCATGATCATGCACATTTCACACACATATAGATAGTGTGGGGTCTGAGCCCATAATCCTGGAGGTATGACACTACTGTTATAAGAGCTATGTAAGTTTATTCACATCAGAAACAAGCAGCTTCTGAAAGACCATCGATATAATTAATCTTTTTCTAATAATAATGACAGGATACCATTTCAAGTCAGGAGCATATTCATGTGCATCCACTATCTCATTCAGATTATGAAAGGCTTTCATTTTGGGGATTAGTAAATTTGTCAAGGTTGCCCTTTTTGCAAATCATGTGGTTTAACCTCTTGAGTCCATTCCCTAAATGGAAAGGCTGTGCGATGTTAGCACAATGCAAACAATATGTATAAACCTGCAGATCAGGGATTTCTGGAAAGCCGACCCACACAGATCTACTTCAGCAGAAATGTGTACCTGTGATCTTGTCCAGGAGAAAACAAAAATGGCATAAAATATCTTTTGCAATACTTTTACATCAGGATTGTTAATAGCAGCCAATGAGAATTGTAATTACAGATTTTGACAAGTTATTCCTTTCCATTACAGAACTAGAAGTGTAGTTTATTATGTCTCTCTCTTGTTATCTGTAACTGCTGATTTAAATCATTGGCCCCAATTCAATTCAATTCAAGCCTAAAGAATGACTCAGTACATTGGAATTCTTTCATTTCTACCATGATTAAATTACTCTATTGTTTGATTATTTTGAAAACCTAAACCTTGACTGAAAAAAACAATATCAAAACGGTTCATCATCCAATGTGTGTTGTGTCTTTAGCTCTGGGGCTGCTACCTTTGAATTTTGATTAAGTTTAAATATCTGCCAAGACTAATACATCAGACTGATGCCAATATCTTGAATTTTTGCATGCTGGTACTGGTACTTTGTATGTCTACCTGTAGCACTTGAGCACGAGAGCGAACAACCTAGAAGTAGGACTATCCTTAAGGAGGATTTTGCCCCAAAAATGATTATTATAACCGATAATTATAATCTTTACAGATACAGTTGAATCACCACCTTAGTAATCGATTCATCCTGATGCACTGATGCATCTTTGCATGCCTAATGCACAAACTACTGCTGATTTCCTTTTTACGTTTTTCTGCATTTACCTTATAGATCCTTTTGAATTGTAATAAATTTATACAATGTATAAAAATATAAACATTTTTCTACTTTCACGTAAATTAGACAAAATTGCACATGTGATTGTATGCTCTTGTATAATTATTAGTAGCTGAATAAATAAAGCAAACATTTGCAGCTCCCCAAAATATCATAAGAATGTAATATCCTTTTTAAATGTAGCATATGCTTAACAACACAGAACGATATATCACTGTTTACTGTGAGCTCATCCTGGGTGCCACACACATGACCCTCACACGACCCCATTAGCATGATCTGACAAAGAGCAGCAGATGTAAGCTCTGCTTAGAGTACCATAAACGCTGAAATACACAATATGATGCTGTTCCTCAGAGTGTCTCGAGCAAGCTGTAGAAAAGGAAAGAGAAACGCTTCATGGCAGAGCCTCCAGAAGAAAGAGTATTTACCTGGCGCAGGTTGCGAGTGACTCGCACGTCATGCCAAGCGTTGTCGTTGAACTTGCCATTGACAGGCTCCACCAGAGCCTCAAAGGCACCTGAGCCCAGGTTGATGACAAGCCAGACAGCGCCACTCTTCAGTGACAGGTTGACATAGTCAGCTGACTTTCCCGTGTGCAGCATGAGGCCGTTGCGCTGCAGCGTGCGGAAAGAGAGCGTGATCTCGTCCGTGTTGCTCTGGATGGGTGTCAGCGACAGGTCATAGCAGAAAAACTCGTTGCCCTTGAAGGTGGCCATGGACTCCTCCTTCCCTGTGGAGAGAGTGTCAAGGAGGACACATATTTAGCTGCTGCTATGATTTCAGAGGTTCCTGTTTAATTAGTGGATTTTTATGTTAAAAAAATAGCTGCTTATCGTGGTCAATGTCTCGAAGGAAACCTAGATTACATCCCAGGCAGAATATGGCACAAACCTGAACGAGATGGCAGTATTTATTAAAGGGCCAATGGGAAATTTCATCAAAATATAATAAATAAATAAACCCGCACTGCTATAAAAACCTTCTTATGCATCGCAAGCTTTCGTATCTGAAAATGAAATGGAGATATATTTAATGGACCTCTGAAAAACATTTGATTACTATATGTATATGAAAATACAAAATAAATAAAACGCACTGTAAGTAATGAATGCTATACGATTTTTAGCTGCAAGCCAGTGGAACACTGCCTGCTTTATATGTTAACGATTAAAGGTGTTCATAGAACACAGAGTAACAGGGAGGGATGGGGGATATGTATCACAGTCACAGCACAAAGCTTCACAGATGGAATTCAGGCAGAGATTTATTGTTGAGATTAATCAAACCTGCTGTTTCCCTGGACAGAATGATTCAGACAAAGTTGAAGGCAAAGTCCTTGCATAAGCTGCCAAAAGACACAAGCTGTGGAGGACTGAGGAGGTCTGGGTTTTGATCGGGGATTCCCTTATGAGGCCTAATGACAGCCAGTCCTGTCGTGCTACTGCTATGGATTATCCCGTCTTGTGAAAGGTAAGGGAAGATGGGGTTCTTTGCATAAATCCGTGATCTACTTGTCACCTGTGCTCTACAGAGCCTTTAACAGCATACATAACTAGTGCAACTAAAGAACACATCTCATGTACTTAATTAAGTGTATTGCCCCCTCGACTTTAAGTCCGATTTTTACACATCAATGTAGTCGGGTCATGACATCTCGAATGAACACATGTGTAAGTAGTTGTACGGTATTTGGGGTGTACGTTCCTTTAAGAAAGATTACAGTAACTTCACTATGTAGTAGACTAAGTAGAGGAATGAGCTTTGCAAAGAACTCTGGGATTACTATGTGTACTTGACTGGAAAAAACCGGGTATTAATCAGAGCGACCATTGGGATGTGCTGAGTAGCTGCAGAAAACTTTTTGTAAGTACCGAAATGCAGATATAAAATACTCGGTGACGGTTGTAGAACTCCGTACGAAGATGGATGCTTGGATTTCTTTAACTATTTATTCTTTTATTTATTATTACATGCTGTGAAAGAAACCTACAGACCCTCTTATTGGTCTAGCTGATAATAAAGATCCCCAATAATTAAAAATATATTTGTTGGTGGCGTGTGTCTCCCTATCCTGCACCGACAAAATCAATTTAAAAATAATTGTTTCAATTAAAATGAGCAAACAACAGGTTGAACGGAAGTAGTGTGCACTTGCACTCCTAAGCCGCAGTGCATGTGCTAATGCAAGAGTGGGACAAGAACGGACAGAAAAGGGTGCAAAGACAGAGATGACCAAGCATATTTTAACTTCAACTGATGGAGACTCAATGCATCACATCTTTCCAGTTGAATTGTGAAACACTTTGATTTGAATCAATATGGAACATGATCTGCCTCATGGAGTCATTCTTGTACACAATATGGGTCATACTTGTGAGCTCATTACTGTAACACATCAGTCTGGGGAAGTTAATCTGTGTGGAGTAAAAAAAATGACAATACAAAACAATGGTATACCTTATTATACTGATTATTTGTTTATTGTAGGGTACATACCAGAAAGACAAATGATTTAAAAACATTTTATCTAGTTTTGCGTTATTTGATGTTAAAACCACAATGTTTCCCCATAAACCTTAGCTCTATTAGTACCGCGGCTAGATCCCACCATTTCCCATAAACATCTGCTCTATCAGTGCCCAGGCCAGTCCCTGCCATTTCCCAAAAAAAAAAAGCTCTGCTCCACTAGTGCCCACTCCAGCTTCCTCCATTTCTCATGAAGCTCTGCTTTATCACTGCCCCGTTGAGTTACCTCCATTTCCATAAACCTCTGCTCTAATCAGTGCCCAGGCTAGTTCCTGCTGTTTCCCAACCTTTGTTTTATCAGTGCCCAAGCCAATTCCTGTCGTTTCCCATTTAACCTCTGCTCTATCAGTGTCCGGGCTCGTTCCAGCTGTTTCCTGACTTCTGCTCTATCACTGCCCAGACTAGTTCCTGCTGCTTCCCTATAAAGCTCTGCTTTATCAGTGTCCAGACCAGTTCCCAACATTCTCCATAAACCTCTGCTATATCAGTGCCCAGGCTAGTTCCTGCTCTCCCTGCTGGTGTTGGGAAAGTGGCTAAACCTAGTTGCTATGCATCTCTGGTGGAAGTAGCCATGCCACCTTGTTGAGTCTTTGGTGTCACTGGAAATAAGCATATTTATTTGTTATGTGTGACCACTACATAGTTAAAAGGATTTATTTAACTCAGCATGAAAATGTGGCACCCAGATCTGGGTCTGGCAAAAAAAAAAAACTTGACTTTGAACAGAGGTGAAATCGAACTTTCCTGTGAATAGTTTACATTCAGGTAACTTTTAAAATGAAGGTCTAGAGAAAGTAGAGAATTGAGAAGACTGAGCTGAAGGGAATTTAATATGATCTTGCATGAGAATTGTGATAACTTTGGTGCTCTTTATAAAAAGCTGGGAGCAGCCTTCTGCAATTTCTGCACAATTTGTTTGCCATATAAAAATAATAATAATAATCTAGTTATCTCTTCATGTCAACTGCAAATAATTTCTCCTATTCTGCATATGCAATGTGAAAAATCTGATGTTTTATCTATCTAAATGCTCAAGGCAGATGGAGGCCTGGGTAGAAGGGTTTATGTTTTATATTCTTAACCATTTACCAGCGGAATTTGGAAATATTTAGGCAGCTTTTTAATGAATCATACAAGGGAGAAAAAAGATAGCAAATTAACATTGTTATCCTATGCATTTATGAATCTTCATGAAAATTCAACTTAAATTTAAAAATCAAAAGTAGGGACTGATTGTGTAAACGTCAACATAAAATGACAAAACTAAGTACATCACCAGCAGTCTTGTTCAGCAGTACAGTTAACACAAGAATTAAGGTAAAAATAAAAGCAGCTGAATCAGTGTTATCATTTTGCATATTGCTTTGCAGTTTAGTGTAAGGTTTGTGTAAAGTTTTGGTCATAATTATGTGCATATGAGGAATACAGAGATTTCTGCTACTCACTACAGTGTGTCTGCTGTAATCACAGCAGTGGAATGAGCTGTGCTGTGGATGTGCAGTGGGATACAAAGCTTGCTTTGTTTCATCTTCACAGGCAGGGTCATCTACAATCCATCAGCATAAACACAATGGCAAATACTATTAGCAAACAACTTATGCACCTATACACAAACATTTCAGTCCTAGCCTGGAACCTTCCAAACAGCACCACTGGCCTCTGGCCTTCCTAACCAGACCCAGGGTACACAACACATATAAAGAACTCTAAGCTTCAGCTCTCCTAAGCAGCTTCACTCTACAGACCACAAAGGAGGAATATATATGGCAACCCGTCATCTGGATTGCGTCTGTACAGTCTGATTTTCCAGTCCCCGGCCCAGACTGCTGTTTTGCATCCTCCTTTTAGCCCTCCATCCTCCTTTTTCTGTCCCCCTGCCTGCCTCACCATCAACAACTAGCACCACTCTCTCACCCTCAGTCACACAAAAAATGTGAAGCCCCCACACACATACTACAGAAACTGAAAACGACCATGCTTGCAGTTTTTTTATGCCGTTATCTCGAGAAAACAAAATACTGATCTTGTTAGCTCAACAGCATTAAAAAAATAACTGCCAGTATATCTGATTTGGTAAGTACTTGCCAGTAAATTATTGTTGTCTTATGTACTGCTCAGCCCCCTTCCCCAGCAACAAATTTTCAAGGGTGTCCTCCTTTTTGACCGTTTGCCTTCCTTTTTGGACACAGGACTCCTCCTTCTTAGAGTCATGGTCACCCTGGAGGAGTTGTGGGCCTCAGGCCTTCCTAATTAGGTGCACCATCCTATTCGTGCATTCCTCCTGGGCACCACATTGAATGTATGTTTGGGGGTCAGATACCTGAGCTTTCTGAAAAGTACCTTTATCGTTATGCTGTAAATCTGATTGCTTCCCTTAAATGGTATACTTATGAGAGGTATAATCAGCATATTTTGATTTGAGGATGAGTATAAACATTTAGGGTCAGTTGCAACTAACAGAAAGTACAGTGTGCAGCTTCATATCAAATTAGCACAGGTTCCCAATCCTGTTCCTGCCAAAATGTTTTCATTCCAACCTACAATGCTTTCAACCAGTCACATTCATTACTAGCCTATAATAAGGACCATCTGAGCCTAGTTAGTGATGGAATGAAAACATCCTGGCAGAGGGTCCTCCAGGAAAAGGACTGAGAACCACTGATTCTATAGAAAGCACCATAACAATGGGTATGAAACTTATTGCCCAATGTTATTCCTCGTTAAATAGGTATATGGATATGGATGGAGCCTTCTGTCCAAACTCTGCATTCATTTCAGCCATATTTGTGTATGTTTTCTGAAAGCTTACAGATTTAGATGAAATGGAGCAGTATCACCGGAAATCTAGGGGGCAGTATATCGTAGTTCAAGCAAAACACTATATGTCAGGGGTGTCAAACTGCAGTCCTGCAGGGTCGGAGCCCAGTGCAGCTTAGTTCTTTCCCTGTTCCACCACAAATGATTGAGCTCAAGAGCTGTATGGTAATTAGTAAAAGGAGTTGAATCAGGTGTGTTAAATGAGGGGAAACCCAAAAATGCGCAGGGCTCCGGCTCTCCACGACTGGAGTTTGACACCCGTGCTATAGGTGTTTATCAAGATAATTATGTTATGTGCACGATATAGTATCGAGGGAGCATAAGAAATTATATTGTGTACACTCCATAATCAGGTTATTGTGCACTGTACTTCAGTCTTGGAACGTTACAAAGGCATTCTTGTTACATCAGCATAAAGGTTGCTTCAAATGCAATATCAAGTTCCCTGGCTGTAGTATCTTTTAACAGAAACAAACTTGATGGTTTTTAATCACAGAACAATGATGTCCAGTACACACACAATGATGCACACTGATCATTGTTGCCCTTTCACTATTTGTGTTTAATCACTGTAAAGAGATATTCGGTTCAGCATTTAGGGATTTTCAGGTTACTGGTATTTCCATGCATAGGAATAAATCAATGGGCTAAGAGCTCTAAAACTAAATAAGACACTCACATCAAGTATAAGATGCTTTAACCAGTTCATCACGGGACAGTGCATAACAGTTAATGGTCATTTATTACACAAAGGAAATAATAAAGTTATATCTTAACGAGCAGGTTTGGCGCTTTTAATGTTTATAGGTTGCTTTAAATAATTTAATTTGACGTATTGTGAGCACAGCATAATTTTTGTGTGGTGTCTGTTCTAAAAACGACTCAAAGTATACCCCAACACACTCCAACATCATCTAGTGGGCTCAAAAAATAATGCGATCGTTCGTTTTGGCCATCAGTACTTAGACTACTGTGTGGATGTTGTGTAGAGTAAATGAGCCCTCTCACTTAGGATACTCAGAAACTACTTACTAGAAGTACTTCATCAAGGATTCACCTGAATGTATGTTAAGGCTGTGTAAGTCTACCCCACCAAGAGGTGACAAGAAGTTGTTAAAGCAGGCTGTATAAAATAATTTGAATTTGATTCTGTTTTAAAACTGTAATATTAAATGTATTAAATATTTAATGTATTAAATATGTAATATTAAAGTCCTCCATGTTTTTAGGTATTAAGCACTCATTATTCACCTTTTCTTGAGGTTAAGCTGTCTGTACTGTGACGCCGCGAAGACATATAGAAGGACTAACACCTTCCTTTTGGACATTATCCCTGCCCAAAGCCCTTAGTGAGCAAGTCAGAGACAACAGTGGCAGTGAAACACACAAAACGGAAGGACAGTCATCAAGTCCCACTTAATGTCATTGAAATTGGCCATCAATGTATCAACTGCAATCAATGAGGCAACCACCTGTGAGAACCAATTTGATATTGCTCCATGCCTCCATTATTAAATAGTATTTATCTCACATATGGGGTTTTATAATTAGCATCAGAAAAAGCCTATCTCGTGGAGTTATATGCAGTAAGTGGAAGGGGGAAAATTCACATAATGCCAAAACTGACTCGTATTGTCAAGAGAGAAAAAGAGATGAAAACTATCATTTCTTTCAAAATCATTCAGGAATCACACATAGTAGTTTTTTAACATTGTTTAAGCTACCTAATCCCTAGAATACTACCAGAACACTCATCCAGTGATAAATGTTTAACTGATTGATTGGTTGACTGATTGATTCCTTGATTGATTGATTAACACATAACCCCTGCTCTTAGTTCCCTGCATTGGCTTCCTGTTAGGTTCAGGACTGACTTCAAAGTTCTCCTACTTACATATAAGGCACTTAAAGGTCTAGCTCCTCCCTACCTGACAGAATTACTTAAAGCCGCATAGTCCACTCAGGTCACAGAATGCAGGTTCCCTTCTTGTTCCACATATAAATAATTCTCGATTAATGTTCAATGCATGTTCTGACCACCCATGCTCACTGCCTTCCCACATGTCCAGATGATGCCCAGGGTGGGCTCTGTCTGAGCTGGAGTCCTGCTTCAATCCCATGGAATGGTGGCATTGTAGATGTGACCGACAAGCTATAACATCATGAGTGCAGACTACAAGCTGCATCCTGCACAGTCTGGCATAGCGAATCAATCAATTAATTGACTTGAGCATGTGAGCATGCCCAGGAGGATTGGATAGCCAGTTGACCTTTTTTTCCCTATTTGGGAGTTTTTGGTTCCTTTCCTCCATTGTCATCTGACACAGACACCACAATGGTCTTTTTTTCTTTTATTTCTTTGTCTTTCCATTTCCCAGTTTTTGTATTGTTCTTACTTTATTATGTTGCACTTTATCACAACATACCCATGTAAAGCACCTTGGGGTAACACTGTTGTGAAAGGCACTATATAAAAATAATTTGAATTCATCCATCCATCCATCTTCTACATATTCTAGAGTTCATATTCTGTTGCAATTTTATCTTGGTAGTTAGCAGTTTTTTGGTGGAATTGTGGCACAGAGGTTAGAACTACAGTCTCACAATTTACCTGTTTATGCTGTAACCTTTTGAAATGTAAAATCATTAAGCAGCATTTCTTCAGTTCTACCTCCTGCACTAGGAAAACAGATCCTTAATGGGACTGTAATGCAAGTGGATTTGCCCTCTACATGACTAGGGCATGTGTCAGTGAGCATTAGCATCTGGAAGTTAGGCGCTGGTCATGGAGAATACCAATGTATTTGAGGGTTACAACACAGAGAAAAGTCATCACTGCCCAGGATGCATTTTAAGATGAACAAACTAGACCAATATCTAAAACTTAGTAATACAATATTATAAAGTAAAAGGAATAGCTTTTCTGGAACTGAGCCACAACACGATTTACATGCATTTTACCATCTGGGCTATAGTTGCAACTAGAGCTGTTACTTTTACTCAAATTTGAGTAGACAGTTTTTAAAAGGCATCGATTAAAATTTGCCTTCTCAATTCAGCAATATGGTAGAAGGAAGATGTAGCAGAGTGGATGGAGGTCAAATAAAAAGACAAAAGGCTCAGTTATCTAGAAGCACTTCATATTAAAAGTGAATGAAAATGCAGTTGTCAGTATCACAAAGCAGAACTTAAATATCACATCAGCATGACTGCAATATAGCTACATCCAGGTCATCCAATAATCAGAAATTACGCATAGATGACAATAAGCTATGCACCTTTGGAATAGCCTAGCCTGTGTTTGTCCTCACTTCAGAGTCTGAGATTTCTTTTTCAATCGGTTCCAGCTTATTATGTGTAAGCCTTTTAACTAAGGTTTCATAGGATAATACCTTCTTTCTGACCAGAAGGCCTTTTCATAGTGGGGCCAATGGGCATTTTCCGATACAGGGGGCCATGGGCAGGGATCGGAGACTTTTGATTATCATTGGTTTTAAGGAATTAAATACAAACAATAACTCTGCTTTGGTAAAGTGAGTTTTAGGTGGAGATTGACAGTACTATGGTCTGAGATCAAGATGTAACAATATTTAATGAGGAATATGTTTGTAATTGATTTGGAGTCCACTAAAGAATACTTAATTTGGGTATGATTTATGAATCTGCGAATAAAACGAGTAATCCTCCTCTGTTGGGTGTTGTAGTGACCAAATATCTACCATATTCCAAACCCAATTAAGTTATTTTTAGGGCCTGAACCGTAGTAACTGTCTTGGCTTGTGTGAAGACATACATAGGAATAGATTTAGGTTGCAGTTGATATTTCCTCCAATTAGTGTATGGCTGGACTTGGGTAATACAGAGTCAGGAAATAAATCAAAAACTTTAAGAAAGTAAGTCATCAGCATTTAGCCCGTATATGTTTAAGGTGGTTGGAAAAGAATAATATATAATATATAAAATGTACCATATAATAATAGATCTGCCATTAGGGTCACTAATCATCTGATTCAGATGGAAGATAATTAAAAAATATATATATACAGCAATCCTTCTGACCTTAGCATGACTGGTAAGCTTCTGCAAACCAATTAGCACTTTGATACCTCTGCTGTGTTGTTTTGAGATGTGCTTCTTGGAGAAAGATTATATCCATTTTAGATGATTAAATACATGAGAAAACTTTACCACTAGTGACTGACAATTTTTTTGTGAATCCCATGGGCCATGAGAATGATGTGGAAATCCTGTGGGGTAGGAGTCAATTTCAGTTTTAATCACAGGACTGGGACGGGACGGGAAAAGCAGTCAACAGGAGCGTCCAGGAGCGGAAATCATATTAATAGGCCAGTTTTTATATGGTGATCTCAACATAATAAATAAAATAACACTGTAAAATTACCCCGTTTTCTTTATTTTGAACACAAATTGGCTGTATCATTGACCTGGGACTTTCCAAAATGCTTAACATGAAAAAGCTTAACGTGGCTAATTGTTGCAAACCAGTGACTAATAATCACCAAATTTCTCTAAGGCATATTTGGTCACGCTTAATGTGAGATGAAGTCCATATCTGATTGGTCATATTTGCATGAATTATCAGAATTAAGTAGTGTATGACGTCACATCAGTACTAAAACTAGAGAGCACTATAACAACATGAAACATATAAACCTGCTTTTGTTTCCCCAGGTTTCGTCGTGCTCCTGGTCTCGTCACTTCGCTTCCCTTGGGCGCACCCGGACTGCGCGCCTTTGGGGTGGGGGGGGGGGGGTACTGTCCTGCCCCGATCGTCCGCTCCTTCCGTGTGCCACGCCCCCTTGTTAACCTCGTGTGGATTCCCTGTGTTTACCAGCTGTTTCCTGTTGCTGTCATTACTTCAATGTATTTAGTCCGTGTTTCAATTTGTTTCCCCAGTCTGGTCATTGTCTGTCCGTCTGCGTTTTGCTTGCCTTCCCTGTAATTCTCTATCTCCCTGCTCTTCCATCCCTGGTTTAATCCACAACAAATGCATTCAATGTTAATTGCTTCTCTTCAAGTGTACAGCTGAAATTTACCTGGAATTTCATGTTTTTTCTCTACACTTTTTCCCCAGATACTATATGAACTCATTGGTGCAGTTTTGGTAACCCCATCTTTGCAGTGTGCAGACTGTAACTGAGACAATCTGAATGCAACCATATACATGCAGAATCTTACATCCTCAGTGATTGTTTGAAAACATATGCAGGCAAGGAGAAAACATTTATGGATACGCATACATTGAGGGTGCCAGAACTTTCTAGTCTGTCTTCTAGTGCTGCATGGTATACTGATACTGAAAAAGTGTTGCAATACCCCGTCGTTAAAAATTATTCAATTTTCTGTTTTTTTTTATTTAGTAGGGCTGCACGATTTGGGAAAAATGTCATATTGCGATTACTGAGATCAATATTGCAATATGCGATTGCGATATGATAAATGGCATTTGCTTGCATATCAATAAAAAGTCACCTACCAATTACTAATAACAAAATCTTTTAATCTCAAAGTGAAACATACATATACACAAACTACTTATAACAACTTCAAATGCCCAGTGCTTTCAAAATACAATATTTTTGTAAATTAATCACAAAACTCTTTACATCACTGCAAATGTTATTTTTCCAATACTGCAGTTTAATAAAATTAAATAATAAATAAAACAATAAGAACTATATTTTTCTCAAAAACAGGTACATAAGTATGGAAGCCCATTTCCGCCACCGGGGAAAAAAAAAATTTCGACTTAATATTTCGTTATTTCGAGATATTATCTCGAAATTTCGACTTATTATCTTGTTATTTCGAGATAATATCTCGAAATTTCGACTTAGTTATCTCGTTATTTTGAGATATTATCTCAAAATTTCGACTTATTATCTCGTTATTTCGAGATAATATCTCGAAATATCGACTTAGTTATATTACACTGAGATCGACAGGCGGATCGGTGTGGCGTCAGCAGTGATGCGGGCGCTGCATCGGTCTGTCATGGTAAAGAAGGAGCTGAGCCGAAAGGCAAAGCTCTTGGTTTACCAGTCGATCTACACTCCTACCCTCACCTAAGGTCATGAGCTGTGGGTAGTGACCGAAAGGATGAGATCGCGAGTACAAGCCGAAATGAGTTTCCTCCGCAGGGCGGCTGGGCTCTCCCTTAGAGAGGGGAGGTGAGGAGCTGAGGCGGCTCGGGCATCTGGTCAAGACGCCTCTCTGGTGAGGTATTCCGGGCACGCCTCGGGACTCCCCCGGAGGAGTTGGATTAAGTGGCCGGGGAGAGGGGACTCTGGGTTTCCCTGCTTAGACTGCTGCCACCGTGACCCGACATGGAAAAGCGGTAGAAGATGGATGGATATATTACACTTAGTTATATTATAGCATCAGTTTGAGTCACAATACTAAGCAAATATAACCTAACATGTTTATTGTACATACAATCTGGAATTCCATATTCACTCATATTCATTTTGTTCAAATACTTAGTAACTAATGTAATGATCCCCAGGAAAAATAAATAGACGTCACCCAACCACTGAAGCATTGGACACAGCTTTATTTAATAATTCATTCGATCAACAAGTACTCAGCACAAATTACATTTACAGGATTTAGCAGACGCTCTTATCCAGAGCGACGCACAACTTGTGCTTGGTATACCACAACTATTCATCAAACTGTTAAGCTAACTTAAATCAGTACAGTACTCTAAGTCTTTTCCGGTGTTATGCTGAAAAAGGCCGTAGAATGCATGCCTGTGTCTAAATGATCGGTATGTCGCTGATCTGAAACGAGTTGAGCTACTTTGTCGAGTTAGGTTACCGTAGTGCTAATCGATAGCCCTAACCCTAACCCGCAAAAAAACCATAAAACCCGAACCCCAAAAAAACCCTAAAACCCTAACCCACAAAACACCCCCTAAAACCCTAACCCCCAAAAAACCCCTAAAAGCTCAACTCGTCAGAACACTGGCATGCATTCTATGGCAGGGATGCCTTTTTCGGCAGAGATGCCATTTTCGGCATAACACCGGGAAAGCTGCTTAACGCACGCGCACGTGACTGCGAGATTCTCATTATTTTGTGATAAGTAAGTCGAAATTTCGAGATAATATCTCGAAATAACGAGATAACTATCTCGAAATTTCTACTTATTATCTCGAAATAATGAGAATCTCGCAGTCACGTGCGAAATAACGAGATAGTTACCTCGAAATTTCGATTTTTTCCCCGGTGGCGAAAACAGGCTTCCATACCATAAGAAAGATGTAGTACATAAAGTAACTTTTGAAAAGGAAGTGCTGGATGTAAATTGAATATTTTAGGTTTTTCACTCTCAAACTTTTTGAAAATTACAATTTTTCTAAGAAATGTTTCCTGTATCAATTCACAGATTCTTTGCCAAAAAAACAAGCATATCCACCTTGTCTGGTTTCAGACAGGAGTGACGAGCTGACACTACATTACCACCAGTGCTAAAAGCTCTCTCCGATGGAGAGCTGGTTGCTTGTATGCACAGATTTTTCTGTGCTAGTTTACACAGCCTTGGGAAGTTTACTTTGTGGAACTTCCACCATTTCAGTTGATCTTCTTCGTGGTCTACAGATGTCATGTAAATGTAAGCATTCAGTTCAGCAACCATTGCTTCTTTAAACTGTGCCATAGGATCAAATGTTGTTGACAGTGATGCTGTTGTGTGTGTACTTCCCTTGAAAAAACTTGCCAGACATTCTTGGCTTTAGCTGCAGGTGGGTTTTCCACATCATCCAGGTTATCCTTCTCCATTCCTGCAGTCCCTGGTGCTACATCCTGCTGCTGGCACATCTCCTGAAACAACATCTCTTAGAAATCTCCAACACTGAGTTATTAGAAGTTAAGTAAACTCATTGGTTTAACTCACTGTCAACTCTGAGATGACCTGTTCTTTTAGGGTTTGGGTTTCTTCTATGGAGATGTATTGTGTTCGGAACCTTGGGTCTAAGAAGGTGGTCACATTCAGCGGGTCCTGCATTCCTTTATATTTCTGGTTGAGGTAGTTTAGAATTTTTGATGTCAGTGATTTTGTCAGATCAGTGTCCCCTTCCTCTTCAGCCAGAACAGATATGTTCAGAAGATGCAGTGCAGGCTTCACACAAGATATGCTCACATAGCTTTCACCAGACAGTGCATCTGTGAACTCCTGGAGTGGACCAAGTGCCTTGTTTACAGATTCCAGGACCTCCAGGTCTTGCCATGAGAGTAGTAGGTGTAGTAGCGTCTGTAGAGAGAACCTTGGACAAAGCATTTTGTTGTTCCAGGACTCTTGGGGTCATTTTCTGAGTAGAACCCCATCGTATTGGGCAGTCTGTCACCATGGCATGCTCTTGGAGGTGGAGCTCTCTTTGTGCTTCCTTCAAAGCCACTCTTTTCTTCCAGCTATGGGAGAAGTGGCCCACAATCTTTCTGCATGTTCCAGTAGCCCTGCTAAAGTGTTGTGCATCATCTTTCAAAGCATTTTCTGCGAAATACAAATAAGATATTTATAATACAGATAAGAATGTAAGAAAAAACATTTAGTTACCACAGTGAGATTGGCAAACATTTAATATTGACACAAAACTACAAAAATTACAGTAAACATAGTTAATATTCATATTTTCATGGCACATCTGAGGAAGATGTGTTGTTTAGACACCATCTCTAAAAAACGTGCTTACTTATACTTAACTCTAAATGAAATGGGCCTCTCCTGCTATCTTATGTGGCACACAGATAACTTATTTTATTCTTAAACTGCACACAGCTACCATTAACCCTGTAGTTAATTTCTGTTTGCTTAAAAATACAGTCAAATAAAATATTTCCTGTAACCTAATAACAAAATATTAAATCAATGTATCTTACCGATGGCCAGGTGAAGCCTGTGCCCAAAGCACTGGATCCGTGTCCACTTATTTAGCTTGACTGCTTTGATGATGTTGGTGCCGTTGTCGGTAGTGATTGCGAACTGACGCTGCTCACAGAGGTCCCATGCATCACGATTTTGGTATTGTGACAACACTCCTGTCTTCCACTGTCACCTGCTTCCCTGTTTCCCAGGCATTGAGATGCCAGTGTGATGAGAGATTCACCAGCCTGCTGCCGAGCTTTGCAAGGGTACCTCACCAATTGCCACATAGCCTAAGTAAACCTCATAGACTACGGCCAAGGGCTTCCATGGAGGAAAAGAACAGCCCACAAAACCTTCTTGCTGCACCTTCCTTAGCTCCATTTGCTGAGTGTTGCATTCAGTGCCTCTTGGGATATTAGTGATTAGACCTTGGCAGGGTGTGTTACTGGCTGAGGGGCAAGGAAATTGCCATGGTATTAAGCATTGTCAGTTCATGGTCCCAGGGCCACCTGCTTTGAGGACACGCTCTACAGGAATATCACAAGGATTCATAGGATATCATAGGATTTCATGACAGCCACACATGTTCATTACGCTTGCAAGGCAAATAAACAAATTGAAAGGAAATCAAGGAGCAGAAAGACTATAACGCTTTAAAGAAAGTAATAATGTGATTAATCATGTCAAACCCTTGAAGTCACCCCGTTTCAGTTTGTTGCGCCCTGCTTGTCCGATCCTCCCGTGTGCCACGCCCCCCTCGTTAACCCCGTGTGAATTCAGGATGGCGGCAACTGTTTCATGTTTTTTCCAATTAGTCTTGTGTCTCCCGGATAGGGAGGGGACACCTGCGCCGGGGTCGGGTCCCGCCCACCATGCCCCCTGGCTCATCCTTGGTCTCTATGGCTCTGGCTCGAGGGGTACCTGCGGGTCCTCCGGCTCCTGCTTGGCGGTTGCCTGTGGCCCCCTGGGTTCCTGCTCGGCGGTTGCCTGCGGGTCCCCCTCCGATGCCTTGTCGGTCGCTTTTGACCCTGCCTCCCACACCTCATCGGTCGCCTGCGGGTCCCCCCACCCCGGCTCATCGGTCGACTGCGCCTTTGCTGGCTGTGGCTGCGTTGTCGCCTGCTGCGGCTTTGCCAAGGTCCCCTTCGACTTCCTCCTCGCCTCCTCTGCCTGTCCCTCCATCTGCCTTCTCGCCCCCTACGAGGTCCCCTCCTGCTCCTACCTCACTTCCATCGAGGGTCCCTCCGGCTCTGACCTCACGGCCGCCTGCTGCCCCTGCGGCTGCCGCCTCTCACCAGCTGGGGTTCCCTCGGGCTCCCCGTTTCCCCCCCGTCCTGTGCCTTCCTGCCTCATGGTTTTGTGCCCCCTGTGTCTGCTTCTCGTCCCTCTGTTTCTCCTGTGTTCACTCCTGGTCCCTTCGCCAGGTCTCGTGTCCCTGGTCCCTTCGCTCCCCTTGGGCGTGCCCAGAGTGCACGCCTTTGGTGGGGGGGGGGGGTTCTGTTACGCCCTGCTCATCTGATCCTCCCATGTGCCATGCCCCCCTCGTTAACCCCGTGTGAAATCCCGATGTCACCAGTTGTTTCCTGTTTTTTCCAATTAGTTCTGTCTGTTTTAGTCTGCGTTCAAGTTCGTTTCCCCAGTCCTGTCATTGAAGTCTGTACCATTTTTGTGCCTCGCCTTGTCATTTGCCGAATAAATCCCTCATTCCTGCCTCTCTGTCTCCCCGATCCTGATTCCCTGATCCCTGCTCACCCGTTGGTCACGACACAGTTGATGTGTTAAATAACATTATCCTTCAGCATATTTATTCTCCTGATATAGTTGAAATATAAGACAGAGCCCACTGACAGGCTATGTATGATGGAAGACCTTACATCTTATCCCCCAAATAATGTCACTATTGTTTAGCTAATGGTATGTCTACTTTAACAGAGATGTTGAAGTCATTCTCATTAGACCCAAAATTTGAACAAAATGCTATATAAATGTATCTGTATATACATCTGGTTAGATTAACCTTCATATTAATTTCAGGCTGTTTAATGGATCCAAACCAAACTTGGTTGTAAGGAATGTCCTATTCTGTGTTTTTTTTTTTTGTTCATGTTGTGGCAGTACGGGAAGAGAAAATCATATAAAAACTACAATGGAATGTGCTATTGACTACAATGGAATGTGCTATTCACAAAGGTTTGTGTTCCTTAACAAATTGAGTAGATCATTTAAGACCTTTATTTGACCTTGGGTAGACCAAGTTAAGTCTAATTTTTCATATGAAGGTAGATAATTCAGATTTTAATGTAGCTTGCTAAACATCTTGAAGTTTTACATGATCATTCTGAGGCAGCAAAACACCACATTAAACATCCTTTCCCTCATTTGGGAAGTGATAACAAAATGGTATTGTACTGTCCAAAAGTCTTAGCCAGTAAATCATGTTAGAAAATTACTTTAAATTTATATATGTAGGTAACTGCTGGATGGACATGCAATAGTCAATTTATTGGATAAACCTACAGTGCTGTACAAAAGCTTAGGTAGCCAAAAAATAGTGTTTAAATGATCCTCATGTTGGTGTAAAACTATGATTTTCTGTCTATGTATATCTGTGTCTTAGCTTATCCATTTCAAAACCTCTCCTAATGTCACCCCAGTATTTGCAGCAACCATCCAATACACCCATGTAGGGCTGGGCAATAAAAGTGATATATCAACTTACAGTACCAACACATAAATTTCAAACAATAAGAAAATGAGAAACTTGGATAAACAGTTGACAGGGAAAATTTTTTGGTAGCACACATCCAACAATCATATGCATTTTAAGAACAGACAACGCCCAACAAATGGACAGCAAGGTTGATTGAGTTAGCAGAGCATGCCACATGCTACTGTTTTAGTAGTATCACGGAAGAGATAATAACTCCCTCAGAGGAAACGTCAAGTGTCAGTAAGGTAAGTGACAGCTCAGCAGTCACAAGATCTTCAAAAAAATCAGATTTTGCTTAAAAAAAAAAGAAGTTGTGTGGCAGTACTTGCAGTTCAAAGTCCAACACACAACAGAGGGGTGCTGTGTACTGCAAACTCTGACTTCTTTCAATTGATACTATAAGTACTTTTTATGACGTAAAGCACTTTCTGCCACCTGGCTTGAAAAGAGCTATACAAAAAATTACAGTTTAATCCCATTATAGTGAACTCACTTATAACGGAATATCGTCTACTTATAACGGACAAGGTCCACAGGTCCCGGCTGTGCGCCTTTACGAACATGCAGAAAAAGCATCGGATATAGCGGACTTGCACAAAATGGAATTTCGCTTATAACAGACAAGCAATTTGGTCCCCTAGTTTTGTTCGGCTATAACGGACATGCAGGCTCCACCTACAAGATGCGTGGCGTGCCGGTTATATCCAGGGCAGATACGTAGTCGGGATTATTAATAGTCATGCTCTATAAATAGGCATGGTGTAACAGCAGGCAACACTGATTGGTCTGTGTGGCTGTCCATCACCAGGCACGCTGTGAGTCGGCAGATGGCGCTCACAGCTGGAGGGATGCAGTAAGCAATGAGGTCAAGGTTACTACTGTACCGAACATGTATAACCACTTATTAGCCATAAATACATCCAACAGTCAGGTAAAATTGGATTACTACATGTACGATACAATAATCTATACCACAAGTGTATCTGCTGGGGTGTGGCATGAGTAAATGGTGTCCTGTAGTTGTGTTCTGGGCATACTGCAACTTTGGATATAACGGACTTTGGATATAACGGACTGTTCTGCCAAATCCCTTAAAGTCCGTTATAAAAGGATTGTACTGTATTTATTATTATTGTACTGCAAATATCAACACTTGAAGCATTGCCATCCAGTAAAACATACAAAACGCTTATGATCAAAAATACCAGCAATTAGGGATTCCACTTTCAATTTGTAAAAATATGGCAAAAAATCACAACCTATATTGGTTAAAAACAGGACACAAAACAGATCATTTTATTTTTCACTACAGGATGGGTGACAGTTCAACCAGTATTGTCAAACCTATTCTCTGGAACAGTGTTAATTACGTCAATGAAAATTTTGACGATAAGTATTCATTGACGACCTTTTATTTCATGACTAGATTGTAACAACAACGTACATGGAAAAATGGTTGCCAACGAAAATTACAGTGAAATCTCTGTTCATTATGCTCTGATGAATACAGACGAAACGAAATTGCTGGCTCCGTTTGGGCAGACAACCTAGATCACAGTAGCCATCTCAAAGCATTGGTTATGTAGGAATATTTAGCTCAGGTAAATTTTAATATCTCCACCAATATGTTTGAAATTAATTCAATTTAATTAATTATT
>JAODLD010016247.1:0-49749 GCA_026781065.1 Mormyrops boulengeri | reverse complement strand
GAATTTTTTCTTTAATCTTTCTTACTTTCATTATGCGCCTTTTCCATGTGGGGCCATTGTCATTTCGTGATCCACACCACTCGGCCCCCTCCCCCCCCCCCGACCCACACACACACACCCAACTAAGTCAACTACATTCCCGCCCATTGTCAATCTGCTTCTGTTGGCCTTGCCTCCAGAGTAAAATAAAAGATGTAATACATACATTTGGATTTAGATTCTTTTTATCAATCTGTCATAACCATGATGAATGATTATAAATGATTGTATCATCATGGAGACAAATGCCACTTCTGTTATTTATGCTCAGAAGGTACAATAAGAACATGGAATGTATGGAGCATTTTGACAAGGACTTGCTGACCTTGAGCACTGACGACCAGGACCTTGGTCTCTAAAGCTGCATGCATCTGTCCAACTTTAATGTGAGCAATGACTGAGGTCACACCTACATGGATCAGCACCACCTAGAAGGTGACAGTAATAAAAGAATTCTCCAGGGAAAAGTATAATTTACGCAGCACATGTGCCCAACAGACTTGTTTAGTCATTTAGGCTAAAATTCACCTTTGATGTCCAGTTCTGTTGGCTCATCCGTCCTGCTTTGGACACCGTATGTGTCACAATCTTGCCATCATCAGGGATCCAAGGTCCACAAATCCCGCCTTGCCTCTATAAGAACCAATGACTTTTAGTAGACCAACAGAGTGCAATTGTTTATAGTAATCCACTTGATTTTTGTATGAAAGGTCTTAGAGTCAAGGTCAAATTTTGTGTTCATGTTGTACAGATAATTCAAGAGGAAATGGACCTTAACAGCTGCCTATTAAAGCAGGCATTTCTGCCATTTATTGGCCATATTTGAGCATGTCCTCATACCCTAATCAACTTTGATTGTGTTGGTCAGATAATTACAGTTCCACTTTTCTCTTTGTCCTTGTAATTACTCTGATGAAAGATGCAATTAGCTGATGTAATTGCCTAATTTTATTCTACATTATACCTACAGATAAAGAATGTAGCTCTGAAATATTGTTCTCTGTATCCCTTTGATGAAGCTCTGCAGTGACTAACCAAGCAAGAGAATCCAGAACACCCACCATCAGAGCAAGGGGGCACGAGTGGATGTTGGCGTGGTACACACAGCAGTTGTGCTCACTGGCACTGTTCCAGTTCGATGGACATTCATGCTCATGACAGAACTTCTTGGCCTCTGATCCATCCCTGTTAAAATGAAACACGACTCATGTCATAAGATACCATGTATTCCTAGAATGTCTCACAACCAACATCGACTTAAACAAAAAGTACTTATGGGATATTCTGCTGTACAAATGCTCTGTTAACCATTCACCTTAGGGTTTCTTGAAAATGTCAAAGAAGAAATTCTTTAAGTTTTTTGGAATTACCTAAAATTGAATATCTTGTTCTTGACCGCATACTCATAGAAAGAATCCAACGCTGTCACCGAGTAGGTCACATTAAACTCGTCGCCACTGGTGACTTTTTCAGGAGGTCGCTGCACCCACGCCATCTCAAGCCCTGCTCCGCCACAGTGATGACCACATATCAACGCGGCTAATTCAACCTGCCTGATTAGGATCCAGCCCTGCATATATTACTGCCCACTGCTGTAATTCAGTATAAACCAGGTAGAGGTGGAGATTTCAGGTCCAGAGAATACAAATCCAGACCAAGATTTTGTTTCAACCAACCAGTTGAGTGACTGTGGCTCTTTATACTCAATGTATTTATTTGAAACAAAATCTTGGTCTGGATTTGTACTCTCTGGACCTGAAATCTCCACCTCTACCTGGTTTTAAGTAGGGCATAGAAGCCTGCATTCAAAGCACATCATCATTTATGAGGTAAAGAGTTGGAAGAGACAGGATCAACAAAACTGACCTCATTGTCCATACTAACTGACAGACAGGAGGATAAAGCTTAATAATCTAACAGCAACAGCTACAAGTCTGGTCTTAAACGAAGTCTTTACTTTACCTCCACAGTCGATCATATTGTAATCATTAGGTTGCAATATAGGCCAGCAGTCAAACTCTGTATTGTCCAGGTCATGCCAACAATTTACAACCTATGGAATAACATAGTATAATGTCAGAGTATAATTTAAGTGAAGAATTTACAACCAATAAAGAAAATATTTTGTTTCAACCTCCATTAACTGTCGCACATGTCTGCAAATATATCATAAATGTGATCTAAGTCTGAAATTCTGCATCATTATATATATATATACTTTACAATCAATAATATAGGCTATGCATAACACAATATGTGTCAATCTAAACCCACAAACAAGAACACAAGAACTTAGGATCGTAAGGAGTGCGATAAAAGAAAAGCCAGAGTTATTCCAGCATTTCTAAAACACAAGGGGCACTAATACCAAGTGCAGATGTTGCACATCAGATGTCCCAAGTGTTTCTGACACCGCAAAACAGTGTGAACTTGTTCATGAAATTTTCCTTAAACTCACTTTGTGATCTCAAAATTAATAAAAAAGAATCCCAGCATATTTTTTTTAAATGTGTCATCTTAATTGAAAATTAGAATTCTTGACCAAGTTTGGAGTTAAGCAATATACACAACGTATCAGATGCAGACACACTGATAATTTGCATTTTACGCTTACCAGAATGAGGGCCAAGCTAACGGCGATCCCCAGTGCCATGCGGTCGGCGGTAAGCTTGTCTTCTCCAGCTGACTGAACGTTTCTGTCGCCCCAGCTATAGAGGCCCTTACTAATAGAATCGATGAAGAGTCGTCTCCAGAGAAACCTGTTTATCACTCACGGCTGTGCTCCAGCGGAGCTTGTCTGACCTTGACCCAAAAGCCCATCAAGTGTAATAACAGCACTCGGTTATAGAAATCATCTGATTGTTTATTAATTTATTTTGTAGGATACATAGCGCAGGGGAGACGGCTGAAGAAAAATGTACAAGCGAAATTGGCTGGTTATATATGATCCAAGTTTAATTGATAGAAATCTTGAGTGAAATAGTACGATGTCCTATGTTCTCATTTTAATATTTACTGTTTTTGCCAAACTTCTGTATTTTTGAATACAGTTTGAAAACAAGATTGTACACTATATCAGGGGTAGGCAATCCTGGTCTTGGAGTGCTGGTATCCAGCAGGTTTTCTAATCTACCTGGTCTCTGATGACCCACACCTAATCTCAGGCAGATACTAAGCCATCACGTAGGCTAGAAAACCTGCTGGATACTGACCCTCCAGGATCAGAGTCGCCTACCTCTGCACTATATGATCAATACGAGAGACTGGGAGATAACAATTAGACCCTTTTGAGAAAGATTTCGGTGCTTACGCTTAGCCCTGTGTGCCTCCATTGCAGCATTATAATGCAAAAAAAAACCAGCAACATTCATATAGTAGAAAATTGTCTAGTGAATTAATTGTGCACCATACAGTACTAGGAATTTGATATGCCACCTCAAACCTAAAATTTCTTTTTGAGAGATGGTTTCATGAAAAGCAGAAGAGTGTTCCAGTAATGTTTTCAAAATAATAATAAATAATCAGTATTAAATCTCTTTAATACTGAGCAAGAGCAGCAGAGTGATGACAAAATCCAAGGATTAAAAATCATTAGTGGCAATGATAAAGTCATGTCAGAGCATTACATGGCTTTCTGGTTTCGTAACGAGACGGTCTGCAAGAATTGAACCATTTTCATGTGCATAGTTGTTGCAGATGAGTCCCAAAAACACCTGTGATTTCCTCCACAGATAGTTCCTCCACAGAACAATTGTTATTGCTGGTGCTTTTGTAACTCACTTCTGCTTTTGCCAGTTGATTCTAAATGCTTTCCTTGTGCAGATGATCTGAGATTGACAGGTGAAAATCACACGGAAAATGTGTATTTCTGCTTTTAACACAGGATTGATTGTTCATCAGAATGCGCTGTCTTCTGTCAACTTATTGTGTTAGGTGAAGGTTTATGCATGGAAAAGCTGCAAAGTGCTAGCATTAGTAAGTTGCTTTGATGTGGCAGTCTGTTAAGAGGAAATAATATGTTCTGAAATAAGTAACCGTGGACATGAGAGAAGGTGTGGTGACAGGCAAGACACTTGTCAGCTGACACAGTGTGAAGAATATTTAAATGTAGCATTAAAAAAGCCTTTAACCGTGACGTTGTTTTGATATTATTGAAGTACAAGTGGTTGACATGAAATCTTGGACAAAAAAACTGGTAAGTTCCTTGTTTGCCTTCTGTTTACAAGCATTTGATGTTGCAGTGAACCGTGTAGCAGGCCGGCAGACTAACAGGAAAACGCCTGAGTAAGCCACATTTCCCAGAACCTATATCCAGTAAATGTGAATACTGTTTGCTTTTCGTTACACGCTGCTGCCTTTTTAGAAATATATGTTCTGCAAAAGAATATTATTATTATTATTATTATTATTATTATTATTATTATTATTATTATTATGCAAGCTTTTATCATCCCCTAATTGCTGGGTAACTTAATTTGTCACATGCACAGGTCAGGTATACTGGTACAACTCACAGTATAGTCGATCTAGTTAATAACTTTCAGAAGAAAATAATTTGTACAAGAATCAACAAAGTTGTATTGGCTCAGCCCCATGTGATCATCAGGTTGCGGGTTCGACCCACGGCCTTGGCAGAATAGTCACATATCTGTGGACCCTTGAGCAAGGCCCTAACGCCCCAGCTCCAGGGCTGCCGCACACTACCCGACCCTGCACTGTGACCCCCATGCTTGCTGTTACCTGCATGTGTGTCTCACGGAGAGCAAGATGCAGTAGGTGAAAAGAGAATTTTCCCTCAGGCATTAATAAAATATCACTATTCTATTCTGTTCTATTCTATTCTATTCTATTCTAACATGGTATCAGAAAGTACCAGTACCAATACATTAGCATTTGCAGGAAATGTTTATCCATCCATCCATCCATGCATCCAGCCATTTCTCATAGCCATTAGCCACGCCTCCAATGCAGAGTTAGAGCGCGCCATAGATAGGAAGCATAGGACAGGGAGCATCCAATTGCATAGTAAGTTAGAGAGACACAAATCTGCCAAAACCAAATGTCATGGGACTATGGGAAAAAACCAGTATATCCAGGGAAAACTCAAACAGACAGGCAAGAACCTGTGCATTTCATACAAAAGGAAATAAATTCAGCAATGCTAGAGGTGTAGGACACTAATGCTATTGACTGAGCCTTCATGTCCCCTCAATCAAAGCTTCTTGATTGGCTTATAATTAAGTTTAACTGAGATAGAATTGTCAAAAAAATAAAGACGGAATCTCTGCGATTGGAAAATCATAATGACTATACAAATGAAAACAGACCACATGAAAATATTATTATTATGACAATATTATTCACTGAGAAAATCTCATAATTACATAGTTTTAGCCAAGCGTAATAGAGCCATTAAATTCTGTCATTAACAGTAATATTTCCAGCAGATCCACTGTTATTCTGGAGGGCAGAATCATACATTTCACAACCTTAGTTTTAGAAAAAGCTCAGCAGAAATAAGAAACTTCAGGATTCTCGCAAAGACAAATATCACAATTACATGTAAGATTCAACCTCATATACATGTACATGTAACATCTTGTCAAGCACATGTGACAAACATACATGCTATTGCTAAACCATGACAACAGGACCACTTCATTATGTACATATTTACCTTATTTATATAAACAAACAATTATTTTAGGAATATTCACAAATATATATCTATCAGCTTTGGCTTCTCATCCTTGCAGTGTTGCAGGTAATTGATATCTATCTGCATGACGTGATAACATACAATTATGGAATGCTGATAAATTAAGAAAAATACAACAATATAGTGAAAAGCAATATGGAATTTAGACTGAAGAACCCCCCTCCCACCCCCATTTTCCAATTACAAAATTATCAATTGCAAAATTGACTTCTTTATTTCCCGTTCGGCACTCGCCAGCTCAGAAAGGGTTATGACTGGCATGCTTAATATCCTCTCAGTCATCCACTTCTTTTCACGGCAGGTAATGCAGGCTTCATTACAAGACGTAGAATTCACTCAGCATTACAGCGCTATAGCTGGCAAAGAGAAGTGTGATCAAATCACCTGCCTCCCCCCCCCCCAAAAAAAAGGGATCCAGAACCACCTAAGATCACACCCTTGATCTCCTCACCAGCTGCTAAACTGGTACAAATGAGATCACCCACTGTCTCTGCACCTTTATTCCAAATTAATCTTAGGTAGTACTGCTTATTGCTATCCTTCCATTCATTAGTTAGCCTTAAAGGCTACAACAAAGCAGACACTGGAAAACTGCTTCAGGAAGAGGAGGGGAAAATAAGAAACTTCTCCATATGTATTTAAGCTGCAGTCATGGCATAGTCTTTCCATGCTCTCCTTACCCATGAATCATACATGAGGGACCTCTTGTGACACCTCAGTGAGAATCTAATGCAGCACTGGGTGGCTCTGCTCTTGACTGTTGACAGTATTGTTAAAGTTATTGTTTACGTATTCAACAACCTAGCCTTCTGAAACATGTCAGTCTATACAAATGATTGACCATGGCAGTCATTTGATTAATAGTGTCATCTAGCAATTATTTATCTATTTACTGTAAAAAGTGCATTCTGTATATCTGAATGAAATGTTCTAAATGGTGCTAAATCTACTCGGATTTTCCATCTGCACTAAAAGTTATCATATTTAGTGATACAGATTCATTGGCACCTAACAGTAGTTTATGTTTCTTCTAAAGAAGACATTTTTAACAAAAATACATTAAAACAATTGAAATAAAAAATGAATGAATCAATCTAAGAGCAAAATCTACTGCTGCAAAAAAACGTAATAAAAAAGTTAAACTCAGTACAAAATTTTGATATCAAAATAGAATTTATATAACTGGTTTATTCATTTAAACTGAAAACCGAGAAGAACACATATTGAATTAGACACTTGCATCTGATTTGTAAGGTTTAAATATTACACTGAACACCTGTGAACCTCTTTGTCCTCTCTAACAATCTGCATGTCACATTCTCTTCTTATTCCCTGTAAACCAGTTGCAAGGTGAACTCATGCCTGGAGAATTTCCTTACTGGAAACCTTGTCATCAGAGGTGCAGGGAGTGCTGCCCTGATCCTCCTTGGAGCTCAGGGCCCGGGAGTTAACCCGAGAGGACCTTTGCCTCCGGGTCCCATTGCATACGCAACGCAGGAGATTCTTGAAAGTCATCCACATTTCCTCATCCTTGTAGGAGTAGATGATGGGATTCATGACGGAATTGAGCACAGCCAAGAGAAGCAACCAGCGTTTGAAGACCAGCACCATACACTTTTCGCAGCCCAGACCATCCATCAGAAGCACCACCAGCCCTGGGGTCCAGCACACCACAAACGCCCCTAGAACACACAACCACATGTTGACATGCTGACAGAGAGATACTCAGAGATAGGATAGTAGAAACAATTTTCAGTGCAAGGTTTAAAGTTTATATTATATTACGGTACTGGCACTAATGATTCAAACCTTCAGATTATAAAAAGGTAGCAAGTACTGTACATGTTCCTATGCATGTACCCAGGATGTTTTTCCTTGGGATTTCAGTCAGAAAACTCAGTGGAAGTAAAAAAGTATCAATAAGGGAGAAAATAATGTTTACAATATACAATGACCAGTATTTCACTAAAAATTCCCTCTGAAAAAAGAAAAACACAGAGACATAAAATAACAGACAGATTCGAATGACTGCATTAACTTGCATTCAGTTTCACTTCATTCATTTTTCAAACATGCTGCTTATTGCCAAAGCCAAACCTGCAGGGACAGAAACCCGCCTACAGAGGATAAACGCTTTGACTCAAACAGCACATGCAGGAGCTTGTCTGCTGTGCACAATTTGTACAGGGAGAAAACAAGACTGATCTTTGAAAGTCAAAAACACACCCTTCCTTACAGCACAGATACAACCTTGGACATTTCTACACTTGGAGACAACTTTGCAAGTGACAATGTCTCTCTGTATTCATTAGTTCCCCTGTATGTCATAGTATTTCCCCAAAATGTGAACACGCTAATTTGTTTAATCCTTGTTAAAATGGGTCTTGGTCAAAGGCACAAGGAGTTTCATTCAAGATGTATTACAACAGCAAATGGTACGCAAAAAAATGACATCATACGCTGACAAAGCATCCATGTCATATTCATTTAAGTTTTAATTAAACGTCTACCATGAACACCTCCCACATTTTAGCCTCCCATGATGCAACTGAAAGAACAGCATATAGGTGCCTAGCTAAAGTCGTATTATGCATGCAATGCTTTCTTTATAGACTTTCATAAAAATTTAACATTTACTTAATTCAGAATAATTCCTCTACTATCATTATAAACTATGTAACACTGACTTGCAAACAAAGTAAACTTGTCTCTAAAATGTCAAAAGGATTATGGTATTACCCACCTGACTGAAACTGTATTATGTGCACAAATATGAATTAAAGCAAAACCCTGAGTACACTTAAAAATAATAAAGTGCGGATAAGCAGTAAACACTTTGGTTCACCTTATGCCATTGAGCTTCACCCACAATTTTAAAAGATGGAAAAAAAAACAAATTTTTTCATACATCACAAAAATTGTGCCAGGACTGGTTTAGTAAATGAAAGCTATTCAGTTACAAAAATTGCACTGCAAAAAGGGATCCCATCTTGTGACATATCAAATGTAGTTTTCAGAAAGCTCAAATGACAACCTAAACTGCCTATTCCCAAGACAAGGAATCACAAATATACACCTACTATTTTCTGTTTGCCAGCTTGTCTTTGTAAACACCGCCCTTGTGTTAGAAAATGACACTGCAGGTTGAGATGAATTATGTAGCAGAGGAGCCACAGCAGCTCCTTCATATTTCTCTTATCTTGTGGGCGACACAGCGTAGAGACGCCACGACCACAGAATGTAAGACATCTGAGCTCACCCTTAAACGCTACAATAAAAAAAAAGACAATGAGTGCTGCTCTTAAAGGTACATTCTGAACTCTTTACATTAATACTTAAAAGAACTTAAGAAGGACAGCTAATATCATTAAATCAAACTCGTCAAACTGGAACAGATTTGCTATGATGAGGGCGTGACTAATACTCATATTGTTGTTCCACTCATGTTGGGCTAATCTATCATGTGCACCCAACTAAAACTTAACTGTGAGGAAAAAATGACTACTTGAAAGACAAAGCATGTGGAAAAAAAAACCCTTATTCACAAAAGTCACCCGGCCTGTTTTTCACGCACATTCTGGTTTGTTTCTCACTGCGTGTTACATCTTATGCAACAACGGATTAAACAGAACTCATCCCATAATTCGCAATTAACAGACGTTTAGGGTTAATAGGATCCTTATAAGGTACATATTTACTTTTGTCCTTGAAAGTTTCACAGGAGGTTCTAATGGTGCAAACAAGGCCCTCTGTAGGGATGTGGAGCCTTTTCCTCTCAATTCACACGGCTACCCCAGGTACAACTGAATCTATACTGACCACCTATAACACGGATCAAATAACTTTAAATCATAACTGAAATGACTTAGCTCATATCTTCTTGAGCAATGAATTTCTTCAGTGCCAAAGAAAACAAATGAAGCAAACAAATGATGCTAGTTCCATTTCATGGTACTTCGCATATTACGCTGGACCAGCCTCGGCCACAAAAAAAACACAGTTAATCACGTCAATCCTAATATTAATTCAGACCCTGACCTCACCTTAATAACACCGACACAATACTTTCAATCTCATCCTGCCCTCAGCAGTCATACAGAATCCAGAAGAACAGATCAGTGAAGTACACTGTCTGAGATCAGAATTTATTTATTTTTCCTTGCGCCACAGAATTATTTCTCTTTTATGGACACGTGTTCTCATTGTCATGTGTGCAATACTATAATAGCTGCTTGCAAACCAGCTTCTCCATGCTTGTTTTTTGTTAATCAGCCAAGTATGCTGAAAGCACTAGGTTACAAATATTCTACGATTACATCTGGGTACATTTCGAACAGAAGACGTAACACTGCGACTCACCTAGGACCAGCATTACAGTCTTTATGAGTTTGATAGGCGTCCTCTTGCGGTTTAGTGAGCCTTTCGTGTGTTTGGACAGAACCGCAGTTTTTCTCCTGACATAAATGTATATCCTCAGGTAGATTGCTACCATAATTAGAAACAGCAACAGATTAGACACAGACCAGAAAACCAGGTAACTCCTGCTGTATATCGGGGCGAGTTTGGAGCATGTGTCCAGATTGCAGATACAATTCCAGCCAAGGCTGGGCACGGCACCCATAAATATCGAGAGCGCCCAGACCAGCACGATAAGTAGAGTGACTCGCCGCTTCGTAAGGTTACTGTGGACCTTCCAATTCAGGACAGATATGTAGCGCTCCAGTGCAATAACCAGCAGGTTAGCTAGGGAGGCTGAGAGGCTCGTATCCAGCAAGGCTTGGCGAACGAAATACATGGGAATAGTGAGCTTTCTAGAGACTCCACCTGTGTTGAACATGAGGTAGACATAAGCTATACCAGCGAGAAAGTCTGAGGCAGCGAGATTGGCAAGCAGGTAGTAAAATGGATAATGAAACCTCTTGTTAGTAATCACGGCAGCAATGACCATAGCGTTGGACAGAAGGATAAAACAGCAAAAGACTGATCCAACGATCTGGACAAAGACGATTTGTGAAGAATCCCAGTCTCCTGTCTGGTTTTTGTAGAAAAAGTCCATATGATGGTCAAAGTGGCATGTAGTCTGGTTGCTCATCTTGCATCAGCTCCTACAGAAGATGACTAAGAAATACAAAAAATGTTATATGAAGAAAGCGTAACTATCTTTATTGTAATATTTAATTACAAATTAATTCTCACTGTGATATGCATACTGGTCTATCTGCAAAATTGAATAAATCGAAATCACACATTGCCATAAGAGGTTGAATGGCATATACAAATACAGAAAACAAGATGAATTATATTACTTTAATATATTTAAGGTGATTTGATACAAATCGTAAATGGTTATTAATAATATAATTTAGTTGCATGCTGTTTGCCGGGAAGACGCCTGTCTGACTGTGGGAAATAAAACGTCAGACTGGGTGCCAAGTACAAAGTTCAGAAGGATGTAAACTGTAAACTTTGTAATGTGGACCGCTGCTACTTCGCTGTATGTTTCACGTTTTACATCGAAAAGGTAAAAGAAAGAAACATACGCAAGCAAAACATGTTAATCGCTTCTTCGGCAAACTGATTACACCACCGGGGTCACGAAAGTAAAATTCATATACAGTGGAATACAGTCACGAACAGATATATACATATCGCTTTGGAAAACTCGACCAAATAGGCTATATGGCCGTAAATCAGAGAACCTACCTGATGAATTATCTTTAATTGGCATATAAATATTTTTTTCCGGTATCGAGAGTTCCAGTCTTTCAGGTTCTGTTTGGGACTGTCTACGTCTCCATTGCCTTAGACGGAACTCCGGAGTGCGTGACTGAGAGAGAAGCGCACCCAGCGGGACTGTGCCCCTACTGCTGCTCTGCGCATGTTTTACTGTCATTTACCACCAATACCATGTGCTCGCTTTAATCTACATTTAAAGTCGATGCCTCAAAAAATTTTGGTCCCAAAAAAAAAAAAAAAAACACAGTTTCCATCACTGGGTGCCTGTTTCTGTAAAACAGTAGGCCTATTTAATTTAATTTAATTTAATTTAATTTAATTTAATTTAATTTAATTGTATTTTATTACATTTTATTTTATTTACAATTGTATGGGGAAGGTTACAAATACTAATTACCACAGAGAGCCGGGGAGAGTAACATGAAGGGAAATATACAATGAATGTTAATGATTCTTGTTTAATGTTAACTTCATATGCAAACAAATATGGGAACTCATCTGAATGGGGGACATAAAGTTGTGTCCACCTGTTTGTTTGCTTTTGAAAAGCTCTTATATAATCTCAGTCCATCCATATTCTGTAACTGCTTGTCAGGGTTGCAGGAGGGGTCTGGAGCCTATCCTGGGGGCTATGGGTGCAATGCAGAGAATAACCCAACCCATCACAGGGCACGCTCACACACACCATTCACCCACACAGGCACACCAGTGGGCAGTTTGGGAACCTCAGCATGTTTATGGACTGTGTGGGGAAACTGGAGTACCCAGGGGAACCCTAGTGGAGGCTTGAACCCACATCCCATGGGTGCGAGGCAACAGTGCTAAACACTGCACCACTGTGCGCACCCTCCCCCAGGTACAACATTTTATTCAAAAAGAAAAATTACATAGTTTGAGCTTTTGTTACTGAAGTTTTATCGATTTGCATTAAATTCATCATAAGTTCACCATTGCATTCATAATGGTTCTCCAAAAGTTACACTGGCACAAGCCTGTGTAACATTGATCTTATGTTAATTCAACATTAATGAATCATGATTAAACAGGTTTTATCTAAAGCAGTTACTATATACTGTATCTGTTAATTCCTTAAATCTTTTGTGACCTACTGAAGGAACAAGTCATGAATAACACAAGTGAAATACTAATCTCAGATTTGTTCATCATTAATGAATAGACAGACCTTTTATCTCAAGAAGCAACTGTATGCCCAGTTGCCCGTGATTGCTTCATTTTTGTACTTCAGTAGTAATTGAGTTATTATTAAGTATTTGTGCCCTGTCAAGTAAAGTGTTAGCAATTGTTTTGATTAAGTAGTCTACTGATTATTGCAGGATGCGTGATAGTTTGTTAGCAACGGCTAGAGAATTATACTAAATGCACAAGACAAACACTTTCGGGAATCCTCTCCTTCCTGTGTGTCTTAGATTCCTGTTAGGATATGCAATGTAATGTCACTGTCACTTAATAAATACAAATAGAAGCAAGACACCTCAAATGATATCTGTTTCTCAGGCTTTTGTTTAAGTTTCACTGAAGAGTACATGCTATAAATTAGTGTTACACTTAAGAAAATACTAAAATTCAGGTTGGAAGCCAGTGGTGTTTGAAATTATGAAATGCTTGATGCCAAAACATTAACATGATTTGTGTTTATCTTATCTACTTGAAAGATTGGGTTTATTTCATAATAAAGTTTGCATGTAACATTTTTGTATGATTAATTAGATGGTGGTTTGTTGCCACTAGAAATCAACTTGTTTTGAAATTCTCAGCTTAATGAGAATTGTTACAGTCATGATCTTCTCACTGGTTAATGCAAGGGAACTGGTTAATGCATGGGACAGTTATCTGGGTTTTAGGTTAGCTATTGGCAAATTTACACAAAGACAGCTTTAGTTTGGCCCTCGCCATGGTGGTTACACTGGCCATACAGGATGATCCCTTAGGCAATTCTTGTAAGTGTCTCCAGGGTCATATTTCTAAGCATGAATTGATGCAACTTCCCTCTTCATTTATTTCAGTCTGTTTTATGTGTAATAGGAATGAAGCTATTTAATTTTCATATATACTAGAAATAAGTGTAATATTAGCGGTCACACAGAAGATTTAAAAACAAAGTTTACTACTATATTTTTGGCATAAAGTGGACAGCTCTGTTATAGTATCTTTTGTGGAATATACAATTGTGAGAGTACTTTAGCAAACACTACCTAAGCATTTGGATTTTTATGTTTAAGAATTTGGTAGTCACACAAAATGACTTCATTCAGTGTGGTATTCACACTGTCACTTTAAGTAAATAATAAATGATTTTCTCAGGCTGCTGGTCATACATGAATACAAAATTTTGTGATGTGCGTGGATTGATTTGGGTCTCGGTGGCCGGAGACGCAAGTCAATTGATCGAATTGGCCGCAAAAGGTGTGGCCGATTTGGGAGTATTCCGGAGCGGGCCAGAGGATACAAAAGGACACGAGAAACTGGGTGAGGGGGAGAACATGCAAACTCCACACAGAGAACACTGGTCCCAGAAATAAAAATGTGAGGCAACAGTGCTAATTACTGCACCTCCACAATGAACCATTAACAAGAATGAGATTTATTAAAGGAAAATTGATATTTTTCTGGAAGTGAAATAATGTGTTGCTTTACAAAACAATACACAAACAAGCATTTTATTCAAGGATGACTTGTTATTAAACACAGCATGAATCAAAATCACAAATCTACTGGAGTCTTTTGTAATGTACTAAATCATACCTGCTATGGAGGAATTCCACAAAACTCTTTGTGTTTTAAAATGCATTTTATCTTGATCAAAGATCTTGAGAAAAGCCACACATGCATTTTATTTGCATAAGCGACTTTGAAACCCGTTCAGCACTAAAGAGTTGACTCTAGTCTTTCATAACTCTACATTCCATGTAGTGTGAACAGCTCACTGCATGTGTGTACCTTCCAATAACCCTCAACCGGATTTGTGGCATTACATTCTAAGTTTTTATTTGCACCATCAACAAAGATCACTTTCTTAGACGTGCAGTTGTCTACAAGTCTACAAAATATATGAGAAAGACAAACACCTGTAGAGGAGTTTCAAGCTATCGAAAAGGCCAGGGACTAAGTGAAGCATGACTTTTTTTCTCTTTTTTTTTGAAGGAAGATTGACATTGGCGCGATATCCCCAGGTGATCGGACTAAACGGCGCCCATGAGCACATGCATATCTCGTAGTAAAGAATCAAAGGTATGTTTTTTTTAAGTGTTGGGTGTTTTCATTAGGCCTTACTTTCGGTTACCTTAAAGGGGAGTAACATAGTAGCATCAAAGAGTACACCTGCTCCTTTATGGTTTACTACTATTTGTTAAATCTTTATGAAAAATGCAGCAAGGTTAACGTTAATAATACCACACATATAAAGATTCCAAACGTTTTCAGTGGGTCTGTGTGATAAACATTTTTAAGAAATTTACCAATATTGTATCATGAGGTCGCTGGAAAGACGTGTGTGGCACTCCCAATATCTTCGGAAGAGGGTGAAGGTCCAAGTCTTTAGAGTCCCAGTGCTGCCTATCTTGCTATATGACTGCTATCCAGTGACCTGAGACAAAGACTGGACTCCTTTGGTCCTGTGCCTCTTCGGAGAATCCTTGGGTACCGCTGGCTTGACTTTGTGTCGAGTGAGCGGTTGCTAGAGGAGTCTCCAATGAGGCACATTACCTGCATTGTGAGGGAGCGTCAGTTACAGCACTACGGCCATGTGGCGTGTTTTCTTGACGGAGATCCTCATAGGTCCCAAGTGGCTGGACCAGACCAAGGGGACGCTCACATAACACCTGGCTGCAGCAGATAGATGGCATTTTCCAGAGGGTGGGACTGGACTGCGCTTCGGCCTGGAGGGTCGCCAGCCGGGATCCTGAGGTGTTTCATCGTGTTTTGGGTGTAGCAACACACTATACCAGTGCATGCTCTCAGACTTAACCTTCCAATTGTATCTAAATTTATAATTATTATTCATTTTAGTTTATTTAACTGGCAGTGATAGCACTTTCATCTGAAAAGTCCTACAGTTTATCCATAAAATACAGTTTGTCATGAAGCAGAACTTGTGTTAGTATGAAATATCAAGAGTTCAAAGTTAAATGCAACTCTGTTTGTCACAGTATAATAACAATCTTATCTCATTTAAAGTTGGTTTTTCTGAGGAATATAAAATCATAACAACGAATGAAAAACATACTTGCATGGTTCACACAAATCTTGCTGCAGTATTTCAGCCTTTATGGGTACCTACTCATTCATGTGAGGCCATTACATACAAAGAGAAACATTTTCCCATAGCTACCCTGCTTTTCCCTGTAATCAGCACATCACATGGTGTGTCATTTCCATGACCACTAATTTCATTTCTTCTGCCACAGTGGGTTAGCCTCAGTGAGAAGGAAACAATCACATGAAGACTGATGAATTGCATACCTTCTCCAGGACAACACAAAAGACTCCCTCCAGTATTGTTTTCTTTAAAACGGGGGAACAATCATTGTTATCTTTCACAGACATCTACAACTATGAAAACAGAAATAAGAACAGAATATTTACCAGTGGAATAAAAATGTATAATATCAATACGAAAGCAATCTTGATATCATATTGAAAATCTACAGTAGTAATAGTACAAAGTAGATACTTTTATCCAATTGAGTGAGCAGGGCCCGTCAGGGGCGAAATCACTTTTCCAGACATGGGATTTGAATTTGTGACCTGCGTTTCATGGGCAGAGAGGCCTAACTCACAGAGCCACTCACCACCCCCACAATAACTGTTATCTTTGCTAAATTCCACAACCTAGCATCACAAAAATTTCAAGGACAGTTTTTAAGTCATAATAAGTTTGTATGGAGTATGTAGTAGCTTTCAGAAGCAGACATCTGTGATTCATTTTGAAGAGCACTCTTGGGCAGATGAGGGATACCTAAATTATATCCCTGTATTCTCTGCTCTTATGTGTTGTGTCCCTTGTTTTCAGCTGCATGTTTTGTGTACGGTAAAGATTTGGCTCTCAGTGATGTAACTCCACCAATTACACTGTACAGCTAGCCAAATTACCCCGACTTGGCTGAAACTGCTCCTCCACTGACCATTTACTTGGTGAACAAAGCATGCAATTTTCTGTGATCCGCGTTTTCAAGAGGAATACCGGCAGGGAGCAGTTCCTCAGCCAAATTTTAAATGAAATCATTCCCTAACTCTGTGCTTTCTGTCCCCTTCAGATTTTGACCAATGGCTGTTGTAATCATGTGGTCCAAAGAAAAATTAGAATTCAAGAAATAACAATAAATCATCAGTGATGAACCACCAATGACAAACAAGCTTCCAGTACAAAAAAAATGTGGTTTGCTTGGGTTATATTATTGTTCTTTTACATAGCAGGATTTGACATCAAACTCAGTTATTAATATTTGAAAGTATTTTACCACATCAATAAAGACCTGCACAATAACCAAATAAGCTTTTATTCCTTGTTTGAACAGAAAACAAGATTCTTGTCACGTTAAATTTATGATTTATATTTACAAGATTCGGTGTAAATAGGGAGATCAAATGCGTCTTGTTATCTCATTTAGTGCACAATAAGTAACAAAAGCACAACTGGATCAAATAATGCAGCTCCTTACGTAAAACTTTCAAGTTGGAAACTTTTAAGCAATTTTCATAGCAAAAGGACATTAATTGCGTATGTCATAGTTGAAATACTTGAGTGCCTCGACAAAAAATAGAATTACAAGAGCATATGAAAACCTTCGTACCGCAACTCAATGCACAATACTGAACATTTGTCTGAATAACGTTTCCCCCACAAAAATGTAACATATTACAATAGACTTTGGTTTTTTGAAAATGGACTGCAAACTGGCATTAAATGTACACACCATTTAAAGTTGCTTGAGTTTCACTAAGATGCTGATGTCTTAACTGAGAGCAAAGGAATCTACTGTGATGAACAAAAGAGTTATTAAAGTTGTTTGTAAGTGACATTAGGGTTGTGGATTTAAGCAATTAAAATCCAGACTTCCACAACTTACCGAGGACAACAGGAAAGGCATGGAGATGGTACATCCTCCTGTTTGAACATTCCTGAACTAGGCAGGTCTTTACAATCTGCCAAGAATGCATGAAGTTCTGATTCAGGGACACCACTTTGCTGGCTTTTCTGTAGGGGGGGAGAGTTTGGAATGTAGATATTATACTGACATTTATTTACTTGCTAAATGCTTTTGTACAAAATGATGCACAAGTGAGGCAGAATACAGCGGTCAAGGAGCTAATTTAGGCTCCTGTGCTGCTAGGCTCAGCCTCCAATGAGCATTGGAGCAGAAGGTATATAAAACATAGTTAGGACATAAAAGCTAGGCAAAATACCATGAAAAATTGGATCCTACTGGACCAGATAAGTTCAAAATCCAAGAAAGAGCACCAATTATTGTCAACTGAGATCATAACAATGGAACAGTCAGTGAAGACAGCAGTTAGTCAAAGTATTCATGGACAAAAGGTCTTGAAACATTTCTTAACTATCCTGAGGCACTCTGATGACCAAGTTTGGATGGGTAGCTAGTAGATATCACATGACTTTGAACAACATCAGCAACAGATGAAAACTTATGAAAAGTTACCTTGATAGTCTCGTATGTGTCAGTGATGACGGTGATGAATAGGCTGAGCACTGTGTAGATGAAGATGGACACAAAGGAGTAGAGGTACAGCCGGCTGAATAGCCACACAAGGGAGCTCCTCTGTTGCATGTTCTTGAATGTGGTGAACATGTCGTCCCCGTTGATGAGGGAGAACAGGCACTCTGACACGGTGTTCATGGTCCGGAACTAGAAAAGCAGTATTTTGTCATGGTTTAGTATGGAGGTACATTCCCGCTTTTGGAATGTATAGAAGGCTTACTTTCTCGTGATAAGGTCCCAACACGATCCAACCGCAGAAGCAGTAACCAAGGTAGATCATAGAGGCACAGCAGCAGAAACGGACCACGTTCGGAAAAGCCGCTCTCAGGGTGAGGATAAGAATCTGGAGAACAGTTCCAAAATGAAGTAACAAAAACTTATTAAATTAGACCTTACTGTAATGGACTTATTGACTGCATGATGCAAAGTAATGTTTCAAATATGTAAGATCCGTGTGGCTGCGTCCCAAATGCTAATCCATAGAATTAAGAAATTCCATCAAGGTTACAATGACTGAATGCAGTATAAAAACCTGTAATGATCTTTAATTTTCAATGTCAGTCATCTTGCATTTCATGGTGAAGATATTTTCCTGAGCACCAAGCAGTACAGTACTCATCTAGGATTAGGGATTTCAAAGACCGGTCACTTTACAAAACGTGGGACACTTACGTTATATTTCCTAAAGTAGCCTAAGTAACGAATGACTCCGACCCAGGTAAACAGTGTAGCCGTCCCCAGCAGAAAACTACAGACATCATAGCTTGTTAAATTCTAAGAAGAAAAACAGAAATATGTTCCCAATTTAGGATGTGGAGTCCACTGATTTTATAAGCTGATGCCAAATTAAAGACTAATGAATCTCATTATACAACCACACGAAGCAGAAAAATAGTTCAATTTAAGATCAGCAAGTACTGAAATACAGCATTTCAGCAAATGGAAAACAAGATTATATAGCAGTATAATGATCAATCCCTGTAGAAAAATCAGCATGCACTAAGGCTCAATAATAACAAATAAAATGACAAATAAAAATGGAAAAAACACCATACAATGAGTCTTGCTATAATCAAATGATTAAAATTTTATCTAACTGAATTCAATAACTGCAATTTTCAATATTTGAAAACTATATAAAAAAAGTAGAACGTCAGATCCTTCTGAAATAGAAATACTGTAAAATGCTGTAATACTGTACTTCATCTTTGGCCGCACCTTGGTCTGAATTGCTATTTTCAGAATAGTCCCAACAATGGTTAGAGTATCACTGACAGTGATCAGTATATACCATCCATTTACAAACTCCATCCGATCGGACCAGGGCACTTTCTTTCCAAGAAAAGTCCAGAAAAAATGCATGCACTCCTGGCATGAAATGAAAATAGACATCATTCACTCTCAATATAATGTGATGATATATGATTTCCAAAAAAACTTCAGTTAGCTATGATTTAATGGGATATGTTTATGTACATGTACCATATCATTATTAAGCTTGTCCCACACATACATATGACATTGTGTATACTTACAAACTGCAGCTGAATGCCACTGATAATTGAACGGCTACACAGAATCAGGGAGGCCAAACATACTGCAGTAGTTATGCAGTCAAAGAATAATGTGTATTGGATGTTTCTCCCTGCTAAATAAAACATATATATGAATATTTATGAATACACTGTGCCAAACCCTAGTGTTTAAGCACATTTTTTACATTTAAAGCAGAGCAAAGTGGCAACTCCTGATTAACAATATAATATATAGAACTTCTTGCAAAAAACATGTAGAATAACTTAATGCAATGTAATGAAGTGGGTATTGAGGCCGAAGTCCGCCACCCGCACCATATGCTAGTCAGTGGCTGACTGAATGACTGAGTCACCAGACCACTGAACATGTGACAGCAAAAACAGCGCTTAACTTTCAAAAGGGGAAGGAAACAGTTCTGTGAGGAATATGGCAGGTTGTACAGATAACCAGAATATTCCGGCTTGGGTGTTCGGCATACTATAGCTAACAGTACCAGTCAGAGGTTTGGAGATACCTATCCACAGAAAGGTCTATTTGTACTACAGTATTATCTATAGTTTAGAATATTTATAAAGACATCAAAACTATAAAATAATGTAATGGAATTATGCACTGGCCAAAAAAGTTGTCAAAAAAACTCATTTGTTCGGGGGAGCCAGCTCTGTGGGTCGGGACTCAGAAGGTTGGAGGTTCAAATCCCATGGTTGGCAGAGTGATCCCACCCCTGGGCCCTTGAGCAAGGCCCTTAACCCTAGTTACTCCAAGGACTGGCTGACCCTACTGTCTCCTCTACGCCTGCTCCATGAGTTGGCCTCCTGGATGCTCTTCCAGCTGTCCTGAAGAAGGTCCCACATATATGCTGAGCTCTCATTGGCCGCTTTTCCTTCACTCTCTGGTCAAACTCCTCCAAAACCATTTCTACTGTGTTTAGGTCATGTGACCAGGTCATGTGATGCAACACTTTATCACTCTGCTTGGTAGGCCGCTTGGTGTGTCCAAACTTTTGAACGGTACTGCGTGTCTGAACTTTATTATTGTTTGATAGTGCATCTGTTATTTATGACATGGGCCGGATTCTCTGACTTAAAATTCTTTACGTTCTTTAAATCTCTGTATTCAATGTTAGAACAAAAACCTAACCTTGAATAATAAGCTAGATACAAAATATTTTCACTGTAAGTCATATATAAAATCAAGGGTGGGGCAGTTAATATTGCAGCAATACGTACAACAAAATGACTCACAAAAAGGATAAGGTATTAATGGAAATACTCTAGACTAAGACATGTCAGTAGCTTATGATTTTCATCATGTTCTAATTTCCACCCATCCATCCATCTATCCAGTGCAGGGTTACAGTGAGTCTGGAACTAAATCCCAGAGGAATCTGGCACAAGGTAGGGGACACTCTGGCTTGGGTGCCTGTCCACAGTGCACACACTAACACACAATCACACACTAAGGGAAAATACAGATCTTCATATAAACAAAGTTCATATAGCTTGGTGTAGTTTAAAATAAATAAGAAAAATACTCACACATTCCTTTTACATTCCAGTCTCTGCACTGATACATATCAACATCATTCTTAAGATTAATTTTTATTTGTCCGCTGTGGGCACTGTTGTCGAAAGTAATCTGTTAGAATTAACCAAGAGACAACAGTTTTCTATAGAAGGGATTTATGTACAATTTTTAGTGCAGGATAATACAGCTTTTAGGCGAAAGGAAAATTAATCCTCACTGTATTTGAAGGTAAATGAAGTCTCACTTTTTACATCACTACTTGTAAACCACGAGGTATATTCAGGTAACATGACCTACCATGACAATAAAGTTATAGCAGTCAGGAAGCTCGTGATGCTCGATGGTCTGAAGATTTATGGCCTTCAGAGTAAAGTTAATATTGACAGACAAAAGCCTGGAATTCAGAAGAACGTTACTGACAAAATAATGCAGGTCTGATGGATGAATCTAATTTTTCTTTAATCGTTTAACTACTAAGTTGTGACAACTTGTCAAATATTTATGCATTCATTTATGCAAAGGTTGCATGTAGCAAACAATTAGGCTATATATAAGCCTGCTTACATTATATTTCATCTTAATTGAAATGCCATTCCCAGAGCTTTCAATTTAATATTTAAAAAATGCACCTTTTAAAATTCAAAGTTAAATTCTTCAAGAATTCTTCCAGTAGGTCTTCTGCCAGTGGCTGTCCTGGATAAACTTTAGCACATTCTATTGAAAACAAAGCGTACAAACACCTTTATAAAACAGACATCACAATTCAACTATCAAACTGTTTATTTACTTTATCAAACTGAAACAGCAACCTGTTTGTGAAGGTCGCATCACAAAGAGCCGCATTTACAATCGACTCTTCTGCATTGCGAATTCCTCATGGCGGTTTTGACATATCGCGTCGGCATAAGAAATTAATTGGGATTTTTTTTTTTTGGTAATTTTGTGGAGGCCAGCAGATGACACACATAACATTAGGTGACTCATACATGCACACAATATACGTGCGATGCTGGTTCGGAGGAAACCAGGCGTGTTTACAGCAGCCTCTCATGTGATACAGTATATCTCGCACTGATCTTTGTTCCTCGCGTTTCTCATACGCCTCTCATGTTTCTCACACCTCGTGCTCTGAAAATCCTACGCGGTTTTTCTAAAGCGCCAGGGGCCCCCAACCCCCGTCATGTGGAAGGGTCGATTTTAAATGTTGCTGAGGCGTCAGCCTTCACAAAAAAAAAGCACATATATTCATTGTCTAGCCTGATTCATGAGTATAACTTTTTTCTTACCTGGTTCTTCATAATCTTATCATATAATTTTTTACCTGTTTCAATTCCGGTATCGATGTCAAACGTTTCATTTTCAGAAGAAATGCTAGCATTTCTATAAAAATCCTGGCAAACGGACAGTGGGGCATAGATTCCTTCATTTTTATCATAAGCGTGGTTTCCAACTGTGACGTTAGGCAAGTTCATATACTGTAAGAGGATACAATATGGCATGTGTTTATTGTATCAATGAACAATATCAATTATATTCGAAATAGTTACATAACAAAAGCAGTCAACCGGTAATGTTCTATGTTTCTGGCAGTTATCTGTATTTGAGAAGTATTGTTAGTGGCTGGCTGAAGGTGAGGCAAACCTTCCACCAGCAACCCACTAAAACTCATTTTAAAAAGAGTATACTATACTCTCATATGCATAGAATCTACATGCCTATGTAGTTGTGCGAATATTTCATGATGTTAGTCAGACATTCCCATATTCAGCTTTATCGATTGTAACTTTATAACATAGATTTCAATGGAAAAATCATGGAGCAGAGAAAAAACTTCCCGTTATAAATACTAATTCATCCTGCTCAATTTTAATACGCATTACGTTTAATTTCCTCGGTGCACATTCTGTACAAATGTGTGTGTGTGTGTGTGGGGGGGGGGTAAACATATCCTTATGGGGACCGCTCATTCACTTCTTTGGGAAAAATGCTAACGCTAACCATGACAACCTTAACCCCTACCCAGCCCTAACCATAACCATAAGTAACCAAACTAAATACAAGAGTTTTTGCATTTTTAGTTTTTTCATTTCATTGATCTTTATAAAATAGTGTTTTCCCTTATGGGGACCAGGAAACTTAACTTTCCCCATAAGGGAAAAAACTAATCTTTATCACGTTGGGGTCCCCACAAGGTAAGGTATACCTGTCGGTGTGTGTGCACACGTGCCCCTTTGTTTGCATGTATTCTCTACATACCTGATCTGCTATAAATAAGATGTGGTCGTAGACATCATCCTTTGTATACACTGTGTGAGTGTCAGTGATTCGGTCAGAATATCCTTTAAGGAAAATATGCTTGAACGACACCAAATTCTCCTCTTTGAAGGTGACCACCATCTCATTACTGAGTCCAAATGAGACCAACTGGATTAAAAAAATATGTATATTTATACATAAATCTTCTAACCACTTACCCAGACAGGGTTGTGGGGAGGCTTGGAGCCCATCCCAGACATCAAAACGCACTAGGCAGGGGTACAACCTGGAAAACATCCAATCCATCGCAGGGCGTACCCTCATACACTCACACTTAACATTAAGCCCTCATATTCTATATGAGCAACTACCAACTGTGCCAACTATGCCAATTGTGTATCTTAAACGATATATAAAACCAAACTATACATTTAATATCAGTGCATTCTATAGACTTAATCCCACCTGAACTGTAGTGATGGCGATTTTAAGAATCTGCAGCGTGAGTTTCCAAGGTTTCCGTCCTCGGGCTCTGTATTTCTCACAAGGGTTCATGAAAAAGTATTTCAGTTTCCACCTAAAAGCTTCGACAGCAGCTTGGTCCCAGTTCAGACAGTGGCCGTCCATGGTGTTTACTGATGCGTGGGCTACAGTGCGTCCTGCCTTGTCCATCTCTTACAGTGAAAATGACACCTATATTTCCAAGCCACCCAGGAACTCTTTAGTTGTTCAAAGTCCATCTTTACAGTAATCACTGGTTTATTTTATAGGGTAGGCCTGCTGTAGTTTATGAAACCCTCCAAAACATTAAAGTTTAACTTTAAAGACCTTGAATGTACAGTAAAAATGAGTTGTACAGGGGCCCCAGAGCAGATCTTAGGCAGTATAGGGCACAAAGCTGGGATGCACCCTGTAAGCATCACAAAACACACGCGCAAGTTAGACAGATAACCTGCGACGTGACTGCTTGGTAGCTTTGCGCGAAAGAAGCAGCGGACCAATCATTGCGATTCCTATCCGTAATCTTTGTGCTGATAGGCTATCTTTACTGTCCATCAGCCCAAATCTTCGTAACTACTAGCAACATTGTTGACGCCAGGAAGTAGTAAAAAAAAAAAAACATTGAATAGCTGTACAAAACGAAGTGCGATTAATCTGTCCACGTTTGAAGAGGTTAGTTCTTGGAATCCTGGGTATATATATGGTATATATATGGCTTAATATAACTGTGTTTTAGCTTATTATAAAGTGATAGCTTACTTACAGTGATTACAGTGATAGTTACGTAGCTTACAATGGTAGTTTGAAAAAAAAGTTAGCGCAATCATATGCATAGTTAAAGGGATACGTATGCCTATATTGAATAATAATAACAATAATGATAATAATAATAATAATAATAATGGATCATTTTTGGTAAACTTTAAACGAACGAGAAGACGTTAACTGTTGTTCTAGTCGCACCAGTTCAAAGTGGGAATAATGTAATATATATATATGTATAATATAAATGTGAATCTAAATAGTTATTAGTGTATTTTCTTTATTATTTAATTATTAAAATGAAAATTTTAGTGCTATATGTAGTTTAATTAATAATGTATTTCATTCGTCATTTTCATTTATCAGATCGCAGTTAAACACAAGTGTGAACCTGTAACGTTACTCTAAATGATAGTAACATTACTACACAAGGTGTCGCTGTATGTCAAAGTATCTCACGAAATTAGAAATGTACCGTATGCCTGCAGTATGTGCGCTTATACATATTGGGTTAATCTCTCTGTTTATTTGTGTATGAAACTTATGGTGCCGTCGGTCTAAAGTTTAATTCCTTAAATGGTTTTAAATAGTTTCAGCCGCTGAAAGATTCTTCTGATTCACTGATGGCTTCTAAACGACCCAAGAGTACCGGAGGTAAAGTCAGCGGTAGAGTGACGCATCCAGGCGGCATGAAGTGTTGGTCCGCGGCAAATCGTGCTTTTCTTATCATTTCCCTTAAGCTACATAAATAAGCATGTCATATATTCACGTATAAACTTATTTGAAAAACTATTATTAAATATTGTTACAGTGCTCATGAAATATTTGTTTTAAAGTACCTGTTCTCTGAATATGTTTTAGATAAAAAGAACGATTCTGCCGATTCAACTGGGAGCTCAACGGAGCTTGGTAAGATTAAAAATGTACTATTGTACTATTTTTAAGTCGCCAGTAAGACTTATGCATAGATAACCCAACACAGGACCAACACATCTAATTTATGCGATAGGTGTGGTTTAGGGTTAGGTGGCTTTATGGTTTAGGTGTGATTTTAGGTTTCTATACAATATGTAATATAAATCATGTAGTCTGGTTTGCTTTAAATTCTGATTCTGGATGTGGTAAGCATGCTGTAACCTGGTTTGAATCTGGTTTAAAATGGTTTAACATACAGCAGCACTGTGAGAAGGATTTCACACCCTAAAAATAAAATGCTAAATATTAATGAGATATATATATATATATATGCATATTGGCTCACTATTTTGCCTTTGTTGTTATATTGAAAACAATGACATGGCCAGTTTTTCAAAAAGCACCCCTTATTTGCCAAGACTGATTTCTCCACTCAGAAAAGCAATGTTCATTGTTTTCTTATGTAAAAAGCTTTATCCTGAGTTGTTGACATTAGTGTCAAATGATAATCTTTGTGCATTCAGTGTCTGACTGACAGTATTCCACCAGGTCTGCCTGATGACATCTTCCCTTTGGTTCTGACTTTGAGGACCCAGGAGCTCTTTGAGTGTCGTATTGATAAGGATGTCACACGGGAAAGCCCTTACAAAATCCTCAGAAAAGAGGAGATTCTCAAAGATATGAAGACGAGAGCTGCCGTGTCTGACTTCCACCCCATTAAGCAGACTGTGCTTGTGAGGAGTTTAATCAAAATTACAATGTGCTTCTGGCAAACTGTCTTTTTGGGATCTATGTTTGTTCCTTTTTTGATATGGAGAAAAGACGTAGCACCACAGCACTCTTCTTTATTCTTGTGTTTCCCCTTAAATTTGTCAAATGATGGTATGTTCAGTCTTGTTTGGTGTGTTCGATAGATGCAGAATGTGGGTCTGTGTTGCACTGAAATGTTATTTGAAAATTTTCATCCATTTTCCAACTGCTTATTGAGCAAAGGACACCAGACCGGGGGCACGCCTAGCCTTCTGCATGAGTCTGATTTTGATTAATATGTCATATTTTTTGTGAATGTAATTATTTCCTTTGAGTTGTTTTCTTCTTGTAAAAATATCTCCAGAACTATCCTGGGGAAGAACTCCTTCTGGTGTTTGATAGAGATTTCACATATGGACAGAACTTCTATCTTGTTTTGACTGAAGAATCCAAAAACAGAATCATTGAGGTAAGGCAACAAGACATTATCTCAACACTGTTCACCCTCCACCGTTTTTCATGTTAATGGTAAAATGGTAAAATATTCTAAGGTTCAGATATTCATCTTGGAGGATGGTACAGAATGGCTTCCTGTGTCTTTGCTGTTTGATTTGAAGGCCAACCAAGATTTATTGTTCAGCATATTTGGAATAATAAAAAAAAATATCTAAATAAACGCAAGCTATTCTACTGGTTAACTAAAACAATTTAGAACCATAAATAGCTGTACATTTATTTACCCTGAGAGACATTATTATATAAATTTATTTGGAGTTGCATGTCTTCGTGTATCCCACAGCCCCCGGTGTCTGCAAGAGAAGACAAGGCAGAGGTGACGTCATTGGATTCATCTCCATGCAAAACACCTGAGACTCAGCCGTGGGTGTCCTTAGGAAGTGAGCGAGAGATTGAGGAAGAATCTGTGAGGGACTCAAGACCAAGAGTAAGAATCCAGACTCCCTCTTCCTCTGTGAATGGCTGGCTGGGTGAAAGGTTACATTTAAGGGTCATATTAGGTGTACTCTTCTTTTGATATATGATATGTCGGGATTCGCGGTTCTTTTTACGCACCATGTCCATTTTGTGAAAAGCTTTTGTCTTTTTATCAACTGTCCTATGGTTGTCTGTAGTTTTTTATAACTAGAGAAAATGTGATATAATGTATTATGAATAACAATGAAAATTTTGAAAATTATATTTTGTGAACAAAACGGAGTGGCTTGTTGGAGATATTTTTACACTAGATTGACAGATTGATTTTAGATTTCATTGGTAGAAATGCTCAGCATTTTTACGAAAAATGAAAGACGGGAAAACTGAAAATTGATATGTTTTATAGGATTAAAATGATACCAGGTCTTAAATGCTGTAAATGTAAATGATTAAAGATAAGTAAACATTTTGATATAGTATAGTAGTAATAAAATCTAAGTACTTTCATTTTTGAGCAATTGCAGAAGATTAAATAAATGAATATAATAAATCCCAAAAAATATATACGTAGAACACTTGAAAAATTCTGTCACATCTCTCTTTGAATTAAGAAGCCCTGTCTGGGAGAGATTTCCACCTGAGAGATCTATATTCCTTCCTTCTCAGCTGAAGTACAGAATCTCACGGGTGCGACGAAAATTTGGAGCTCCAGTGACATTCACTGACTGTAATGCCCTGGAATCAAAGGATAAGTACACAGAATGTACCTCCTACCATGACAAAAAGTTCAGCATTGAACGGATGGAAATAACTACGGGGGTGCAAGCTGTTCCCACCTTGAGGAGTATTGGTACACAAACACGATGGTATGTGCTCATTTCTCATGAAGAGTTATCCTCAAACGTGTTAATAAATCTTATAAAAATGTATTTTTCTTAAAATGTATACTGAATTTATTTTATGGCAACCCCCCCCCCCAATATGTATATATTCAGCTATAATCAGCATTGCATTCTTGATGACGTTTTTTGAGATTTTAAAAATCTAGTCATGGTGGACTGATATACGAAATACGTTCTTCTAGGTCATACCCAAGAAATATGTGTTCACAGTATGAGTTCAGAGAATTTACAGAAGAAGAAAAAGAAAACTTTGCGAAGTCTGAGAACGTTAGGAATTTTGTTAATTCCGTTGTTTCGAGGTAATCATTTCATTACTCATCGCTGATTTGTGGCTTTACATCTGCCTATACTCTTCTTATTTCATGGGAAATATGTAAATTATAAAAAAAATCATACAACAAAAGCATCATAAAACGTCATGTTCATCTTGTCATTGTGTGGGGCTCCTGATTTGAATGTCTCCGTACCTGACCTTCCTTGACAGCTATTTATCAGTGTTTTTGTCTTCTTCCTCACAGATTTGAGGTTGCTGCTCAGCAAAACATGATTTTGGATGTGTTTTTCAATGACTGGCAAGCACTTAACGAGGAGGATGGCAACTTTGGTGGGAAAGCTGAAACGCACCTGAAGGAATACCAATCCTTCACAGACCTACACTTCACCAAAGAGAAGACAATCAGCGATATCAACTGGCACCCTACTATTAATGGTGAGACCACACCCCGCTACACTCATAGCTGTCATTCAGCAGTGGGAGGTTGTGCATCTCGTGAATCCATAACTGAAAGAAAGAGTGACAAAGATCTTTCTCTAGTTACCAAGGCACCTGAGGGAAAACATCTTTAAAAAAAACCATCCCGTGAATTGCAATACGCCATGAGTTATGCTAAGATATTAAATATAATAAAAGTAGAATTAAGCTAGCAATGATGAGTGAATGTGTTCAAGATTTATTTATAATGTTAGGAAGATGATTTGGTGCGACGTGAAAACCGCAACATGAAAACCACAAAAAGCTATATGCCCTCATCTCTATCTTGGTTTCTGTGATGTGGCTCTGGTAGGGCTGATTGCAGTCTCTGTAACGGAGAAGCTATCCTCTGAAGGAAAGATCAATGGCTCCGCTAAGCTGTTTCAAAACCCTCCGCTCATTTTCTTCTGGAGCTTCTCTGATCCTATTAACCCCCAGGTGTGTTTTAATCCTCTTTCATTGCGTCCAAATATATAAACCCACTTTGAGAGGTTTAACCTTTGGGAGCATTCAAGTACTGTGTTCGTCTTTATTGATTATTATAAAATCAATTGATATGCTTCTGAGGTATCTGCTACAGTGCTTTTACATGCAATGTTTCTTGTGGATAATGTTTGTCCAGGGATAAGAATTAGGTTTTATAATTAAATTGATTTTCAAATAATAGGTGTATTATATAAAATATACATTTTAACAATTTCTTTTACTTGACATTTTACAGACAGATATCTCAGTAAGAATGCATTGCTAATATTTTAATTAATGTTGGTGCTGCAAATGTATATTCTGCAGTTGTTTAAGAATACGGACAACTATATTACATAGTTCTGTGAAGGCAATGAAACGTTGAAAGTTGGTAGACCAACCAAACGAGCTTTGTAAAGTTTGCTGTAAGAAAGTCTGTCCACTTATTTTCTTGATCCGAATGTTTTGGTTATTTAATAAGAGATGAGTTGGTCTTTGGAGTCGACACCCAAAATGTTGTCATTTATGCTGGAAGACATACGTGCGTCGTCATTGGAAACGGATGACTCTTCAGCAGGGATATGCAGTGCTGTGCAAATGTCTTAGGCAGTCAAAGGGCATGTTTAAAACTATGTATCTAGGTAATTAATGTGTATTTGCTCCAGAACGAAAAACACAATTTAACATTAAAACATATGCAAATTCACAGCAACAATAAAAGACTAACCGGAGTTTCTTCTGTTCTTCAAAAAGTTACTGATATCTTGTTGGATGGCTCGATGAACACCACTTCACTTCCCAAACCTCTCCTCAGGGGCGCCCCAGCCATTCCATGTTTTTGTTAAATTTCGCCACCAGCTCACTTATTTAATTAATTGAATTAGTTTGAAAAAGTCAATGGTGTATTGATTAACCATAGGAGGTTTGCTCGTGGCCAAGACAAAAAAGTACCTGGGTGTATTGGATGGGTGCTGCAAACGCTGGGATGATTTTAGGAGAGGTTTTGAAGTGGCTGAGTTGACACACTTAAACAGATGTTATATCATAGTTCTACATCAACAAGAAGGTCATCTAAATCATTTAAATGTCATTTTCTTTGACTGCCTAAGACTTTTTTACAGTACCGAGCACAGTTCCTCGGTATTCTTCAGACTGACTGGGGGCGGAATGAAACATTGAATTGACAGTTTCTTTCAGAATGAGACCTACAGTCTATGCGAGGCCTGGAATGGAACATTTGTGTCATGGACATAGGGCTGATACTTAATGCTGCACGCGGTGATGATTGACAGGAAAACAGCAGTCATCCGTAAACCTAGCCCCGGGGAGCTCTTGTCGGGAGGCTCAGATTGTGGTGTCTTTAGCAGAGGTCACGGAAAAATGCTACTAAGGATCATTCAGTTTTTCGCATTACCATTTATTTGAAGTGACTACTGTTTTTAACCTTTATCCTGTGTCAATGGCCGTTGGCCATTTCTGTTGCAGCTATTGTTGGAGTGCCCAGACGACGTACTCTCCTTTCAGTTTTGTCCTTCGAATCCCAACATAATCGTTGGCGGTTGCATGAATGGCCAGGTAATAGCTTGATTTACGTTTTAAACTCGTACCCGAGTTTTACGTCGTTTTTTTTTTCTTTCAGTGTTTATTTTTATTGGATTTCCTACAAAAATTAAGAGGAGTCATTTACTGTCCCAGGTTGTGTTATGGGATGTCTCTGCTTATGCAGACAGACTGCAAGGCACTCGATCTGCAGTGGGGAAGGCTACCTCAGCAAACGAATGTGCTTTAGTGAGTATCCGGTGTCAAAGGCCACACTTCTCTGCTATTTGTGGGAGACGTATGCGGCTCATTTAAAATAAACTGGACATTACAACCATGTGATATTTGATCATGGTGTAAAACTTCACTGTCACAAATTCTAATTGTTATTGCTCTGTTCAGAATTCTCTGATGCAAATACAGGAGGGCCAGGAATCCTCTAAACTTGCTGCTTTATGCAAAATTTATTGTATTTTGGTTGGATGTATGAAAACTATCATACATAATTTCGTCTTACCCCTTAGTGTATATTTGTTGTGTAAAAGTGTAAAAGATGTATCCCAATGAAACAATGTAAAGAGTTTTGTGTTCTGAACTGTTGGTATTTTATAGCAAATGTACATATGCTTATTAGGATATATTCAATGTACTGGTATATACAATGTATTACAAAATATATAATGCAAATTATACAAATATAAGTTACATAGGATGTACATAATTATTGATTTTGAAAGTTTATTGATTTCCATCAGTCTATCTTATATCTGCTTATCCTTGTCGGGGTCACGGGGGCTATTGATTTAATATATTATAAATGAAAAAATTACTACTATATTTTAACATGCCCTGTTTGTAACGCACAGTAGTATGAATGTAATTTTATCTAGTAATTGTGTCCTTTCACACACATCCCTGTGAATGAAATGCGGAGGACTGTCCTTTCGCGATAATCCCTCTTTGTTTGGCCTCGCAGCCAGCCTTCCAGGATAAGACAGAGCTCACCACTCCTGTTGTGCGGTACTGCGCTGTCTCAGGCGTGGAGAATGGGCACAAGGCACGAATCACCGACATACAGTGGTTACCGGAGAACTTTGAGGTTTGAGGCTTGACAGAACGGACGTGTTACGCAAAAATGCACCAGTTTGGTATAAAATTCATTTCACATAATGCACACATAATTCCAAAAATTTTCCTACCCAGTTTTTCTTAATGGACTTTTTCTATAAAAGCACACGATTTGGATTCAATAGCTGATCAAAATAGCTAGTCCTGATTTTCATGCTAAAAACATAAACATGTTATTCCTTTATATATCTCTTGTTCTACACATAGATCTCCAAAACAGGGGTTCCTGTGGAAAACAAGGCTCGTATCTGTGTCCAGGTTGTGACCTGTGCCCCTGATTGGTAGGTACTGCATTACCCACCTGCTCCCTTTTTAGCATTATTTAACTTCTTAGTTTTTTGCTTTAATTTGACTACAAACATATGTGACTTTACACCCGTTATCCTTTTGTTTGTCTACATGTTCACATGCTTGACCAGTTGTGTGATGTTCTGGGACATTCGCTTGCCAAGGGTTGCAACGCATTCTCTGACGGAGAGAAAGCCCAAAGTAACAGAGACCTCTCTCGTGAATCAAAGTGACGTTCCCAATACATTTAAACACCTAGACCTATCCTGGAAGCCTTTCATCAAGGTACATTATTTAGTCCTCGCCGTATGCATGAAAGAATTACATTATGAATCATATGGGAAAATATCATTAAAATGGTTGATTGTCCATGTGTATTTTTTCCCCCCATTTTCTCTTCATTAGGTGGCACTTCCAAAAAAAGGCACCGGTGGTGAATATAGTCCTTTGAAATTCAGCCTGAGGGACAATATGAATGACAACCAGACAGGTGGTGGCACTGGTGAGCAATATGCCTCTCTTCATTTCACTGTGTGGTTTGGTAAATGCCTGGTGGGGCTACAGAGTACCGCAGGAAGAAGAATAGCTTCTGAGAACACAATTAACTGTGACCCCAGGCTCAGCACAGGATCTTTATGTATATCACTGCCTTCCTACCCCCAGTCTGTGACTTAGTCTTTTTGGTCTTTGGTGTTTCTGTTCATCAGAAAGGTTACACTAAACATTTGACTTTTAAGTCCATTTAGTTCATGTCATTACACAGGGCTGGACTGGCCATCTGGCATACTGGGCATTGTATGTGGGCCGGAAAAAAATATAGCTGAGGCAAATGTTATTATGGGACCCCCCCCCCCTTCACACACACACACACACACACACACGCACTTTGCTAAATTTATTGTGGGGCTATCCAAGTCCCCACGATCCAGGGCCAAAATTGTATCCCAGTCCAGCCCTGTCATATGATATACTATTTAAGCTATATTTTTTTATCCATATGTCATCAAGAAACCTAGGGAATTTGATCATTGAATTGCCTTATGCTTTAAGTCAGATTGTGGTGCAGTGCTGTTATGTGCCTTTCTGCTGACTACCCGATGAGGGTGTGTTCAGAATTTCAGAGCTATTGAAATAATACAAAATATCCACCTGAAGTAATTATGCTGCATAATTTCATGGTTAAATTTCCTCTAATGGATGTTTTGCAGAGCAATTTGATCATTCAATTAATCAGTGTTTTGTTTGTTCGTTTGTTTGTTTGTTTGTTTGTTTGTTTGATGTTTTTGTTTTTTTTTGTCTTTTGAATTGCCTTTCATAAGAAACCTCTCAACAGAACTTGGAGAAGTCTGAGGGAGGAACTGAATATGCCCTCCTCAGAGCTTCTTCAGCCAAACAACTTAAACCACTAGAGGACATCAGCACCAGGTTCTTCATTGGAACAGAGGTAGGCTTGATCGTTGCCATTTGGTTTTAAATTAAGTTTCATCTAGAGTTCCAGTCCAACCCAGACCCTTATGGAAATCCTTTAATAATGAACAATAAAGATTCTAAATATTTTTGGGCTGAAATTTAGGACGGTGAAGTTGTATACACAGATTGGAAGATGGAAAAGGATAATGACTCTGGGAGACTGCTTAGTAAGTAATGCTTAAAATTTCTACAAGGATGTTTTCTTTCCCTTCAGTCTGTTTTAGTTGTGATAATGTCTGAGTTCCCACTATTGCTGTGAAGTGGTCATTTTTTAACTTAATGAAGTATAAGTAAAGAATAAATTTTTATTTACATTTATTTCCACAATAAACAAAGGAACCCACAAGAAGTAGCCAAATTCGCAAATAATGGTTAGCCTTTAAGCTCTTGCCACAGAAATATCACATAATAGTTTCTTGTTTTTTATGAACACTAGTTCATGGTTATTCTCTTTCGCAAACCTAACATCAGATTTTCTCACATTACTCAGGATTGAGGTTAACCGCAATTGCAACGATCTCTGTAAACAAAGCTTAAATAAAGGAATAATTTAGTTCAAATGTTTAATCATAATAACAATCAGCTATTTAGGGAAATGAATGTTTGCAACTGAGATTTTGGGCACCATTAATTATAGAAAAGAATTTGACTACTGTGCTGAAAGTTGTAAAACTTCTTGGTTGCATACAAAATATTTATTGCCAAAATATCTCAGCAGCTTTTCATGCAGGGTACTAAATTAATTTAATCCCTATTCTTTTTTCCTCTGCATTACGACTCTGTTCTCAGGTACCAAGCCCTCTCTTTGTTTTCTCATACACGATGGGTTCGTCAACAGTGTGAGGAGGTCCCCCTTTTTCAAAGACATCATCCTGACCGTGGGAGGCTGGACCTTTGCCATCTGGAAGGAGGGTGTCATGGTAAATTAGCCTGTAAATTACTGCAACAGGATGTGTCAGACTCACAATCAGGCACTTTTTTTTCCTTGACAGGTCCGCTTCCTCAGACAATGGGTAAAAAAGGATTTAAAACAGGAAGGGTTTGGTGTTTAAAAGGGCTTAACATAATTATGATGCAGCATATCCTGCTACCATCACTATCAGTTCAATCATGCGAATTTTTAAGCAGCACATGCAAAATGTTCTCAATATCAGTCTCAGCTCAACAATCTTATATTTAGATTAGCAGAAGAAAATAGTTCACCATTATCATCTGTATACAAAGTAATTGCTTTTACATGAAAAAAAATGAAGTGCCTAATGATTCTAAGTAACATTTGCTTGTTGATATAATTATTTCAAGGGTTCCTGCTCCATATAGCAGTAATCTCGAACACTATCACATAGTCATATAATCACTATCACTATTTAAAGTGTTTTTCTTTGAAGTACAATAGTTAATATTACTCGTTTGTTCAAATGCAAGGCTTGTCTACTATTTAAATGGAATAGTTTAATATGTTTTTTGTCTGTCTTCAAACTGTCTTGGATCACAGTTTAGTGACACTGTGTTTGCAGAGCCATTGTCACATGCTCCCTGAGCTCGACGATTGTGTTTCAGAATGGGCCTATCATCCATTCGTCCTGCTCTCAAAAGAAATGCACAGTAGGTTACTGGTCTCCATCAAGACCAGGAGTGATCTTCATTGGAAAAGAGGACGGGAACGTCGAGGTGTGGGACTTGCTGGAAAAGACCCATGAAGCATCCCAAACCAAAAATCTCAGCACTACACAGGTTACCTGCATAAAGCCCTGGATCGTATCCCGTGAGTCGCATTTCCTGAAACACATGCCAATGGAACAGACTGGTATATATGGAAATTCTCTGAAGATGATCTGTGTTTCTTTTTTTTAAGCAAAGCAGCACCTTTTAGCTGTGGCTGATCACTCTGGCACTCTCCATATTCTGGAGGTTCCCTGGTCTCTACGTAGTCCGTCATACAATGAGGTTTGTAGCCTCGCATATCAGCAAATACTTAATCATACGCCTATTCCATAAAAGTGTATTTTTTTAAAATTTCACCTTGTAAAACAGTTTATTCAGAATGTATAGTAAAATGTATTTTTCTTTAACAGTCAAAGGTAAAAGAAAATACTCTGTAATCGTCTCAGACCTGCACATTTGTATTTAGGCTTTATCTACAGAATGCTTTGTTCCTGTTTCTCTAATCATGTTTATTTTTTGAGAAACATGTCATGGGTATCTGACATAGGTACAAGGAATACTATAAATCACTGTCGCTTTTTGGTATTTTGGGCACCAAAAAAACTTTTAGCTAGCTAGCTAGAATGCTAATGTTTTTCTGCAATTCGTATCCCATACATTGCTGGTATGCTATGTAAAAGCAGACAGAGACAAGGCCCCCCGACATTAATAGGGGGATCTCAGTAAAATCTGATTTCTGTGGATACAGCTTCTTAAAGGCCACATTCTAAAATAGCGTTTATTGAGTCTTTTTTAACATTATACTCTTTAAACAGTATAATTATCATGTTGTCCTCAGAAATCCAACATGGCCAAGTATTTTGAGAAAGAAGTGGACCATTTAATCTTTTTGAATAAACGAAAGGAGATGAGAGCGAAGGAGAAGAAAGACAAGGAAGCAGAGGAGCAAAAGAAAAAAATGGTAAAACATGGTTAAGGCCTTAATCAGTTTGGTTATGCATAACCATATTTCCAGTATCCTTTACAATGACTCATATACTCTATGTTATTTTCATTTAATGACTAAATAACATTAAAGCTTTTAACACCTAAATACTAGTATCCTAGCATCATGCGTCAATGGTAGGAAATGTTAACTTGATTTAATACTTCCGTGTAACTATATTTTTGTCTCTGTAAAGCAGTTACATTTAAATTGTCATTCTCCTTCCTGTCATCATTCTACAGTAAACCCGCATTACATGGTTTAACAATACTAAGCCGCTTCAAGAATGTGAAACCATCATGACTAATTACTGTTTACAGAGATGTGTCCCTCACCTTTCCATATTCGTAGGTTAAAAATCACCATGGATAGACACAACAGGCATCCAGTTTTAAATATTGTGTAAGGTTTGAAAAAGCAAGTCTTTTTGTGAGAGAACTCTGTGATTTTTGTAACCCCAGTGGTGTCTTTTCCCCCATGAACAGGAACCAAAAATGCCTGAGAAGCTGGAGGAGCAGATTGAAGAGGAGAACCTGGCGCACTATAAGACGTACCTAGCTATGGAGAAGGTGATCCTGAAGAACATGGGTCTTCTGTCAGATGAGGAACCAGCTCTTAATTGATATATGACACATACTTAAATAATGGTCCTATTTTATGTTAAGTCAGAGGAACTAATACATTGTTTGTGTTGTTTTTTCAGTAACACTTTCTATGAATGCCATGTTGGTAAGAATACGTTCAAAACACATTATAACGCTTTCATAAAGCATTATAAACATGGTTATAAATATTTATAAAAAGGCGTAACACATTATAGCCATGTTTATTATGCATTATGACTGCCTTATGAAGCGCTTATCTATAATGCACTACAAATACCTTCATAATGCAGTACAAAGCATCCTTAATTCTTATTCTGACCATTATAATGAATTACAAAGGTATCTATAGTGCATTATAGATGAGGGCTTCATTGGAGCTATAAAGTATTATAATCAGCACTATAATGTCTTATGACTGTCAATAGAAGATAGTGTAATGCTTTATTAATTCTTATACCGAGCATCTATAATGCAGTAAAATGCAACCAATTTTTCATTCAGTTGTCTGTAGTAAATGACAGTATGTCCACTATTTTTAATGCTACATTGTTTTTCAAAAGCAGTACAGTTTTCATGTACATATATAACTTATATGGCATCTCGTCCAGCATGTACCCCAGCTTTGTGCCTTGTGCTGTCTGGAATAGGTAACTGTGACCTGGATAAGCAGTCACAATATGGATGGATGGTATGAAAACGCTGTATAAATTGACATATTTGTTCGTTTTGGCAAGTGTAAGTGTATGGCAAGAAGCAGTGTTATGATGACTGTGGCAAAAACATGGGCAAAATTTTAAACAGTTTGACATTTTAAATGTAACAAAAGAAATACATTTTTAGATTTCCCAATAGATTTCATTGTTTTATTTATTTTCGTCATTTTATTTATATACCTGCATACAACTTTAAATTTGTTTATTTAAATCCAGTACATATTACTTTGAATACTTTTAATAATTGTATGGGGTATCTGTCTTGTCTTTGGGGTATATTCCATGTAAACAGGTGGTAAATAGTGCTTCATTAGCCATTGGCAGCAGGTAGTTGACGTTATCAAAGGGAGGAATCCCTCATTACACAGCTGCCTGTTGCTAAGTTTTGCTCCCTGATATACGTCTCATATAAGCAACTGAATGATCTGGAAAGGAAATTAAGTGTAGGAAAATTAAACACAATAAAGGTGACCTCACTCTTTCTGTGACTAATACAGATGTCCATTTGGCACCGGCCACGACAGTGAGGTAGGATCTGTAGAAAATAAGTGCCCTGCATGGATCTGGTCAGTTTCTGATCTGACATGCCGAAGCCTCTGTCTGAGGGCTGGGATGAGTTCAAGCTGCTCACTGCACCTTTTACTACGGCAAATCCGTAAAAATAGACTCTTCAGTAATCGTCTTTGTGTGGGACAAAACGTGGATGTTGTCGATGTCTTCATATAAGTCCAAATGATTTTGCCTATAGAAAAGAGGATCTCCCTGTCTACAGAAAATCCTTGGGCAGCTGTTTTATAAGGGCCTGGTGTGTGCAGTTGGATCCCCGTTTATTCAAGACGGCATGCCGCACATTTCTGAAATGTAGACCTGCACGATTCGGTGATACCAACTGGTTGTTTATTCTACATTTCAGGACTAACATATGCTAGGTGTGACTAATGAGAAGGCTTTTTGTAAGGCAGGACAAAGATGTTCAAACAAAAATTATACGGCAGATGAGTGTAACTAATTTTCGATTTTTTTTTTCACTAATTTACTATTTTTTTTGCAAATTTCCCTGAGATATGGATTTGCCATTTTTCCAAGCTGAGAAACTGTTTGCTCCTCCACCCTAAACACGGAGCATAGCAGACAATTTTCCTTCTCAGGCTCACCCAGATTATTTATAGAATCCTCCCAGTGCCCTGACCTCTGCTTTTGGCTGTCGTTTGGAAGGTGCAGACATGATTCCCTAGTTTGGCACATAGGTGATCTAGCTTAGGAGGAACCACTTCCAAGAAGCAGAAGAGCCATACTCACTTCTGTGTTTCACACCTCGAGGTCACTGAATGAAAATCATGATAAACTCAATATTATTATCGTATTAAATTGTTAGAGTTGTATGCTGTTATTGTACACCTATAATAGTAAAGTGCTTAACAAGTAAAAATATATAAAAAATTTATTTTGTTCCTAAAATTAACTGATTTCATAACTAATAGCTCAATAACTAATAAGCAAAAAGAACATATTAATTTAATCAAAGTAATGAAGTTTCACTGTCTTACATATATATATGTAAAGATTTTCAATATATCTGTCATTAAATTTAGCATATGTTTTGTAATAAATATATGGTATCTATAAGAGTAAATAAACAACAGTAGTTGACATTAAAAAGTAAGCATTTGCGTAAATCCAGTGTTTATAAAATGTACATAACTGGAGACTGCAGTAAAAGCTACCATACTCTATAATGTAAAACAAGCTGAGATTTTATACTTGTCAAGAATTACAGTCCTGAGATACCGTTTATTCGGTAAGTTGTGGCCTGCAGGTCACTCAGAAATTGCCATGGGTGACACCATGTGAGACCCTAAATATTATATCAGGAAGCACTGTTCTATTTTCATATTCTGTCAACGGGAATGTCTGTCAACGTTTAGTAACAGATCAGCTTCGCGGGGTTTCAGAAGAGCTGCCAAGTACAGCCCAGGACCCAGCAACGCGAAGGGTGGGGGAAACATCAAAAGCCTTTGGGGTTTTTTCATGCATTATTAGCAGACCTGATTCTGAAGGATATCAGAGGCACTGGAATGTCTTCTGAGAAAGACTTTCCGTTCCCAGATATTAAACAGAGCCTTTTTTCCATTAACAGTCATAAATTCATAAACTGCACCAACCTAAATTTAGGTGATAATCATTAAAAGATGACGGATGTTTCAAAGCCTAGGCGTATTTTTTTTTTATGAAAACTTCAAAATATATTCAAGTACATAAACAATATTTTCTTCTAGCTGCAAATGCCAGGTAATGTTTTGCAGGTGGTTTTGGTTTATCAGTAGTAATCCACAAAGCTGCATCTCTTTAGCCTTATGCTGCTAACTGCTGCTTAAAATAATCATCTTTCTGACAAATTGGTAGCTCTGAAGGATATTTTATGGTACTAAACTGCACTCAAATAAGAACAAAAGTCCCTCTGGGTTCAGTGGAACGCAACAGATTGCCAGATATCAAATGAAAGGCATTTATGAATCTAGCTTCCTCAAAAACAAACATTGCCTGAGTTCATCCCCACTGCCTGAAAACACTTCAAATAACCTCAGTCAAACCGTAATTTATTCCAAGCTCATGTATAGAGTTTTGATTATCTGTTACAGTTTTTCCCAATCTGGTCCTCAGGGAGCTGGGAGGGTGCAGAAACGTGGACCGCCTGGAGGTCCTTGAGGACCAGGTTGGGAAACACTGGTCTATCAAACCAGATCTTTAGGTATTGCTTCAGTGTTATGGCAATGGTGTGTTAGGGCCTTTGGTGTATTGTCTAGGGCACTGAGCAAAGAAAAAGAAGTTGAAATGTTTTTTTAAGCCTCCCCCCTCCCCCGCTCAGGCACCCCCTCGTTAGATTTTGCCGATAGAGGTCGGTCTGATTGTTACCATCATATGTATTCCATCCTCCTCCAGTTTGGCAAAAATCCGTGGCAAAAGAACTGATGAATTCAGTTGTTACATACAAGGCTGCACAATTCAAATCATTCTAGCGTCATTGTGATGTGTGTGTGCACAATAATCACATTGACTTTGTCGGCACTGCTTTGTCTCTGTTGACACAACATGCTGCAACACCACCAACTTATTTGACACACTCTATTTGTAGATAAGTTCCATTTGGCTAGTTTATTTTTGGTAATTTAATCTTGTTTTATAAATAACTTAATATTACTCATGGATATTTCACATATCACGGTGTGACATCGTACATTCCTAGGTGAGAGGAGTATCGAAGATGATAATACTGTAGAGAATCAATATATGTACAAAAAAATGTACAAAAAATAACTTTGCAAAATGCATATATGCCGCTATTTTAATTTACTTTTCTCTCCAAAGAAATGTCTCAATTTTTTCCTGAATGACTTAAATCTGAAAAGCATTAAATAATTTTGGAACAGTACATGCATGAATAAACTCATGCTATTTAAATACATGTAAATGCAAAAGCTTGTTAGGTTTTCACAACTAGTTAGTAAGGATCTTGTGTAAGAAGGAACCGGCTCACATTTTAGTCACTGTGGAGAGAGAAATGCACTCAGACGCTCAGTTCATTCATTCATGACATTAACAGCTGTTCAATCTTCGTGTCTGAAATATGAATCCATACGCTGATGTAAATTGAACATATATGTGAGCAGCTGCTGAGGTAATTAAAATAACACATACATCTACACACACACTGGGCAGCAGACTTTTTTTTGATCATGAAATATTATAATAATACACAAATTCCCACTTTGTACCAACAGTGATTAAAATATATAAACATATAAAACATAATAAAAATAGTAACATCTATTACACTATGTGTAATTATGTTTTGCAACTAGAAATGATTCATTAGTCCCAATATATAACTTCAAAACATATTACATCTTTATACAAAGCAATATATTATAAGAAAGACTATTACTTATAGTGATACTACAAGGTAATTAATAAGCTTTAAATACACATACATTGAAATTGTCAAAGAAACAGTAACATACTGCAAAGGCATACACATACATACACATATTTATGGAATGTACTTTTAACTTCAATTACCAAAATCTTTGCCATTTAACAGGGTGTGTATGCTTATCCACAATGGGGGTGCAGCAATCCATAGGCTATCAATGAGGAAGCATAGATTGAAGGCAGGATACAAGCCAGATTAGACATCAGTCTAACACAGCCTGCGCTCATGCACTGTCAGAATTCCATTTAAGAAATAGATGTAAATTCCGACAAAAAAAAAAAAAGAACTTGTTTCCAAAATTACCCATTAATAGGATAAGGAATTCGAGATGCTACAGTATAATGTCTTTTTAAAAATCCATTCGTGAATAAGATTTAACTTCTAATCTCACTGCTGACTCAATTCGAGTTTTTGACTCTTACGAGAGTAAGATGATGTATGCATGGTTGAATACATGATGACCTCATACATTTATTCAAATGACTGGTAATGTAGATTTACTGGGAAACCTTCAACCCACGCAATGCAGAGTCTGAGCTGGAAGCCACAACAGAGTGATGGTGCTTCTCTTACTGAAGTGAAGTTACAGGTTAGGGGCTCTTAATCATGCGCTACACCTAGGAGAAGCTTCCTCATGAACCATGGCTTCGAATGTCTTGCGGCCTGCCTGCTACAGATGGGCCCATTGCAGATGCGAGCGCTCCTTGTGAACTCCTCTAAACCAGAAGAACCAAACAGCATTTATACATGTGGACTATTTCCAGAGGATCACCTGACACAGCCCAGGAATGCCAGTAGTCCTAGTATAAATACCCATGACTTTTATGACTCTTTGTCCAGTACAGGGTCAGAGCCTGGGTTCTGACTCAGAGCACAGATCTTCCTAGATGGGATGCAATCCATAAAAGGGCACACACAGTACAGGCGATTTAGAGACACCAAGTCACCTAACAGCATGTCTTTGTACTGCGGGGAAAAAGCAGAGTAACTGGGGTCAACCTGTAAAAGCCCAGTCATACAGGTGTGAGCGCACTGTACCCCAAGACAAATACACATAACATATTCAGTCTCGGCGTGTTGGAAATGTGCTCTTACACGTTCAGGATCTATAAGATGAGATGAAAGATATTGTGAAGGTATAATAAAATAAAGCTGCCAATTACTTTACATGAATATACGTAATACACATATAATTTCAAAGTTAACCCTCTTCCAGAACACACATGTGACATCGGATTTGCCTCAATTTATGCAAAAAAGATGTCCCTTCACAACAGAATTCTTTTTATATACATGAAATAACCCTCATTACTGTTCAGGCTAATATTACACTGCACAAATGTCTATTTTTGATGTAGTAAAACAAAGGGGCATATTTTTATTAAGCAATATATATAAACATTCCAATGATAGAAATAATATTATGGTAATAACGTTAAATAATGTACATCCCAGATGTATGCATGTCTCTTTATGAAAAATACTGATAATTCTTTATCCCTGGATGACTTTCATTCATTAGGTACCAAGCTTACTATTATAACTGTTATAAATGAGGTCTTTATCAAAATAATTTTTTCTACGAAATGTGAACTTATATTTTAGAAACAGTATTTTGCTCTGATATTTTGTGATATATCAAAAATATACAGAGTTTTAAAAAGTACAAAACTATATTTTATGTACGGTAATATAAAGAAACATTTTCTCGTAGAATAAGCATCTTTAGCTTTTAAAAGAGAACCTTTTAGTAGGACACTTACTAATTTATGAGTACCCTAGTATCTGTCATTTGCTGAGGTCCAAAACCTAGTGCTAAAGGTTCATTAGCCTGTACAATATTTCACGACCACTACATCTAAACATACTCTCCCAAAGTCTGATTTTTAAGTGCATCAGTTTACGTTAAACTGTACATCTTTCCAAAAAAAAATGTCTCAGCCTCTATAACCTTTAACAATGAAGGCACCGCTAATACCCCTTAGGGTTAATGAATTCTTCTAATAAGAAGAAGATGAAGAGAAGTGATCGCAACGTTAAAAAGAAAGCACTGCAGGGTGCCCGTAACAGATAACGAAAACCGCAAAGGATGAATGTTTTACAGAACAAGGGAACTTCCCGATACACCCTTGCTCTGAAGTTTAGAACACTGTCATGGCCAGCCCTGAGCCATTAACTTGCAATTCCGATGCATTTGTTTGCTGGTTAGCAACGTTGCTAGCCAACAATTATTCTGTTTTTGTTCAGTTCCCTCTCCAGGTTGCCAATAAGGGTGTCGATGTTCTCCTGCAGGTCCTTGAGGTTGACCCTGTTACTTAGAACTGGGGTAAAGTTCTGGATTTTCACAAACGCCTGGTACCTGTGCTCTTTGACTAGGTGCTGCTGGGTTGTAAAAACGGGAACGGTAGAAACTTCCGCTCGGACGTCCACTGAGCTGTGATCCTTGCCCTGTTCTTCACCCTGATGTCCGCCCGTCTCCTCTTCTGCTGAAGGGGCCTGTTCTGACTTCTCTTGCTGTTCCCCTGTGTCCTCCACATCCTCTGAAGGCACGTCGTCATAGTCGACCTCCTCACTGACCAGTGCTTTCAGTGGCTGCAGGTAGCTCTCTCCACAGCGGCTCCAGTCCCCCGCGTAGCGGTTGCTGGGACTGTCCAAGCGGCCAGGTTTCGGCCGGAGCACGCCCGCCATCTCTTCTTCGCTCACGTTCAGCACCTGTGGGCGCTCCCTGCGCCTGCGCAAGTACTGGGGGGCGACAGCCACCTTGGCTGGGGGTTCCTTCGCCGGAGAGGCCGCTGTGCTTTGGGAGTCCATGACTGAGGAACAGAACAAGAAAGGAGCAGACTAAGTGTCTCTTCACACACTTTAGATGTGAGACACAGTTAAGAAAAATCATGCAGTGCTAGAGATTGTCAGATATTAAAGCCCTTAGCTTTATGGATGATTTTGGATAATGTTTAATAAATCAACCGATTTGGTGCATAAACTTTTTTTGAGTTAACCCACTTTGGTAATTTATAGCAGTTTCTCAAATCAGTCCTTGGGGACCCCAAGACCCCAGGTCCACGTTTTTGCTCTCTAACAGTACCAGGAGTTGGGAGGGAGCAAAAACATGGACTGTCTGGGGGTTCCCGAGGACTGGTTTGAGAAACACTTATTTATAGGATATAATATGCCAATAATAACCTCTTTGTGGTACAAATATCTTCTAAGGACTTATCCAGACCAAGGTCATGCTGTTGGAGCATATCCCAGATGAAATAAAGCACAAGGCTGGGGTGCACCCTAGGGCAAGATGCCAGTCCTTTGCGGGGCTCTTTGAACCGTGGGAGGGAAATGGAGTACCCAGAGCAAGGCCATGCGACCCGGGACGAGCATGCAAACACACATAGCAGAAATGCGATTTGTGGGCGTAGGCCACAGGGTGCCCCCCACCCCTCCCAGCTCATACAGTTCATAAATAAAATGGATACCTACCCACTACACAGCAGAGAATACCCACACAGAAAAATCAGCCTTACATTAACCCAAAAGCAGCTAAATCATACAGAGTAATCAAACAACAATCCCATTACTTCCACCCTGTAGTGTAGTATAGCACAGTAGAGTACAACATAGCCCCACATAGTATAGTATAGTACAGTACAGTACTGTTTGTAACTAACTTGCCACCCTAATTACCTGATTCCTACAGTGAGTGGTAAAGCAAAAACAGTCCATGACATCAGACTACAAACTCTTAAAGAATATCACCCTGCTGAAAAAAACTAGTTTGACCAGCTTAAGCTGGTTGACCAATTTTTAATAGCTGACCAGCTTAAGGTATGTTCTTGCATGATTTGTTGGTTTAGCTGGCAACACCACCCAGATAAACCATGAAAGAGCAGAAAGAGCTGGGACATGACCATCAAAGACCATCTTAGACCATCTTAGACCATCTTAGACCTGTTAAAACCAGTTAAAACCAACTACCAGCATAAGCTGTGGCAAGTGTGGATTTATCACGCCTAAACACACCTCTTTTAATATATTAAATGTGCAAGAAACTGTTTTGGAGGCATGGAGTAGTTTTTCATCCTAGATCCAAAGCCTCAAAATACAGAAATCAATTTCAAGAGCTTGTAAAAAATGGGAAACATTAAACATCCTTTGCAGATACAGGAAAAGCCATGAGCTTCCACAGGATCTCTTCACTTTAGAAAAGAATGTTGGCAGTTTGCTTTCCTGGCTGGTGTTACTGCAGAATCCCTGACCGGCTAAATATAACATCAGTTAACTACCATCTCCCTTCCTGGCCCTCTTTCTCCCTAAACACCTGCCTCTCTTTCTCATAACATACTGCCAAACAGCACCTCACTCAAGCAGGCCAAAGATCACTCAAATTATGACCAGAATATCAGGACTTATAACATAATGACTCCAAGTATGTATGACTTTGACTCGATGCTTGGAGACTAGAGGCTGACATGAGGAATGGGTTTAATTAAGGACGGTGAAAATTAATTTAACTTGAAGAGGGGTGGGATGAAAATGCTGGGTTAAGCTTTGATCCATATTAAAGGCTCAACATGATGGGTAAGGATCTGTAATCTAAAGGCTGCCTGTTAAAGTGCCTAAACATACTCTGTGTTGTACTCCAAAGAAAGCCTGAACTGCTCCACTAAATTATCTAAGAGAGCAAGACTGCTAAAATACTGTGGGTTGTCTTAGATACAAAATGTTATATAGCCAACAAAACCACACAACAATGTATTTAGTTACATATGAATATTACCGCACTACAGACATATGAGCGAGTACTAACACTGTCCAGAATGTCATCCTTAATGTCAGTGTTGTAGTATTCAAGCCTGGTCCTAGTCTTAAGACCACTTTTTCATTTCCTCAGTCTTGTCTTGGAATTGAAAGCATGTCTACTTGTCTTGACTCGGTCTCGCCCCCTACAAAGTCCTGGTCTTGACTAGTACTCAGGATTGCCAGCTGTCACGCATCTGGCGTGACACTCAGGCTTTCAGACTCTCACGCTCATGCAAGAAATCTTATGGTAAATCTATATTATTCCATCACAAACCTAAAATTAGCTACATCAAAAGCGTTGGGGTAGTTTCCAAACCCTACAGACTATTTACAAGGTACTAAAACTGTTACATACATTTAAATACATGTGCATATGTGTGCAGACTTGTCTAAAATTGAAAATCTTACTCCAGTTAGCTGACCAAAGTTGGCAACGTTATGGACTCTGTCCTTCAAGGTCTTGCTCTTGAATTGGACTCGATATAGGTAGTCTTGTCCCCATCAGTATTTAATAGTCTTCCAAAAATCCCCAAAATGGTGATATGAAATCTCCATGAAAACAACCTTTCTTAAAGAACCTGGCTGGAATCAAGCATATCTGTGTATTATTTAACAGATTTTCACTTACAGGTTATAGGAGAAGTGTTTCCTTACATGAAAATCTGAATAAACATGAACGCTTGAATTCCACATATATTCATAAGCTGGCTCCTCTCCATAAACATGCCTTTTGATTGGCTTCTTACTCTTGAGGAAGCTTTTCATGGGTCAATTACTATCTGATATAATATTCAGCAACAAACGTATTCTTACAATACCGACCAACAGTCCTCAGAAAGCCATATAAGATTTACTCTGATAACGCAACTTCTCTGCACTCTGCTGAGTGCAAGCTTAAGTATAAAAGCAAAAGACATTGACTGGCAAGTAAACAAAACAGCCATATTTAACAACCTAAGCACACTGAACAAGTCACTCTTATAATGGCTGTGTAACAAACTGGGGTTACCTAAGCTCTTCTTAACGTAGCTGAGAATAATGCCTCACAAATAATGTAATAAGAAAAGAACGAACAGCAAACAGATGCGAGCCATATGGTGTACCTGGCCATAGCTGCAGGAGGTAATGCAGCACCTCGATGTGCTTCTTGAAGTGCAGGGCACTGGCCAGCTCCTCCGAGTCAATGAAAACCCGCTTGCTATGACTGGATGCCTCTTGCCTCTGGCTGAGAAGCACCGGGCCGAAGCACACGGCCAGATTCTGGCAGGTCATTTTGTTCACCTCGTGGTGAGAGGCCACCAGCTTCAAATGGTCAAGCAACCTCCGTAAGGTAGCCTGCCATTGACGAGAGGCACAATCGGATAACAATGATTCAAAATCCTTTGAAAGTGCTCCACTACCAAAGCAATCACATGTTTACATTTGTAATAGAATTTCTCGAACAATATAATCCAGGGAAATGCCCTAGCCAGATATCTCAACAAACACATAAATGATAACACAGATTTACGTTTAAATTACAATGCTCACGCCAACCACTACTGCCTCTTCTGTCATATCACTTACCTTCTCGACTTCAGGCAGGATATTCAGGAGACTGACAGTGTGCTCAGAGTCTGCGTGGTCATTCTCGTTCCCATTGGCACCAATCCGCAGGGGCCTCTTAGCCATAGAGTCGAGAACAGCTTCATACAAATTCTTGGATATCAAGGGGTATGGTAACTCCCGCAGGTAATCCTTCAGAACACCTGGAAGATACAGGATGACAGATCACACTAACTGGTAGGAAATGTAAAAAAATCACACCTGCTCCAATACAGTCATCAAGTTTTCCTGCAGGGCTTATTGCACGCTAACAACATGTCAGAACTATATTTCTCATGGGAAAACGGCAGTGCGGATATCAAGAAAATACTAAAAATAATGCCTTGTATTGCAAATAGTGCAGTAAAAACACAACCTAAATTTTACAGCTCACAGATTTTGCATACTAACATGGCAGTAATAAATACATGCAGACACTGACCACTATTTCCAGAATAACAATAAAGTTTCGATCTAAAAAAGACCCAGGAGAAAAGTATTGCAGATAGTTCCGCCTGAGGCATGTCAGTCATCACAGAAAAACATGGTTAAAGCATTAAGGAGGTATTGGAATGCTGAAATCAAATCCATTATCACAAAACTGTTTAGCTATTCCAGGAAAAAAAGATCAGTGAGAATTCACCTCAAATTCAAATTGTTAAAGATAAACCAAAACCCAATTAACTTAGAAGAGGGTATTTAACGCTTAAACATTTCAATGTGGTTCAGAGGCATTCCATGAACCATAATATTTTCATCTGGTAGATTTCACCTCATTTTCTATTCCAACCCGTTTTTGCCCTGGTACCCAAATATGTCATTTTAAGCTATGTCTTTCAAAGAATAAGTATAAAATAAAATGCATCAGATTCCATGTTAAAGGCACATGAGTCATTAAATGATATAGTATCTTAATCTTCTTGGCATCTTCTACATTCACCCAAAGTGGAAAATAACACCCTTCAATTAATGCCTATAAAAGACTTCACATGATACATTTACTGCATTGCAGTACAAAATTATTATTATTATTACTTTATTTTCAAGTGAGGGTTTGTCCCAGTTCTGTATTTCCCCAATGTGCCGCAATTTCCTCACTCACAATACATCATATTCTTTTGACACTCCTTTCCATTGTGAAAATCACAACAAGCTTAAGAACTTGGTTTTAGTTTGTATTTAAGTGGGGATATTAACTGTTTTCTGTATTGAAAATTCACCAACAAAAGATCGCCCAGTCTGCTATTTTGGTTTTGGCGAAACATTTTTTTCCAGTGAATGTTGATTGGTTAGAAAAAGAATATTTAATTCAGTAAATTAAAAAAAAAACAATCTTTCAAATAGCAAATGCTAAAATACACAAATGTCATTGTCGGTTGCTGATGCATAAGAACATAAGAACATAAGAAATTTACAAACGAGAGGAGGCCATTCGGCCCATCAAGCTCGTTTGGGGAG
>JAODLD010016087.1:0-21743 GCA_026781065.1 Mormyrops boulengeri | reverse complement strand
ACCCCCCCCCCCCCCCAAAGCTCACTGCCCCTCCCTCATTTCCTTGACTTTCCTTCTGCATATTACTCGTAAACCGTGTGAGAAGACCTGCTTTTGAGAAGCTTGCCTGGGGAATCCAGATAAGCCAGCGCCGATTCCGCTGGGAAAAGCATGTTCCAGATCCTCCATCCATGAAGGTCATTCCGGTCTGTAAAGACCACGATGAATGGGGGGGGGGAATCAGGCCATGGCACGGTCATCTGTAAAAGGACCCCGCTAAGTGGGCATGACCACTGAATTGCCTCTATAAAACTGTAAATATTTTATTCTCCCTCATACCCCCGGCGTTAGCGTTTATAGCCTAAAAGTAGCAGATTCGCAGAATGAGTCATTGTGGGATTAAAGGAGCTTTAGTTAATAGAAGACCAGAAACCTTTTTTCGTACCCGCATAGAGTGCCTTTGTTCAGCTGTTTGACTGTAATATATGAAGTTGAAAATGATACACTCTGCTGATTCACCTGACTTAATTTACCTGCCTTAATTATCGAAGAACACTGGGTTATAATGAAGTGTTTGAAGACCCGTCTAAGCGGAAATCAGCATTAATTGCTTTCGGAATGTTGTTTGCTTCGCTTGCTTCTCGTTACGTTCGGAATCCTTGCTGCGTTTCGCGTTTTCTGTGATGCCGGGCTTCGGCAGGTGTGGATTTCGCCGTGACACGGGACTGCTGTGACGCTGACGGTGAATTGTTTTGTTTTCTTCTATCCGTTTCGACGTCAAGATTCTCCTGGCTGTCGTTTCTGAGGGGGACACGGGGCGAGACAGACGCGGAGGCACGTTGGATTTTTACAGAGACACGACATTTCATTCGTCACACAGATGGCCTACCAGGCTCTTTGGGGAATCTGGCAAGAAGCTTCCTAAGAATGGATCATGGTTATACCCCTGGATGGTGGTCCCATCCTTCTTTGGGGCCCTAAGCAATATTTCATTACCCTAGCTAACATTTTTCATCTTCCTTCCCGTTCTGACAGGCTGATCAGATGGGGCGCCCCCTGGTGGCCACTGGGCCCTAAGCGGCTGCTAAGTTCGCTTATGCCTGGACCTCTGGTCAAACACGGCTTCTTCTTCAGATCCGATCCAGTGACATACAGGGCCTACAGATTAGGATGATGCACCATTCTGCTGTACAGGAGGTCCATCAGATAAGCACAAATGGGAAATGTAGTCTCATTGAGTCCCATTTGCACTGTCCTGTCAGAAGTAGTGGAACATCTCAGTGCCTGAAGAGAATTCTGTGTACATGATGCATAAAGACAGTGGAATGCCACGCCGTCCAGCACAGAGTCCTGACCTCAGTCTGACAAGACATCATCTGTAGGAATCTGAATGCACTATGACAGGGAGAAGACTGCAGAGTTTACTGTAAGCCCTACGGGAGGTGCTGAGCTCAAAGCCACCAGCATTCTGGCATAAGTTAGCAGAAGGTCCAACTTTGCTCACTGAAAAGCAGTCAGGACACAGGAGAACTAACTCTCAATACAGACTAAATAAAGACACTTTTCACTCATAGACATGCATGCCCCATCCTTAAGACAGGATAACGTATAAAGTCACTCTATACGTTTTCATTCATTTATATTATTTTATTTAGCCGGCGTTTTTGTCCTAAACGACTTACAAGTGAGGTAAATAGCACATCGCAAACATACGGCTGTCGAGGAGGTGACTAGACATAAGTGTAGCAGTGAAAGTCCAGGTATGAACATCTACCAAACAAAGCAAGAACTTAATAAAACTATAATTCAAATATGCGGAAGTGGGACATTAAGAAGATTCCGGAAATGTGAGATGGTATAGACTAGTGCAAGTGTCCCTGGGGTAGATGGAGCTTCAAGCATTTCTTTGAGGTGGGGGCGGGAGGATCCGATGACCAAATGTATTTCAGAAGCTCATTCCACCATCATGGGGAGTAAACAATTTAAGACTCTCTGTTCCGTGTCATTTGCTCTGTAGATACACTGCTGATGTTTATCGCATTACATCAGTCATCAAATACTACGCGACTGTATGAGGTTTTTAAGTATTTACCCGTTTCAGACTTTCATCTTCTCCTTTAACAGACCTCAAGCTGGTGATGCGTATGAAAGGAAAAGACATTTTACACTTTTCAGATCTCAGGGTGTCCCAAATTGTTGGCCGCTTTTGGGTCGTCTGACTCTGGAAGGCTGTTTTTCACACCGGGGTTTATGTCTGAGCAAAGCTGACCTCGTTATTCTTATAAATTATTCACCCTGCATGGGCTTCAGCTTGGCACAAGCTTATCTGGGGTGCATCATGTAGGGTACGGTTTGGTATTTACGGTCTCCCTGCAGCTTGACCACCACTCTCAGAGGTACATTTGTACAACCGCTGTCAGGTTATTAACGTGACTTAAATGTGCGAAGAGCTGGATTGGCTGTCACCCTGAAATATTCACTGTCCCTGTGTCCTTATTTGACATTCCCATTCTTGGCGGTCATAATTAAACTTCCCCGAGTCAGAATCCTTTGGAGAATATATGTGGTGAACAAAGTCCAATTAGGATGTGAACGGCATGGGGAGAAAATGTGCCGTCTATACCTCCCACGTCCACTAGGGGGGAAAGAGGCACTGTATTTTGGTAATGGGCACTTGCTCTATGCGTTTTTCTTTGTTGGTAATTACAGAGAGGGATGATAGCATCATCGCTAACGTCTCTCGCATTGCGTAAGATGCTGTACTTTGCGCCTGCCAAGTTCCCGCCGGTTTTCTGTGGAGCATCCAGGCTTCGTAATGACGAAGCGTCACTCGCTTGTTGGAAACACAGCCACTCCGTCAGGGAGGAGAGAGGCTTAATTCTGAACACTGTTTAGCTGACATTTTATTAGTTTCTCTGCCGTATTGAGGGAGTCTCTGGAATGTTCTTCCTGCAAGCGTCCTGCGGCTAATACACTTCATTTTGGAATCCGTAGACTAAGGCACATCTGACATCCTTGCAAGCCAAGTTATTTTAACTACCTGCTCTCTCCAAGGCCGAAAATTCATCCTTGGGATCTCTGATTTGACGGCCCCCATCTCTCCTGGTCAACTCGCATCCGCAGTATAAGAAGGGGCTAAATTAGCTAAATCAAATAAACACATTTGGTCCGGTTGAGTAAAACCCTTGCCGTACACCGTGACTGTCCGTAGAGCTCGCCGCCGGTGTCCCTGGCCCCCACCCTCGTCGTGTTTTAATTAACATCGGATCACAAGCGAGTATGGAGCCCTGGCAGATGGGTTTGTTAGCGACACGCCACGGTTGGCGGGGGACGCTGGTAATGCTGGAAGGTCCATCGAAAGCCCCCCTGCTGCCCCCCTCCCCCGGTTTTATTAAGACAAACGACGTGAATCACAGCAAAGCTTTGGTGGGTGGGAGGCTGGCGTCGGCCCGGGCCTTGGGCTCTGCAGCAGACTCTGGCTTAACCAATCACTCTTCCATGCTGCTCTTTGCCTAGGGGGAACATTAGGGGAGGAGTGACTGAAATCAGAAAATCCAACTTTAAATTAAATCTCTAATCAGTTAATTTGGCATAAGCTGGCATATTCTTGACTTACTTGACATTTCAGGCCTAAAATTTCACTCTTGGGTCCTTCACATGTGGCTGAGGCCATCGTATAGGAACTTGTGTGCGGTCCGTAGGTGAGTGGGTTTCACAACCCTGAATGGATTTGACGTCACAGGTGGACCGCCGATGATGTGGATGAAAACTTTTCCACTGCCACCAAGAACTGAGCTCCAGCCTAGCCATACCCATGTCGTACCCAAGCCGTACCCGTACCGTACCCGTGCTGTATCTGTACTGTACCCGCACCGTACCCGTGTCGTACCTGCACCGTATCCACGCCATACCCGCACCGTACCCATGTTGTACCCACGCCATACTTGAGCAATACCTGCGCTGACATGACCCTGCTTACTAGCAGGGCCGAAATCATGACCAAGCCAGCTGGTTGTGTCACCCTCACCTAATTGGTTGAAATGCCAGTGTTCTGCATTGATATATATGGATTATCTGAAGGAAAAAAGGCAATATGTTATATATTATTCATTGTTAGTATTATCACACATCACAAAGTATTCCCGATAACTCAGAGCATAAAAATTCCTACTTAAAACAGTACTATAGAACAGCTAAGTAGAATGAATTTGTGATGCAAATTTACATAAGCGAATGCTAATTCCGTTAGGATTTGATGCACATAAGAGCGATTCTCACAGATGTGCTAGTGGAAATCAGCACACAGTAAATCATGATGTACACCATGTGACCAGTAAATAAGCATCTCTTGGGTTTTACATCGCTGTCATTCTCCAAATCCCACCTTTACCGAGCCGGCCCTTCTGCAGTGGAAAGTCGAAGTGAACTGGAAACGCGCTGTAACTAGCCTCTCTTTGCGGTACAACTCGGGTACAGTTCGGTTCCGGTATGCCAGTGGAAAAACGGCGTAGATGTCTGTCTTTTACTCATTCTTTCATAGGCCTTAAATCTGAGGCCTGGCTAGATGGACACATGAGACGATTCCTTGTCCACCTGACGTCTCCCACAGGTGCTGGAGATACATTCCACATGCCCCGGATATACTGGCAAGCATTAGCCAACCTTCCCCCCGCCTGGTCAATTTCTACTCATTGACTGCCTCAGACTTAGTTACTTAACAACAAAAAGCATTTATACAGCAGGTGGTTTCACTGCAACAATTCTTTTCAGTTTGAATTAACTCGATCTCATATAGTGCGTTTCCGAGCGCAGTTACCTCAAAGAGCTTAACATTTTAACAGGAACATTACAGAGTGAAAAAAACAGTTAAAATTACACAGTGGTGAAAATATACGTTGAAAATAGCTGGAAGACGACTGAGAATTGGGAACAAAGACAAGTAGTTAGAGGATAAAAAAAATCCTTGGGGGTCCAAATGGCTGTGAATTGGCCCCCCTTGCTATGCAAATTTTGCTAAACACTAGGCAGAAATAGGTGTGTATGTGTTTGAGGTCAGGAATGGACCTCTGAGAGTCTGTTTGGCCATCTGTTGGGGCAGCCATGTTGGGTCGGTATCTGTGGTGCGGGTCAAGGCTGTGAAACCACTCCAGGAACTGCAGTGCATGTCCATCTCCTTACCCAGCAGGTCGATGTGCTGTCTTGCAGGGTGCCAGGTAAGCAGATTCCCATCCCTGTTTTTCCGTTACCTTCCTGTTAGCGGCCGTTTCCTCATGTGCAGAAGTGTAAACCGTTGATGGCAGCAGCGCCACGTGCTGACGAAGAGGCTCCGCCCACATCTCGCTCCCCCCAACCAGCCACCCCCCCTGCTTGCGCGTCCCCGTCCGTTCTGGTCTATTTCAGGCCTCTGCGTTTCAGGCGCCACCTGCGAGCGCTTTAATTAGCTCACATCTGCTTCCTCTCCATCAGCACCGTGGCTAATAGATGCTGCCTGGCTCTTGCTGGCTTCGCCGTGGCCTGAAAGCGGCCTTCTGCTGCGGCCCCCAAATAGACAATCTCATTACCCCCCCGTGGTCATGTTCCCTAGTGCCGGAATCTCTCATTTCCTTATGTGTTAATTACCTCCTTTCGACAAAGATGGCTGTATTCGGAAGCACGCTTTCCCACGCCAAAATGAGCTATTACGGTAAAAACATGCAAATGTACAGTTACAGCATTTTTTCCATAAATACACATGAAACAGATTTAAGGGTGACATGGGAAAATAAATAAGACGTTTTTTTAACCCAATATTGTTCCCTGGTTTTCTGAAGTAAACAATTTTAAAATGAAAAAGCCCCCATGATATTCAAAAACATGAAGCAGTATTGAAACTGAACAATATTGGAATTTATGCAGCCATCTGTTTGTATTTTCCAGTGATGCACAGTTTGGTGCAGGTGTATTATCACAGGACAAAGTTTCTTGAAATGGAAAAACTGCATGTTAAAGAGATAAAAGGTTTTTTTGTTATGTCTTCCAAACAGGTTTGCGTAGCAGCTATTCCTGCAGCGTGTGCAACGTGATCCTGAACTCCATCGAGCAGTACCACGCACACCTCCGGGGCTCCAAGCACCAGAATAAGTGAGTGGCCCTGCTAACGAAGCTAACAGAGACTTGCCTTAGTACCTCGACAATGAGTGTGTCTGCTAATGCTAACCCGGCTAAAGTGTCCTTGCTAGCTCATTGAGTAGCCCTGCTAATGCTAATGTAGCAAAATGCTAATTCAAGGTTGCATTACTGCTTTAATCGCTAGTTCTGAGAACACTACATACTTTAGCGTGTATCCCCAGTATGTTGGATTGCCACGTTCAATCTGAAGAAATACTGGATGCCAAACCCTGGGTCTCTGATATTAAATTTTGCCGACGGGTGGAAGACAAATTGCATGCATTATTGGTTCAAAATTGTGCAGCATTTCAGTTTTCAATAAAGCGGAATACTTAACTAACGTTAAGACAAATTGACAATATCCCACTTAACAGTGTTAATGGAACACAGACGGGCATATTTTAGGCCTTACTGGCTTCAATCGGGGCGTCTGTGACCTCATTCTTGTGGGGTAAAAGTCAGCCTCCCTCGGATATCTTCTGTGGACAGTTTACAGGGCAATATTTGCCAGTTTGAAATGCAAAATTGATTAACACCAGTACTCCGTGTTCGCATCACTATCCTGTTGAAATTGTCTTCATGAAAAGGACAAGGCCTTAAAATGGTTATTGCATACATTGTATACATCACTGTTCCCATATACCACACTGTCAGCCTTTGAGTCAGAAGGAAACAAACCACCGTATATAATCCCGCAAAAAATTACATAAACAGGGATGTGAAATATCCCATAGGTGTATTTTTAAGATGGTATAAGCTTTGATAGATGAAACATTATCTTAGATGTACCAGAGAAGCATTTCAGGTGAGGAATTAATTGAAATAAGGTAACCTCACAGATCTGTAATAGCGTATATTAATGTCAGTGGCCAATTCTAGTTTGCTGGCTTCCAAAGCCTTGTCTTCCACACTCTGCCAGCTGCTAACAGTCACAGAGCCGTGCTCAGCAGAGGAGAAAATGTTGAGGAAGAGGAGTTATGGGCAACAGGCTTGTTTTCATCATTTGGTGCATGAGGCAGAGGGGCTCGATCAGTCCTCTGAATCAAGCACAGGTCTCACCTGCTCCTGCTGTGCCCCCCCCCCACGTTGAGTGGAGGGGAGATGCCGGATGTATTCATTACTTAGCCGCGGCGGCGTCCTGTCTCCCGGACGTACCCCGTTTCCTGCCCTGCCAGGCTCTTTATTAAAGCGGGATGGGACCACGTCAGGGTCGGGCCGCGGAGACAAATTGGAATTCTGGCAACATGTCCGCCAGCCTGACATTCTCGACGCATGGCAATTGCACGCGGAAGCCGACCTCCCATCTTCCAGATGGTCTTCAAACATACACCCAAGAAGAAGGTTCTGCTCTTGCGTCCTGTAGCCCCCCCCCCCCCGCCTACCATCCACTGTCACAATTTATTTTACCCTCTTTCAAACCACAAACCCGTAGAAGGTCATTTGTGATTTTTCGATGGCTGGTTATATTCAGGTGTCGGGGAAACCAATGGTCCCGCTGTGCTTGATTGGGAGGCATTCATGACACGACTATTGGCCATCTAAGCTAAGTGAGCATTAGCCTGTGGCTAATTGGGACCCATGAGGGCTTAATCGCCATTTAACTCATTCGCAGGAGATTCAATCGTGCTTCTGTTAAAGCGGGTAGTCCACAGTAGCTGGCTTAAAATACTATTATGGGCTGGATCTCCACCACAGAAAAAAACAGCACAATATTTATGTGTTTAAAGATGCCCTATTACAAATTAATTCATTAAAAACAACAGGCACACGCCAACAAAGCGCTCCCGCACACTCCTCTCTCATCCCGAGTTGCCCGGCAACCCATTGCCTTGGAAGGGAAAGGAGGAGAGCTCCGTGTCGGACTGATGCTATCACGCAGCGTGGAGGTGAGCGTGGTGTGGCCGTCCGCCGATAGCGCGTGCCAGCGCTCAGAACGTCATGGGCGGCCATTATCCTAATCTCTCCCGGCAATGCTCACATGGAATCGTTGCACTGGGAGATAAGGATGGAGGAAAAATTGGCCTGTAATGATAAGAAAGGAATCAGTATTAAATGCATATTAGAGGAAACAGCCCCAGGGCATCAATTTGGGTGTTTTTCATCTTAAATGAGGCGTTTTTAAGTCTTCTAAGCAAGAATATTACGGATATGTATTGCAAAACAAACGATGGAGAGACACTTAGGTTTGGGTGGGTGTGGGATTCCTACTGGGAGGATGGTAGCATATTTTTACAGAGGATGGGTAACGACGCTTCTTCTGCCTAATGATGTTTCAAACGATCTGAACAGCTGTATCCTCCTCGCAGATCAACATTAAAAACACGGATCTAAGCAAGTTTTGCTGGAAGTTTGTTGCAAAGGCCGCTATTAATGGATGTTTACCAAATTAAAAAAAAAAACATATTTCCGCACCATTGGTTTTAAAACGGTGGCTTTAATGACGCGGAGGGACTTCACCACCCTTTGTTTGTGTGCAAACTTTAATCGGCGTGGATGATTGCAAATACTTCAAGGGGCTTTATCTCGAACTAGTACAAATCCACGGGGTAACACTGTGCTCTATAAAAAGCAGTAAAATCTTTGTATTTTTTTTGACATGAAGTAATTTTAGCTCATTCAGAGTGGGTCTGCAGATTTTGGTGTGCCTGTATAAAAAATGCCAAGGGTGGAGAGAAATGGCTCATTTTTGATTAAGTCTGGGTATGGGCTGCCCTCTCAGACAGCTGTCACCGCTCCCCTGTGTTGTTGTCTACCTCCGTTTGTTGCTTTTTCTTAGCTTTATTAAGCAAGGTTGCGTAAAAAAAAAAATTCAGCCCCCTAAATTGCCTGTATGATTGACTCATCCCGTGTTCTGGAATATGAGTCTCGTCACTGTGGCGTCGCAGCCTGGCCTGCAGGAGGCCCCGTGGGTGTTGCGTGTCAGAGCGCAAAGGCAGCTTAGCTGTGACAGATCAGGTGGCCAACCCATCACCTAGCCCCCTTCCAGCCACTTCCACAGACCTTTTCATCCCTCCCCATCCCCTTCGGACTGCTCAGGCAGGTTCAGCTAACAACCTAACTAGTTAGGACAAGAGTATTTATAGTCCAGGCCTGTCTTCATGCTCAGCCTTTCTGCCAGTAGTGTGTCCTGGCCTTTGTCCATTTCGTAGCTGGAACCACAGAGGACAGAGGGGAGTGACCTGGGATTCGTCCCTCTCCCCACGGGGGCCCGTTGGCCTGCTTGGTTTCTAAGGGCTGTGGTGAGAATGGAAAATCTCGCCTTTGTCTCCCCGCCAGCTGTCCTTCTGTGGCATAAATGTTGCAGCTACGTCGTGTATCTATCAACGAGTCACACAAAAAGTGATGCATGGAATAACTCATCTATATATCTGCTCTTAGAACTCCGTTCCCCTTACTTCCGAGCCGACAAGCCAACACACGCATACATACACCTACTTAAAAGTCCCAGCCGAAAGGCTGCCAAGAAACTTTGATTCTGGGAATTTTGTCTTTACGATATGATGACTCCAGCCCACTCCCCTCTGTCATACGCATCAAAGACGAGACTCTTGATCCACAGCATTGACGTCACTGGCCCTTATCTCCTAGCTGCCCTCAGAAGATTAGGTACCTCTTATCTGTTACTGGGAGTAGTCATGCTGGGCCAGTAGATCATTTTAGGATGAGATGGGGCAGGGGAAGGTTTTGCCAGGATGATGTGGGGGGGGGGGGGGTGCAGGAGGTCCAGCTCTAACCTCTAGGACTTTTTTCCTTGTTAACTAAAAGGGAAATTTATGGTGTGTTCGGTGTGCAAGTGGGCCATAACCGATCGGATAAAGAAGTGATTCAGCAGCAAGGAAGAGGCAACGGAGAGAGAGAATAATGGGGGCAGGAGGCGGAGGGACCCGGGATTCAGGATATTAGAAAGTCAGTGTTATATCGTCAACCGAACTGACGTTACATACTAAAATATTCAAAGGAAATGGACCATTTTTTGCGAATGGAGTACATCCCGTTATCATGCGCAATCGACCTAAATATTAATATAGATATTAATAAGTATAATATGTTTCTTTATTAATTTATCTTGTGCGGTATGCACAGCAGCTAATTTAGTATTAGCGGTGACTGTGGGGGAGCAAAGTAGCTATGGACTCCCTATCTCTGCATCCCGAGAACGAGAGGGACATATTCCATTAAACATTCATTTCTGTTTCCAGCAGTCAAGTGGTAGTGGGTTGGGGGGGCTGCTTTTCTCCATTCATTCTCTTCTATCTGAATGACCACACTGTGTGCTTGAGGCCATGTAGTAGTTGTGGTTGAGTTGGACTCTGCAAGGTTGAAGCGGAAACCCCAGAATGAGACACCAGCTGTCCACCCTCACTGCCCCCGAGTTTCCCCAGGGCTGGGGGAGCAAAAGGCTAAAGAGGCTGTAGCAGACAGCATGTTCGGTTATTGCTGTGTTCCTGCTCTTCTTGGAGCAGGATCTGTTCCATTAATCTATCACTGGTCTTCTCATCTCCTGAAAACGAATTATGCTGCTTGTCTGGCAGAATAAGCAAACTAAAAAAGCGAAGGACCAAGAAACTCCCACCAGCATCAAGCCGTCGCTCTCGCTAGTACTAACATTAAAGTTTAATTTGCAGTGTGACTCTCTGTTCCATCTTACACTGCAGTTTGCTTTGGCAGTGAGCGATAGCACGCAAGCAAGCCGCTTCACCGTCATCTCAAGCTCTCGCTTCTCGTATGTTTTTTTTTCCCCATGAAAAAAGCTTCAGATGCACTTCCCTGGTCTCTGGACGGTCTTTATATGGGGCATAAAATACCCCTGTTTGCAGCAGGGGCACCTTAAAAGCTTTGGTAGAAGGAGAAAGGGCTTGAGAGATGAAGTGGTGGACCATAGCGAGGCAGGGGGTCCCATTGGCTGTAGGGATTTAGTGGCTGTGCATGTTTAGGCGGTGAGGAGCCTGGCTTTGGAGATGTTTTACACACCACAAGCTGTACTGTCATTCAGACAAGAGAGAGGAATGGATCACAGCCCCCCTCCCTCGTCCATCAGTGTTCCTTCCCTTAGAAATAGCTGGTTGAGCATCAATGAGATTCACCAACAAGGCCAGAGGCTGCACTGAGTGCTTAGAGGACTTCAGCCGTTCAATTCGTCCATCTTATCCGATAGAATCCTGCTGCTCGTTGTCGTATCCTCCTAGCATCTTCGTCTTCAATCCAGGGCCACATCATCTATTCAATCACCGTGCACGTGAAATCTCCATTTTGTCCCCATAATGTAATATTCCCATAACCCACACACACAAAGACACACAGGTGCACACACATAAATTTACAAGCAGTTGGTGCCGCGACATGAAATCTTTTGTCCCACTGGGAGGTGGACGATTGCTTGGTTGCCATGGTACCCTAATCAGATACCCTCACATGTACCATTGACTGAATCCCTCCCATCAGCCAAAATCACTGCTTCTTAACCGGTAGTGACTGTAATTTAATATAACTATGGCTGAAAGTATTCTTCTTCCTAGATTAAAAATGTGATTTAAAAAATGATTTTGGCACTCATTTTTCCCCAAACATTTTTTTTTGCTGAATATTTCTTTACTCTTTTTTTTCTACACAGTAAGAACATATGTTCTGTTGTATAAAGCCGTACACAATCACAGGCCTTCTTATTTGCGTTTGTAGCCTTCCTGATCGCTTTAATCAGTCTGGTCATTCTCTTCTGACCCTCTCTCATTAACAAGGTGACAGAACTGCTGCTTATTGGATATTTTCTGTTTATTGCACCGTTCTCTGTAAAACTCTACACACCAGTATGTGAAAATCCCACGAAGGGGGCTGTTTCTCAGAAGCTGGGACCCCCATATCTGGCACCAGCAATCACGCTGAGCATCCCGACCCTGTCGGTTTGTTATATAGTTGCAGCCACTTGATTGGCTGTTTGCGTTTGCTGTTTGTGAGCAGGTGTACCTAATAAAGTGGCCATTGGGTGTTTTATTGTTTTATGTTGATCATGAGTGCAAGTTTTATGAGAAAGATTTTATATTAGACTCATATAATAGATAAATATCACAGAAGAATATAGAAAAATGATTTTCTGCCAAACCAAGGAGGTCATGTTGCCCCTTAAAACACTTATTAGACCTGACATTTTCTTTGAATTGATGGGAGTTGGAATTTTTAATTTTCATGTTTCAACAAGCCGAGTGGGTACTAGGCCAGCAGAGTACGAATTTTATGTACCTTGCTGTGACAGTTTGGCCTTCCAGGACAAATCCTCCCCCACCCCCCATTTCAGGAGTCTGAACTTTCTGGAATAGGAGTTTTTTCTTGGCAGCACCCCGAACTTCATCTTAGTGAGGTTTGGGCCACATTGTCTGGTGCCTGGGGGTTGCCAAGGCGACGGGGATTGTGCCTACTGTCTGTGTGCTCTGTCTGGGGCACCCCGGTGCACATTCCCCCTGTGTTTTGTCTTCAGAGACGTAAGGAGGGATCCACAGGGTGTAACATTATTTTTCATTAAAGATCATAGACTGACAAACGGCTGACAGAAACTGTGGAGGTACCAGTATGATTCTAGACCCCAAGTGTTTCCCCTGGCTTGAGGCTAAGCTTGCGATCATGTCATTTAAGCACTCCCCACCATGAAAACGCTTCAGAATGAGGAGAGCGGGCATGAATTTGCCCCTCAGCTGTAATCAGCCAGTGCGACATGCCCTGTATTGGACTCAGGAGGATGCGGGTTTTAATGTTGATAGGCAGGATTTGTGTGTGCCAACCACTCCATCCCGCTGTAGTCTTTCTTCATTAAAATAGAAAACCACGGCGATTCAGGGTGACAGCAGTGTAGATCTGGGGGAGAGGATGTTTCATTATCCATTTCCTGAAGGTGATTTGACAAGCCACGTGTTTTTTTTTCTCATTAAATGTTGAGCGATGGTGTCACTCGGGGTGGACGAGTTTGAAACGTTCCATTCGGCTTTATGGTGGCGCCCTGAAATGCGTCGGTTTCACGGTTTGCCGGTCCAACCTCCCACATCTTTGCTGGTTTTAGAGGCCCATGTGGACGCCCAGGTAATGCCACGTCCTATCCATCCAAAGCAATAATCAGCACTTTACTGTAGTTGTCCTGGAAATCTTTCAAACGACTAGCTTAAATCCATCCGTTGAGTTTTGGGAGCATGAAAACTGGAGGGTTTTGGAAGGGGAAGAGGGGAACCAACAGTGGGAAATCCAAGAATCGCTCAGGGACTCCACTGGCTAGATCTGTGTTTATTTTTTCAAAGCTCCTAGAGCTGAAAATTGCACTTCTCAGGGGTAAACAAGGTCTATTTCTAGGCTACCCTTTCTCCTACTTATCTCTGTTCTAATTAGTTTCTTAAACTACAGCGTTGGAAAGTCTAGCCCTGGAATAAATATTTCACAGACTAATTGAGAATATATTACTTTCACAATTAATTAGCCAACGCGGAGAATAGAGCCCATCTTCAGTATTAAAATGATCACTTTTTCAGCCATTTCAGCTGTGGAGCAAGACAGGAAACAATGCTAAAAGTGAATGTGACATATTAGGAATGAGATGTTATATAGGAATGATGATTGAACCTTCTTGTTTATTCGAAGTGCAGGTCTTAGCGATATAAAAGGATAATTGAGGGCTGCATTTAACAGACAACCAGCACACTTCTATAGGCAAATGTTGTGCTTTCTGTACCAATGAATAATGTATTTTGCCACTGTTTAAGGGGGGGGGCACCAATCCCAAATTGTTTAATGTGGGTACCCCCCCTAGTCGCACCATGGCCAAAATTTACTATAATTAAACACATGTTCCGACAACCCTTTTGGGGGTGGTCAGGGGCAGGTTTGCAGTTGTTGGAACACCGCTCAAAAAGCCAATTTGGCACACCCCCCATGTAATGATTTCTTGTGGCCACCAGGGGGCCAAACTTTGGGAGGCCCACACAAATGCATATTTAGAGTGGTGGTAAAGCTCACCCATGGACCACTCATAGGTTTTCCTCTTTGACTGTCCCTCCTTTGCGCTCCCCCTTCTACCTTTCCTCATCTTTCCATTGAGATAGCGGGGCAGATGCTCAAACTATGGCCCCCGCCAGTCAAGTTCACCCACAACTTCTTACTTGGCCCATTTAACCACAAAAAAAAGTTTTAGAAAAAGCTATTTACTCCTCTTGCTTTGTAGTGCTGTACAGAAGGGTGCGCAGTTCATTAAGGGTTTCCCCTTCGGCAGTGAGGGGTAATGGTTAAGAACACTGGGCCCAGACACACATGCCGTCTGGTGTCCTTCCCTCTCAGCTGGGACCCTGCTGTTGTCCCCTTGAATTGGGTGCTTAATCTGAACTGTTTCAATAAGCACACAGCTGCAGTAATAGGAAACTTTCCTGTAGTCCTGGAATAGTGCAGTTACAGGGCAGAGTACCAGGAGCTCCTGGCTTCTATGAAGAGACATTCGGTTTGGGGACTGTGAGAAGCAACCTTGTTCCCTTTCTCTCTTTTCAGCTTGAAGCAGCATCAGAAGTGAGGATCCATCATCTCATCAAGGGATGTCACCCTGCGCCCCCAGGAAATAGCACAGATCACTGGGCTGGGGGACCTGCTGGACTTGTATGGACACACACTTCCTTTATGATGTCATAGTCGAGGCTCACGCCCCTGGACTTCATCCCAAGGGTTTGATCCCTCGCAATCAAAACCATGACTGGCCCACAACACCGACAGCAACACATGGACTTGTGTGATGGAGATACAGGTGACCGCTTATATGCCTCTAGAGTCAATGATTTCATATACTACCTGAACTTGGGGATGAGATCAACAATGATAGTCACATAAAAAGTAAAAAGTGATGACAGCTACACTCAGTAGGGGAAGACTGCAAATTTTGACCTGATAATGAGAGCCGGTCCCCAAGAAGAAAGCCGTTACACTCTGAGTGGTTGGCCAACCTTCACATCGCCGATGACCTCAGCAGTCCAGCTGACTGTGGTCGGAATGCTGGCCTGGAATCCTGGAGACCTAGAGTCACATGATCATGTAACAGGTCATATGACACTTTGCTGGCCAGAATTGTTGGTTTACCAAACTACTAGGAGAAATGATTGAATAGATGTACTCATTCTGATCTGATAGAGATTTTTTAGAAAAAAAAACAAAGGATGTCATTCATAGTATGTATTTTAAACTTAATTTTGTGCAGGGATGCATCACTTAGGTGAAAAGATATATATATATATAAAATATGAAATTATGTCGATATCTACTATTCTGCACCACATTGTTTCAGGATTGTGTGAGTTGCACTGCATTAAATTCCACTGTAAAATAATTTATAGGTTTATGTCTGATTGACAGAAAAATGGAACAGTCATGGTGCAGAAGAGTCCTTTAGTTCTGGAGAAAATCAGCCTGTTATTTTGTTATATAATAGCTTTTAGGTTTCCAAGAAATTATGAGTGACAAGTGTTCAGCTGGCTCTCAGGAAGTGGCTGATTGGTCAATTACAAGTACGCACTCAGCCTGAAGAACACATGGGATCAATCCTGTGGATTCTTTCGTTTGTATTTGTGTGAGAACAACAGATGAATCCAAAAAGCAGTGTGTCATTGCTGGGGTGTTTGTTTCTGTGTTGCGAAGACACAAAGGCCATCCAAAGATTGTTCAATAGCTGCACCATATGGTACCAGAACCTAAAACACAGTTTCCTGATTTATGCAAGAAGAACCAGACCAGAAAAAAAGATCAGGCATTGAAGGGCAAAAAAAAGTCCATGGACATCCCTTTCCTGCTTCGGTCCTCATTTTCACTTGCTATTTCGTCCAAACTGGGACCACTTTTTGAGGATCTATGAATCAGAGACCTTTTGGAATTGAAAGTGTGAGCATTTGCGCTGACAAAGACCATGTCCTTTCTCTCCTGGAAGAATTGTACCGATCTACCAGGGGGAGAGAGCAAGATTTTGGTAAAGTGAATCCCCTTTACAAGCAAAGTTCCCAGACTGTAACATGGGCTGGTTAAACCTCCTATCGCACTCTTCTCAGTCTGCAGTATGGCTGTGGATGATGTCTCTCTTTGGACAATGACCATTCAGGCCGGTAAAGAAGGGTTAGTTTAACTTAAAGGAATCAATATCAGTCACTTCCAGTTTTAATCTATACTATATGCAATATACACTATTTCAAAATTCGAGGCGAGTTTTGTCACATACTAACACTGAGTTGTTTATTAAACGGTCGATTTTTCAAATTTCCAGCTTTGTGTTTTGCCTGACTGAGTCCTCCAGTCGTTGTTTATCCATACATGAGATGCATATTATTTATAAACCGTCTCTTGTTAAAAAAAAAAAAAGTGTTTTTGATAATCAATAAACTGTGTACTTGAAGGGCTCGCGTGGGAGAGTGCTTTGTTAAATAGATGGAAAACGTTCTCGGTGTCTGTGACGGCCAGTAATTCGTCCTTTTCTAACCTTTGTCTCCAATCGTTCCGTCTTTCACCTCTATTGTCTCGTTATGGTGCTTTGACATTAACAGATTGTCAGCATTAGCCTTTCTCTTTACTTTTAATACACCTGCTATTGGCAAAAAGAAAAATCTGTCACGCCCTGACAGATACCGGCGGAAGCACCACAGCTGCAGAGGAAAACGCATTCTTGATAGACGAATGAAAGAGAAAGAGACAGCCCCTCTCCCTCCTCAATGGAGACTGTAATCTATCTGTGTCACTGAAAGATACCTAAGGATTATTCTGCAGACTATGTCACAAATGGACTAGGGTTTCTGTGAGAACTGTATAAAGTCCATCCATCCATCCATCCATCCATTCATCCATCAATCCATCTATTCTATAACTGCTTTTGTACCAGATAGTAGGGAGCCTATTGAGGGCACCACAGGGCACAAGGTGAGTCCATCAGAGAGCGCACAAACACAGACAGACAGACACACACACACACAGACAGACAGACAGACACACAAACACAGACAGACACACAGACAGACAGACACACAAACACAGACAGACACACAGACAGACAGACACACAAACACAGACAGACAGACACACAGACAGACACACACACACAGACAGACAGACATACAGACAAAGACACACAGACACACACACGTATGTATCCTCATCTTTGTGGGGACCGTCCATTCATTTCTATGGGAAAAACCCTAAACCCAACAATGACAACCTTAATCCCTACCCAGCCCTAACCTTAAGCATACGTGACCAAACAAAATGCATGACTTTTCTAATTTTTTGATTGCAGTCACAGATTTTTATAGGAGACCGAAAAAATCCCCACAACGTCAAAATAACAAGTTTTTATCACCTTGTAGGGACATTTGGTCCCCACAAAGCAATATATACATAACCCCCCTCACATACACACACACACGCACAGTCCACATATCCATGTCCTTATTGGGATTCTGACCATAATCCCATGGGATGTAACCTGTTATTGTCGTTACAGACGAGGCCAAGAGATAGTAGATCTTGTAGCCGCTCTTTAATAAAGAATACCATCAAGAATCGAATCAATGATATTTTGTGAAACACCTTTTCAGTGCATGGTGTGTGTCCCTCATCTGATTAAATTTATTAATCTCGCAAATCCCTCCTCTTGTTTTTCCGTTTCCTCTGTAACGACACCATACACTTGTAAAATTGTAACATATTCAATGTTAGAAATGAAATATTAGAAGTGTATCTTGTTTATGCTCCGCTTCCTTTGTTTGTGCCCTTCGTTTGCCCACGTTTCTGGCCAATTGGCTCGTGAAGGAGGCAGAAGAGCAGGCGTGCCATGACTCATCCATCAGGTCGCTCACGTGCCATCGTCTCGATGGTCCCGGGATGCCCCGTGGTCTCCATGGTGACGGGCGAACGTAAACACAAGGCGGAGGGCAATCCAGTATGAACTGTTTCTGCTAGCTAACGGTGCACAGCTGAGGAAACCTTCTTTAACATGTATGCAGAGAGTAAAAGTCCAGACCAAGATTTTGTTTCAACCAACCAGTTAACTGTAAAGAGTCACAGTCACAGGGTACTGAACTGGATGGTCGAAACAAAATCTTGGTCTGGACTTTTACTCTTTGGACCTGAACTACCCACCTCTGCATGCTGTGTATGTTTCCAAAACAATATGACCGCATCACGATTATTCGGTTTTTAAATGTTAGAACACCACTGGGATTGTACCATTGTGCCCTTGGCAAATTTTTAATTAAACATAGATCTGTACCGCTGACCTTTTGATTTAGCATGTTCACAAAAAAGCATGCGGATCTGACGGTGTCACAAAACAATCAATGAGTTTGATTAAACTGGATTTACTGCAGTAAAGTCAAGCAAGACACAGACGGCAAGCAACTTCAACGGGATCATCTCACTCACTTTGGGCAGCAGACCACAGGAGACAGGCACCCTGCCAGCCCAGGACACATAGAAACACAAGGCGGACAGCTTCTCAGTATGGATCATTCTTGCTAGCTAACCATGCCCTGTGAGGAAACCTTCTTTAACATTTAGTACCAATTGCCTATGAATTTAGCTTGTCTGTAAAAGCAAACTCGTCTCTCATGGAGTGAGTATCTCATTGGAGAGAATGTCTGGAAGTACACTCTGCACTATTGCCGTTTTGGAAAAGATGAGGCTGGTGTCTCATAAAGCAGGATATTTTCATCACAAACCACTTCATGAATGTCTGCTTTCATGTTTCCTTCAGATCATGCGTGGCCCAGCGATAATTTCTTACATTTTTCATGTTTCTACATTTTACATCGTCGCCACTGTCTCTGTCATCCGCCCCCTGACTGAAACACTGCTGTTGTTGAACGTCTAGACAGTGTATGCCCTTGGTAGGAATCCTCAGCAAAAAACTTTGCTTTTTAATGCTGCTTAAATATCTGATCTGATTTTTTTCTTCCAGCAGTCTATCTGGAAATTGCATCGCCATATGCCTATGGATTAATGACATCAATTATTAAGCTGCAGAACATCATGAACCCTTCCCAGATTTTGTTGCATTCCCTAAACAGATGGTCAGCTTAGTTTATTAAAATGTTTGAAATAAATGGAATGTATGCATGAGTAAATTTAACCAGCCTCAATATATGTTTTCAGAAAAATATGACCACGTCACATTTGGTTTTTAGATGTTTGAACACCATTGGGATTTTACCATTGTGCTTCTGGTAGTATTTTAAATTAAACATAAATCTGTAGCACTAACCTTTTGATTTACCATGCTCACAAAAAAGCATGCAGATTTGGCGCTGTCAGAAAAGAATCAATGAATTTGATTTCAGCTGGTTTTATTTCTCCAAGATCAAGCAAGCACCGTCCCACCAAGCTGCCCGGCTTTCTGAAGTCTACTGAGCAGAAGACCACCGGAAACCAGAATCTTCCAGGACTCAGGGCTGCCGACTGGATATGAAGTGTGTGGGAAAACGACTTGAGTGTAGATGATTGGTGGAGTCAAGGGACGTGAACCTGCTGGTACATTTAGCCACAGACTTGCAGATTCAGTTAAAGTCCTAAGGACCACCACCTTCATCTTGGAATAAAGAGCTCTTTTGTTCTTCAGGTGCAGGATTGAATTTGTCTTGTGAATGTACCAAAGAAAAAGTCCTTGAGAATTAATATAGCCTCCCTGATGTGTTTTAGACAATCAATGTGCCGTTTACACAATCAGTCAGCTACTATGTACTTTTTCGGCATTAGGAGCATCCCTTCAAACTTTCTATGAACCCATTCCTGGGGTATAAAGCCCAGGTGGCCATATTGATCCAAATTTGTGTCACCTTCAAGGCTGTCGTTATGTTGTCATCAATAAGGCCTAAAGGGGGAGCCCCAGAGCAGATTTGGGTGGATATTCCACTAGAAATGCTGTGACTTTTAACAGAGAATCAAGCATTTAAAACAGAAAAAGTGGTGGAAGTCAGAAAAGCTTTGGAAGTTTGTGATCTACTTATTTATTTATGTATTTATTGCCTGCAGCTCAAAGTAAAGGAAAATGGAGGAAAAACTGATTTTTTTAATGAAGTTATAACAAAATGCGGGCATAGAAAATAAACAATGAAATAGACAGGGTGGATTGGCGCATTTCAGAGAAGCCATCAGGAGTCTGGTCCAGGTTGCCATGGAGAAATAATGATGTGGCGCTTTAGCTGCATTGGTCTCGTTCAATCTTATAACTCAGTAGCAACCCAGTGACCTTGTGACATACAAGGGTCACGACAATTGACAATTGACCTCCAAAAGGGACTATGCTGAACTGATTATCATATTTTCACCCTATGCCTTACTGAAGGGTTTTGTGTAGCTCTGTAGGTTAGGAGTGCATGCTTGTGTCTGCATGGTTATCGGTTGAATCCTGCAGCCAATGGAGTGATCATATCAATGCTGACACCTTGAACAAGGTCCTTAACAACAAAAACTGCTGTTGGGTGCTACAAAAATGGCTGATCGTGTGCTCTGACCCCAGGCTTTGCTCTCAGAGGACAGCTATGTGGGATATGTAAAAACCAAAGAATTTATATGTGCTTCTACAAATTGCAAATAAAGTTTAAATATTATTCCTAAAGTTTACTGGCAACCCATACTTATGAACAGACGCGCATAAATTATATTAAAATTTCCTATTAAATACAACGGTTCATGTTAATAAACAGACACACTACTTTGTGAGGCTCATTATTATTATTATTATTATTATTATTATTATTATTATTATTATTATTATTATTATTATTATGTACTGCATTCATATTATTCAGACCTACTTACTTAGAGACAGACTTAGGGAATGGATGTCATTCATAACCCGGGGACGGCCTGTATTATACTGTGGTGTTTATACTGTGGAGACTTATAACAGGCTTAAGACTAAGACAGAGGAGGGAACCGGATGGCCAGCAACACCTGCTGGCCAAATGGGGACTGAACATAAAGGACAGAGGGGTGGAAAGGCAGGATGACCAGCAGTGCCTGCTGGCCAAAGGGGGAAGGACACAGGAGAAGGGATCAGAGGGCACTGACCGTGACACACGAGGTCCCTAAGGGAGATGGTAGGGACACTTGTTGGTGCGGAATAGCTGGAAACACGTTGAGTTTTCATTGATTGAAGTTTGGCACAGATGCCATCCTGGCATTAGCTAGTGTTCATTTTTATGCCCCCTTCAACTTCATCTCTGTTCTTCAGGAGGACGTGTCTGTACAGCCGGTTATCTAGGGAACCAGATCTGCTCTAGCCACAATCTTCAAAAGAGTGCGTCTTAAAAGGGCCTCAAAGCACGCATTGACAAAATGCTTTCTGAGAATGACTGTTTTTCTTTTTTCAATGTACTGCACCTGCCTCGACTAGATTAAACATCTGAAGAACAAAAGATCTCCGGTCAGTGGCTGCTTCTGCAGCACATCGGCCTCTCAGTCCGCGAGACAAAGAGCTCTGTGACGTGACCTTTACCAGATGCTGCTTGGTGCCACTGTCACCTGCACTCTTTGGAGGACTTCCTCCGCGGGGGGGGGGGCGCCGCCCCCCCCCCCCCCCCCCCCGGCCGCCACCCACGCCCCCACAGCCCCCCCGCCGCGCGCGCATCGGG
>JAODLD010015996.1:0-21755 GCA_026781065.1 Mormyrops boulengeri | reverse complement strand
GTGAAACTGATCATCTCATGACTGTGTTTTAACAGAATTAAATAACCCACCTGAGGCGCGAGATGGAGTCGACTCTTAATTTTCAAACACAACGCAGACGCAAGCCGTTACACTAACGTGAAAGCGGTAGGGGACGGACTCGTCCTGGTCGGATGAACTAGTCGGTACTCAAAGCTCTGTAATAGACCTTAAGAAACAAGTGGAAGAATTAAAAGAAAAATGTGAGGATTTAGAGGATTCGAGCTCACCTGCGGCAGTTTCTAAACTTCTCAAGGAGGTGTTCCAGATCTGTACAATGAGGTACAGATTGAGCGGTCACATCGCAGCTTGATACAAAGACGACCAGGTGACAAACCAAGCATAATTATTGCTAAATTATACAGTGAAAGAGATGCCATGGACATTCTGAGGAGAGCTCGCCTCACATATAATGGCCATCCAATTGCAATATTCCCAGACTATACGACCACAGTTGCCAAAGCCAGAGCGGCCTTCATGGACATCAGAAAGATGCTTCAGGGCAGACCGGGCGTCCGCTTTGGAATACTTTTTCCAGCCAGACTTCGCATTTCGCACAATGACGAAGAGAAAGTATTTTTGGATGCTGCTAAAGCCATGGACTATGTAAAGAAGAACGTCATCCCGACAGCGGAGGCAGAGAACTGAGTGCATGTATCCTGGTTTTACACGGGGCGTGATATTACATTGTAAATATTTTGAACTATCCTAAGCTAACCTACACTACCCTTCTATACAATATGTGCCTAAACAAGGAAAATTATGGCAGAAGTTCGCTTCCCCCTCCTTTGTGTGTTTATTTTGGGTTTCTGTGGGAGACTGAACTGCCAAGTAATGATCTTAGTTGACTTGTTGGGATTCGTTCCCACCTGGAGGCGAGCACTTTTTGCAGCTGTTCAGACTACTGTCTGTTCTGACTTAAAGTGCTGTGTTCATTGCGCACTTAATGTGTTTAGATTAGTTAATTTAGATCCCACTGTTCTTAAGGGATCCTGCTGTAGGAATTACAGCGACAGGGAAAGTGACTGTTTATGTAATTTAATATCCCTTATTTATTTTTTTCTCCAGTCTTTTACAAGTCTCATACACCTATTGCTGCCTGGATTCATAGGTAAAATAAATACCCACCCTAACCCTGGTCTGAGCTATGGGAGCTTTTATGGTTATAAGTTATAATGTCAAAGGCCTTCACAGTCCTATAAAGAGGAAGAAAATTCTTAATCAGCTGAAAAGAGTTAGCTGTCAGATTGCATTTCTACAGGACACCTCTCAGATGCAGAACATGAAAAACTAAAAAAATCTTGGGCAGACAAAGTATTCTATTCTTCGCATCAGTCAGGTAGAAAGAGGGGAGTTTCTATCCTGATACATAAGCAGGTTAATTTTACACCAACTGCAATCCATAAAGATTCAGGGGGGATATACATCATAGTAAATGAACTAATTGATGGAGTACAGCTCTCACTAATGAATATATATGCTCGTAATGAAGATGATCCAAGTTTCATTAGCACTATATTTCACTTAATACTAAAATATAGCTCTGGTATTCTGTTACTAGGAGGGGACTTCAGTTGTGTCATGTCCCATAGTATGGACAGGCAACCTATCACCAAATATCCCACTTCTAGAATGAGCAAAATGCTTAAATGTCTATCAACTGAATCAGGCCTAGTAGATGTCTGGAGAAATAAATTCCCAAATAGTAGAGATTTTACTTACTACTCACATAGACACTTGTCTTATTCCAGAATTGATTTCTTTTTTACCCCCGTGACAAAATATCATAGAATAGAAAATGTTGAAATTCTACCAATAACTATATCTGACCATGCACCTCTTGCACGGTCATGGGAGATAGGTCTCAGGTCAAAAATCAAACAATGGCGGTTGAATGCATCGCTTCTAAATGACAAAGAATTCAAAACATTTGTGGAAACTGAATTAAAGGAGTTTCTAGATATAAACGCCACACCCGAGATATCTCCCGTTACCTTATGGGACTGTGCCAAAGCATATATCAGAGGACGAAGAAAGAAGAGGGAAGCAAAACAACATAGCTTAGAGGACAGAATAAGGCAGCTTGAACGACAACATAAAAAAATACCAACCCCTAATGGTGTTAGCGCTCTCATACAAGCTGGTAGAGAACTAAATATTTTACTTAGTGAAAAGATTGAAGGCAATCAGCGGTTTACCAAACAAAAATACTATGAATATGGCCAAAGGGCCAGCAGGCTGTTGGCATTTAGACTGAGAAAGCAACAAGCATCTAATACAATTCAGAAATTAAAAGTTGGTAACTTGACAGTCACAAAACCTGATGAAATTTCAGATTTGTTTGCAAAATTTTATGAGTCCTTATACAAAAACACAGATACTTGTACAGATGACAGCGAGCTGGCTCAGTTCCTGAAAGATATCAAAGTAACTGAACTGACTGATTCCATGGCAAATGAGTTAGATGAGCCAATTAAGGAACAGGAAATACAACAGGCCATCTCCAATCTGAAAAACAATAAAAAGCCCCGGTCCAGACGGGTATTTTAACGAATTCTATAAAACATTTAAGGAAATTATTTCGCCCTTGCTGCTAAAAGCATACCGTCATGCGTTACAATATAGCGTTATGGCTCCTTCCAGGAATGACGCGACAATAGTTGTAATACCTAAGAAGGGTAAAGACCCCACCAAATGTCAGTCTTACAGACCCATATCCCTGCTGAATACAGACATAACTATACTAACGACCATTCTGGCAAAACGCGTTAAATTTATCACAAAAATCATTCACCCTGATCAGACAGGGTTTATACCGGGAAGGTATTACGGAGACAATGTCAGGAGACTATTAAATTTAATGACACACCAAACTATCAGAGAGGAGACAGCAATGATTCTGTCCCTTGATGCCGAGAAAGCCTTTGATCGAGTATCCTGGCAATACCTACTTCAAACACTGAAACGATTCTGATTTGGCCCCAACTTCATAAAATGGATACAAGTGTTGTATTCTAATCCACAAGCTACTGTGAAAGTAAATGGACACACTTCTGCCCGATTTGCATTAGTTCGTGGTCGTAGGCAGGGTTGTCTCTTATCGCTGCTGCTGTTTAACATTAGTATTGAGCCTCTTCCACAATCAATTAGATGCGATAGTAACGTAAAGGGCCTGTCCATAAGTGAAGAACAACATAAAGTGTCACTGTATGCAGACGATGTCCTCTTATACATAGCAGATCCAGAGCACTCAATCCCGTCCTTAAGGAACTTCATCTCTAACTATGGCTTTTTCTCTGGATATAAGGTGAATATGGGCAAAACCATGGCTATACTGTAGATATAGCAGGCAATATTGCGCATGGGTTCAAGCATCTAAGTGGGTTTAGGTGGCATAAAACTGGCATTAAATACCTGGGTATTCAAATCCCCCTCTCAGTAAAAAACCTATATGATGCCAATTACAAGCATATTATCCAAGAAATCAGCAAAGACTTGGACTGCTAGGCAGCACTCCCCCTGTCTTTATTAGGCCAAATTGAAAGTATATGTATGAATGTGCTCCCTAGGCTTCTATACCCATTTCAGATGCTACCCATTGAAATACCTAAATCTGCTTTTGATAAATTGGATAGGCTAATTTCAAAGTATATATGGCAAGGGAAACTCCCAAGAGTTAGATTAAAAACACTGCAGCTATCTAAATTATATGGTCGGCTCAAACTTCCAAATCTAAAGTATTATTTTTGGCCTGCGCAATTAAAACCCCTGATAATATGGATGCAGGATCTCACAGATACACGTTGGCTCAATATTGAAAAAAGTGTATGTCCAACCCCCTTACAGACCCTGCCGTTTTGTGATATCTCCCTTCAAAAAATCCCAATGAGTGAATGGACTTGTACTACGCTAAAAGTCTGGCAGAAAGTAAAATCATCATTCGGTCTGCCCAAAGCACTTTCAGCACTAACTAATATAGGATATATTCAAGACTTCATACCATCTCATATAGATGCAGGCTATAGAAGATGGTCAGCACATGGACTTTCTAACTTGTATCAGCTCCTCAAGGACGGATGCCTTAAATCATTTGATCAGTTAAAAGTGGAATTCAAAATGCAAAACAGATTTTTTTAGATATTTACAATTGAGGGACTTCCTAACGAAACATGCAGAGTGGAATAAAGTCTTGAACCCTAACGGTCAAAGAGCTCTTAATAAAACTCCAAACAAGGAACGAGGCAAGTAAAGTTATATGCCGTGTTTATCAAATATTTTTAGACATGAGTCAGACCAACACAACAAAGGTGAAGGAGAAATGGTAATCAGAAATGACAACAGAAATACCTCAGGACATATGAGAAGAAATATGTACAGAAGCACATTTAGTTACTAACTCAAATATATGGAGAGAGAATAAATGGAAAATAATTATGACATTCTTCCATACCCCAGAAATTATGGCTAAGATGGGCCTAACAAACTCAAACACCTGTTGGAGACATTGTGGTACATAAACGGCAAACCATACACATGTGTTTTGGGCTTGTGCTAAAGTGCAGAAGCTCTGGGAAGATGTGTTTGAGGCCCTTGGAAAGATATTCCATAAAAACTTCATGAGAGACCCACGGGTGGCAATATTGGGCGCAATGCCCAGGGACATTGACGGAAGAGCAGACAAATATCTACTACATATACTACTAACAGCAGCAACTAAATGTATCACAATTAAATGGCTACAATCCGACCCCCCATCATACAGTTTATGGGTTGAGAAGGTACTGTAAGGGAGATGTATCCGATGGAACTAATAACGTACTCCCTGAGACTTCAAAAAGATATTTGCAATAAAAGATGGAGTCCGGCTACTACCATACTAAAACAATAGGGTATTTAATCCCCCCTCTTAGTTTTTTTTCTTTCCCCTTTTAATAGGTATTTCATTTGTGTGATAGTTTTTTTTGTTCTCTTTTAATTTCTCCTTTATGTCTATTAATGTTATTTATTTTATTTTATTATTTTTTTTTCTCTTCCCTATATTTGCTAATAAACTACCCAAGTTATATTTGAAATAGTAAAAGGTAAAGAATTGAATTTAAAATGTAACTTGTATAACCTGTTAGCTAATAAAAAAAAAAGTTCAAAAAAACAAAAGTACATAGTAAGCAATAGTGGAAGTTTGTTTTGATCCCAGATATCTGATCACCAAAGTCTTGGCTACATGAAGTTAACTAAATGGTGTAGTTGCAACATTCAGTTGGATAAATAAATAAGAAAAAGTTAACTCATGTCACTATTTCTGGTCTCCTTCCATTGAATATGAAGGAGCTCTCATGGGTAAACATGAGCCATGAACACCTGGCCACAACCCCCCCCCCCTTTTATGGTGCTGATAAGGATGTATCTGGATCGCGTTTCACCATTGCATTGTTCATCAAATTACCATGCAAATGCAATTTGAATACGAGGAAATGCGAATAGCGATCTTCGCATGAGGGCGGTACTACACGCCCCCGATGCAGGTACAACAAAAGGTGACATGGTTAACTTTTTTTGCCGATTTAACCTAATTTTAAAAACTTTAATACTTCCGACAATGGATGTTTTGAAAATAAGACAGATTACGGATTTAGTCAGCATTTTTTCATGTTTCTACAATAAGATTTCAGCGAGTTATGAACTGAAATACACGAGAAAGATTGTCGACAATGCCGTTGACCGAAGAGGGTTAAGTGGACTGTCTATCATGAAGAAGAATGGACACATCTGAAAATCATTCTCATAACAGAACCAGTGCTGACCTTTTTTGATCCTCAAAAAAGACCAAAATATCCACAACTCCATGGACCATCTGCCTGCTGCCAGTCAGAATGATTTCAAACGCCGTTATGAAAAGAATTGGGCAGATGGAGCAACCCATAGCTATCCCTTTCTCCAGCTTGTGGCACCTAGTAGTAACTTCCTGGGTCATGTAACAGATGTGGAAATTCTTGAAGTAGTCACCCACTAAGCTCTGGATGTTTGATAGAATGTGGAAAAAGTCGAGTGCAAAGGTTATTAGCTGGTGGGGAACAGACCCATAGATATTGGCAAGGTCTAGCTAGACTACATGTAGGTCTGATCTGTTCTTCTGGGCTACCTGGATTTGCTCCCAAATCATGGCTGAATGCTCCACACAACCGGGGAATCCAGGGACGCCAGCCTTCTGGCAACTGGTGTCAATATAGCTGTTTGCCAGGAAGTAGGTGGTTATGCGCTTGGCCATGACTGAAAAGAAGATCTTCTCTTCCACTTTCAGTAGAGCAATGCCTCTAAACTGACTGGGGGCCTGGGACTCCTCCTCTTTTGGGATAAATATGGTGATAGCTCTACTCCATTCAGCTGGAATCGCTTTGGTTTTCCAGACAGCACTGATCAGCCTTCAAAGTAGCTTCAGCAACCCAGGGCAGTTCTTGTACACCTTATATGGTATGCCATTGGGTCCGGGTGCTGATGCAGCTCTTGCTTGCTCCACCACCTGCTTGACCTCTGACCATCTGTGGGGCGAGGCATCGAATGGAGCTGATGGTAGAGGGGGGTAAGGGATATGCCCTGGTGATCCGAGGAGTACATCCCGTTGGGTGTCACTTAGCTGCCCCTTGATATAATTCTCCAGCTCCTCTTCTGTAACCTTCAGTGTTCCAGACTTACTGTCCTCCAGAAAGCTGCGGGCATATTTGAAAGGGTCCTTGAGAAAGCTTGCCCTATCTTTCTCTTTCCAGCCCCTGCACTTCCGAATTCTCTCCGCTCATCTGAGGTGAGCGAGTCTGGACCTGATCTGCTCCCATAGGGTCTTCAATCCCTCCTTCTCCAGCCCCTTGGCTTTCCTCCAGGACTTCCGCAGGAGGCATCACTCTTTAACCAACTGGGTGATTTCCCTCTCCTGTCTCCCACTCTGTTTAGGACTGGTCCTCCCCTTGGGCTCTGTTCCAAACCTTAAGGTTCCTTCCTTATAGACAAACATATGAAATCCATCTTTGCAAGACATGGGATTCTACAGATTGTCTGCAGTGACAATGGTCCATATCCTACAGCTGCAAAGAGTTTCAGAACTTTGCAGAAGAATATGATTTTCGACATGTGAATTCAAGCCCTTTGCATGCCTAGTCAAATGGTAATTCAGACAAAGGGGTGCACATAGTCACACACACACACACAAACACAACAGGCCAGAAGTTTGACAAGGTAGTGTATTTTTTTTTTTTTAAATCGGAGGGTGGAACCAAACTTATAGCCTGTATTATGTGTGTAGATTATGTTTATATTACATTGCGGGGACCAAATGTAAGGCAGCTGTTACCATAAATACTCTAAGGATTCAGTTACTTTCAGCTTTTATTACAAGAAAATATTATAAATACATAAAATACATGTAACTGAATGGTTTTTAAGTGTCAACTTACTGTGCATTGTAAGTGCAATGTAATGAATGTGAGTGCCTAAGTACATCAAAATAACCACCCTGTGCCTTTATCACAGAAGCACAGATTCGCAGCATCCATTCCAGATATTTTTGGAAAGAACTTGTGTCCAAACCCTCCCAGCATCTTTTCAAACATGCAAACATGCAAAACTTGCTGCTCCAACTCATCTCATGGATGCACTTTCCAGCCTGCCTATAAGGCAGTTCTGACAGGAATGCATGGAGTCTGTCTGTAATGTAATACTGATGGAAATGCATGCAGCCTGCCTGTAATGTAGTACCAATGTAAATACATCCAGCCTTCTTGCAATGCAGTACTGAGAGGAATGCATTCAGCCTGCCTGTAACTTAGTACTGAGGGGAATGCCATCGGCATGCCTGTAATGCAGTACTGACGGGAATGCATTCAGCCTGCCTGTAATGCAGTACCAATGACAATGCATCCAGCCTACCTGAAATGCATAATTGAAGGGATTGCATGCAGCCTGCATGTAACACAGTACTGATGGGAAAGCATTCAGCCTGCCTGTAATACAGTACTGAGGGGAATACATTCAGCCTGCCTGTAATGCAGTACGGACATGAATTCATTCTTTCTCTTTTCTCTTCCAGGTAAGCCAATGTGTGTGGTATTTCACTTTAGCAGACAAAATCATGCTTTAGGCCTGTGTTTGGAAGTCAGGTTTATGGTCTAACATTTAAGTTTGTATGGGTAGCACTGTCAGCCATGGGTCCTAAGCTGTCCTCCCACATTCCAAAGACATGGAGTCTGTGAATTACCCATAAGGTGTCTGGGTGTAACGAGATGAACTGACTCCCCATCTTGTAGTCTCTTGCCTTGTGCCCAGTGACTTCTGGGATAGTTTACAAACACGCTGTAGTCATGGAAGATGGATGGACGTTACATAGGAGCAAATTCCTACTATGATAGTCATAAAAACAACTTGTAAAAAACCTATTCACGAACAGTTGAACTGTACCATACTTTAGAGATCACTGACATTACATTAGGTTATTAGTGTGTCCAAAATCATGTTCTTGTGGTGTGTGATACTCACAGGGACCAGGCACCAGTGCTACAGGCTGGAGCTTAATAGCTACTGTCAAAATCCCAGGGAATTAAGTGAAAGAGGTATAAATGTACATTATCAAATCAGTGACACAAAGACAAAGCAGAGAATGGAGACCTTTAGGGCAGTATACTTCTGTTTCTCAGTGCTACTCTGAAGGTCAGAGGCATCACTTACACCTCTTTCACCTGCAAAATGTATCAATAGTGAAGATTACTGTTACATAATTTACACCATTATGCCCCCACAGTGCTTAATTATAATACAATACAAGGTACATAAAAAACGATCGAAACATTATTTTTATTTCATATGGGCATTGTACATATTGCGTGGTGCTTGAATTTTTTTCAACATAACATGTAAATGAAACTTAAAATGCATTAAAATGGCTTATTACTATGGAGGATTTTTTGTGACATATTATATGTGTCATTAATTATCTATTGTCCAATAAATACATCAATATGTCAATACATCATTCAATTTAATATTGCAAAAACACCTCCTTCCAACCGTGCAGGTGCACAGCTCCGCCTCCTTCAGTGTTAATCTTTGTTCTTAGTTTCCCAAAATTTAGTAAAAAAAAAAATAAAATTGTAAGTGAAAAGTTTAATAACAGATCAGTTTTTCACTAACAATTATCAACTTTTTTGCATGAACTTTAATGTTATTTCATTTGCAGTTTAGACCAGACATTAATTTCTCAAGTGTATGAGATATTCCTACATGAGTGGTAGGAGTTGGACAAAAACACGCAAATAAATAGGAGACTGCAGATCCACAGGTCCAAACTGCAGGTCCATGGTTTAAGCGCTGCTACTGTGCTTTCACAGACCAATCAGTGCAGATCAAATTTGCATATTGGAATCCTTGAAATCGTCAACCTATCTTGCAACGTAACTTTCAATTTATTCTTCAATAAATCTTGCAATATATCATTCCTTAAATGTGTAAAAAAATCATGAAATATAAATTGAAATAAGTTTAACAATAAAAAATTGAATGATTTATTGACACTAATTATTGATGTATTTGTTGGACAATAGATTGACACATATAATTCACATATGTCACAAAAATCCTCTCTATATTACTATAAGTAATATTGCTACTTATTCATTCAAACAAATCAAATATCAAAAACACGGGACAGAAATCAAGGCGTCATGTAGGAATATCTTATACATTTGAGAAATGAATGTCTGGTCTAAACTGCTAATTAAAATGACCATTAAAGTTGATTTTAAAAAGTTGATGATTTTTAGTGAAAAATTGATCTGTTATTAAACTTAAATTGATTCACTTAATTTTACTAAATTTTGGGAAATTAAAAACAAAGGTTAACATTGAAGGAAGCGGAGCTGTGCTTCTGCGAAGTGCGATTTGGATGTAATGAGGTGGAGCTGGGTATTTAAACCCTGATTATAAGTTATACACATATTCTACATGTATTACTATAGGGTTGGTCACAAGCACCAAAATATTTGTATTGTATCTGCCTAACACAAAGTCAACACCATGACAGTTGTTCGTTTTGTTTTTAACAATAATAAGCAAGGATATAGCATTTGCAGCCTCTGCTGGTTGGACTTCTCAGTGTCCTTCTTACAGACGCATATGTTATGGTTAGGGTTAACCACTGACCATATTTGTCAGAGTGGAATCCCATGGAAGTTGATTTAAAGCTGTAGATATCAGTGGAGCACAGTGACCACTCCTCTGAGTGCTTCAACTATGTTCTGTCATTTCAAGAACATATTTGCTTCCTTTTGCCGAAGTCTTTCTTTCTGTTGTGAAAAAAGTGAAATGTCTATAATTATTCTATTCTGTTCCTAAATGATACACAGTATTAAAAAAATATGCAAGTACAGAACAACCTTCTTGTTTAAAACACATATTAAACAAATAAAACTATTTATTTTGTAATACTTTTCTTCTGTTGTGCACCAGTGATTTGTACAATTACTACACAAAAACTGACAATGCAATGCATGATTTAGCAATTGCAGAGTATATTCAATAATTTCTGAAACCGTGTGTGTATGGTCATGTATATATTACATTGTCCCCACAATGTGATAAAAACCTGTGATTTTCATGTTGTGGGGACCATGTTTTTTGGTCCCCTTCAGGGGAAACTCAATTCTATAAAAATCTGTGAATGCAATTAAAACACTAAACATTGTCATGACCGATCGTCCAGCCCTTGCGTGTGCTATGCCCACCTCGTTACCCTTGTGTGAATCCAGCTTGTTACCAGCTGTTTCCTGTCTGATCGAGTCTGTCCCTAGAGACCAACGCGCACCTCGCGGAGGAGGTATGCGAGAATCTCTTACAGCTGCAGAGGAGGATTACGGAGAGGAGGACCCGGCTGGTATCGCTCGCCGGCGAGCAGCACCCCAATTTGCCAGCAGACCATCCGGAAAAGTCCCACGTACCTCCGCATGCAGCAAGCCGGAGAAAGAAGAAGAGAGGTAGGAGATCAGAGGCTCAGCCGGTGATCCGTCTTCAGGCCACCTCCCTTTCTCTTTCTTTCACCGCCAGGTGCAAGGAGAGGCCCCCACCGATCCTTGACCCAGCCGTGTTTATACCAGAAACCACTTCCACTGCTCCAGCGTGGTTTCTGGATCCTGCGGCACTGACTACAGCAAAGCGCCTGGCTTTTTAAAGGGGTCTGCGCGGTCCTGGACGCAATCCAACATATCCCGAAGGACCTTACAGGGGCAACGCCGCCTGCTGGAGCCCAAACTCCCACTCCAGTTTTTGCAGTCCCTGCCCCATAGGGCAAGGCATTGCTTCCCGCGGTGCCTGATTCTACTGGTTTTGATCTGCCTGTCCCCGTTTTGCCTGTCCCCACGCAGCCTGTTCAGGACTTGCCGGTTCCGGATATTCTGGACCTAGATCCAAAAAGGTTCCCCTACGTCCCTGGTTGGGACTTTCTTCACCCTCCAGGGGCTTTTCTGGAAGGTGCTCGAGGACACGGCGGTGCAGAACTCCTCCAAAGCTACCCAGCTGTGCATCCAGGTTCAAAAGGAGTTCGATGCATTCACCCTGAAGTCATCGTCACGTGAGCTGCACCACATCGCGGGGAACCTGAAGCGGCTGGCCCAGTTAAGGACGGAGTGGACCTCCTCAACTGTGCAGCCAGCCCAGCAGAACCCGGAGGCCGACGTGCCAGCCCCAGAGTCGCAATCCTCCAAGCTCCGCCCGAAGCCTCGTATGCTCCGCCCGTCTCTGATCCATCCGTACCTGCTCCGCCCATCTCTGCTTCACCCAAGGCTCCTACCTGTAGGCCTCCACCCACGGCTTCGCCCGAGACTCCTAGGCCTCCGCCCGCTGCTTCGCCCGAAGCCCCGGTTCCGCCCGCTGCTTCGCCCGAGGCCCCGGCTCCGCCCGTGCCTTGCATCCCTGCGGCTCCACTTGTTCCTGTCTTTGTTCTGCCAGTCCCTGACCCAAGGCACCTCCTGCTCCAATCCCCCCGGTTCCAGACCCGGCTCCAACGTCACCAGCTCCCTGGACTCCAGACCTAGTCCCCGAGGAGGTCCCAGACTGTGTGACCATCGCTCCTCCTCCCTTGTTGGATGGAGAGGGGGAGCTCGAATGGGACCCCTCGGGGATCTCACTGATAGCCCTGAGGGGCCCCTCCAGAGAACTGGTCTCTCCTTCATCACCCCAGCACGGTGGTTCCCGGCCAGGTCCCCGCCTTTCAGTGTCCCAAAAGGGGAGAAGACATAGGTTCAGGGATGGGGTCCCGCCCGCCCTGCCCTGCCCCCTGGCTCGCCGTCGGTCCCCTGAGCTCCTGCTCGGCTGTCGCCTGCGGGTCCCCCCACTCCGGGTCGGCGGTGGACGGCGCCTCCGCCTACTATGGCTGCATCACCTGCTACGGCTTCCCCTCCCTCCTCGCCTCCGCCGTGGTCCCCTTCTGCTCCCTCCTCGCCTCCACTGGTGTCCCCTCCTGCTTCCTCCTTGGCCCCTTCGTGGTCCCCTCCGGCTCCTGCCTCGTGGCCGCCCGGGGTCCCTCCAGCTTCGGCCTCTCGGTCACCCGCGGCTCCTCCGGCCTCTACCTTATGCCCGCTGGGGTTCCCTCGGGCTCCCCTTCTTTCTCCGCCCTGTGCCTTTCTGCCTCCTGTTTTGGTCCCTCCTGTTTCTGTTCCTTGTCCCTCTGTGTCTCCTTTGTTCCCTCCTGGTGCCTTTGTCCCTCCTGTCTTTGCTACTTGTCCCTCTGTGCCTCCCGTGTTCACTCCTGGCCCTATCGTTCCTCCCGTTGGTGTTCCCCCGGTGTCATCCTTTCTGGTTTGTCTGTCTGCATTTCCCATTCTTTGTCTGGTTTTGTCCTACTTCTGGTCCCTTTCCAGTTCTGTGTCTCTGTCCTGTTCCTGGTCTCCTGTTGATGGTTTTGTCTTGTTTTCCAGGTCCTGTTTTCCCGGTCCCGTCTCTTCATTCCCCTGGGGCGCACCCAGAGTTTGCGCCTTTGGGGGGGGGGTACTGTCATGACCAGTCGTCCAGCCCTTGCGTGTGCTATGCCCACCTCGGTACCCTCGTGTGAATCCCGCTTGTTACCAGCTGTTTCCTGTCTGATCGAGTCTGTCCGGTGTATACAGTCCGCGTTCTAGTCTGTTTCCCCAGGTCTGTCATTGACGTGGTTTGCTGTGTGCTCCCCTGTCTGACCTAAATAAATCCCTGTTTACTCGTCTTCATAGCTCTGCTTGCCTGCTTCCCTGCTCGCCTGCACGCTGACATCACAAACATGTTCTGTAAAAAGTCTTATATTTTGTTCATTTACTTATGGTTAAGGTTAGGACTGGGTCGGGGTTAAATTTAGGGTTTTTCCCATAGAAAATAATGGATGGTCCCTACAAAGAAATAAATACAAATGTATGTGTGTGTGTGTGTGTGTGTGCGTGTGTGTGTGTGTGTGTGTCTGCGCGTCCGGGTCTGATGACAAAATAAACAACATTGCAGCTACTGAGAGAATTGCCCCTTCAAATACTTTAAAATTAAAGTTTAAAAATTTGATGCAACTCCAGTTCACTGTCCTGTCTGATATACAACAATAAAGTCAATTAAAAAAATGGATAAACGTTATGTGAATCATATGTGGTGACAAAGCAGGACTGAAACAGGTGGGAAAAATAGAACAAGAGCCACATTTTGTGTCTGTGTATGTTGTGTATGGTGTGTTTTCTATTGTGTGCATATAAGGCATGTAAGCTCTAAACTGAGAGTGTCTCACCAAACCGCTGGGGGCGACCTCCCTGGTTTCCACCTTCTTCTCAGCTATGATCTTCCTGACAGACAGCTGTGCCTCCTTAAACCTTGAAAAGACGACAAGCCAATCAGATGAATGAAATACATAAAACACCCTGTCCCTCAAGTGACGGTTCAGGATATTCCACGGTTCATTTTCCTCAAAAAAAAAAATTTAAATAAAAAAACATACAGCTCTCATGCTAAGTAGGGTAAAATTAAGTTTCTCTGGACAGCTACCTGCCAGCTACAACAGCTTAGCTATTAACCACAAACTCTGATGAATTATTTCATTATTTGCAGTACATAATTATGGAATATAACAAGAACAACATAATAATAATAGCAACAATAATAACAACAACAGTGGAAACTATAGGCTCACTTCTCCAAGCATAACTGCTTTTTCTCCTGTTCCCATGCTCTCTTGACGTCATTGCTGAACTCAAACCACAGCATGAAGATAAAGTTGGGTGTCACCTCCTTCTCCCCCAAGGTGGACTTCAGGTCAAAGTAGCTCACCATTTCCTGAAAGCTAAGGTGAATTCAACAACCTGTGAGCAGGCTTCCTACAGTACAGTACAGCCACCACCGAAACAGAAGACATCCAAACATTTTCAATCCACTTATCCTGGACAGTACCACTAGGGGAAGCATGGAGCCTATCCCAGGGAATATAGGGCACAAGGAAGGAGTGCACTCTGAAGAGGATGCCAGTCCATCACAAAACATTTATGCACACACAAGAGGCACTTTGGAACTAGTTAGCTAACCACATAACAGTACTGCGGGGACAAACCAGAGTGCCCAGAGGAAACAGTGCTAACCACTGAGTTGATGTGCTGCCTGTCCTACTATTACATTCTGTGACACTGCCCTACATTGGGGAACATTGGCAAGTATACTTTTTCATGTCACACATATAAGATATTTAACTGTGTGTGTCTGTGTGTGAGCGGGTATACCTTACCTTATGAGGACACAATGTTGTAACGGGGCTTGCCCGTTCCAAGCACGCTAATACACAGGTGCAGGCTGATACTTTTGTCTACTTGTTTGGCACTCAAACTCTGGGTAAGTCTATGGATAATATAGTTTATGGTTGGTGGCATATTTCAGTTGGCCCACTGGAATATGGGTTTTGACATGGAGGAAATGGGTATATTTTAAGGTTTTAACTTACCATTCTCTGGGAAGCAGGAGGGCAGGGTCACTAGTTAAAGGACCTGAGCCCAGGTGGCTACTGGGTAATGTAGTTTGGGGAGCCCTGCTCAGTAGTAATGCGATTTCCCATATGATATTTTGACAGGGGGGGGGGAGTTTGAATTTGTATTAAGGTATGTATTAATAGTATGTATTGTAATAGTATGTATTTAAATGTATTAAGGTATGTATTGATAGTTATAAAATGTAATTGGTCAATTTTAGAATATATTTATGGGCGTAAAGTTGATGTTTCGAATAGTTGATGTAGTACTTGTATCATGGATGTGCCTATTGGTAATCATATGGTTTGATCCGGCAGGATATAAAGAGGCTACACCAGGTTACCAAAAAAAAAAAAACAGACTGGAACCAGAGGCTGAGGGTAGGCTGCTGGTTCAGTGTGGAGGAAGGATTTAATCCCAGTAATTGAGTGTGGGGGAATGTTGTAGTAGTTAAGTTACTTGTTTTTTTCTTTCTTTTTGTTTTGTTTTTCTTTAATTATATTTGGTTGTTTGGGACCCATGTGCACTTGGAAAGGACAATAAAGTGTGTGCATCTGATCCTGTTTGGTGAGGCTTCAAGTTTGTTTATTGGCCTACGGGCCAGTACCCACAACAAATGTCCCCACAACGTGATGAATACCCATTTTTTTTCCCTTATGGGGACCAGTCTCCTGTCTACCAATCATAATTTGGGGGTTTGCGTGGGGAGGGGTGGTAAAGCTTTTCCATATTGTTACTAATTAAACTATTGTTACTAATTTGCTCCCTCTATCACTACCTGAGCTTTCTGGTAATGGTTTTGTGTCTCAGATTGTTATAACATTTATTAATTCTAGTTAAGACCATTGCTAACAATATTTTGTTCCTTTGATTCTTAGCAAGCATTTCCAACAAATTCTTACAACCTTAGCTGATTCCAAGAAATGGTATGACATCTTTCACTCTTTCTGAAATAGATGAATCTATGAACTGAGAAGGAAATGTGTTTTCAAACCTTTGCTGCGCTGATGTCAGACAGTTGTTTAATTCATTTAGTTCCATGTTTGCTGAAAACAAACAAAAAAAACAAAGAAAGTTCACTTCATTTCTGTTTGATACATAAGTTAATGTTTAGTAGAATTGGTCCGTAAATTAATTTTTTTTGTATCATACATTTTTCCTCTCTTTTGATTATTACTAAGAATTTGTTTATGCACAACTACCGGACTATTTTGCTTACGAGGAAGTAAGGAGCATGCACTGATTATAGTGCCTTGCCACGCCCACCACACAACAAACCACCTCAAGGATGAGAACCTGAGTGCAATCATGTGGCAGGTGAAACCTCAGCACTACTCTAGTCCAAATGGACTAATGCAAGTTTTTTCCGATGGCTGGAGTGCCAATCCTGCCACCAACCCTTAAGTTTTTCCCTGTAAGTTGAAGGACCGGCTTGCAGGGCTGGATGTAGATTAACCTCATACCCAGGATGAAGCAATTGCAGGTTAAGGGCCTTTCTCAAGGGCCCAACAGAGTAGTATTCACTCCGGGCATTCATGGGATTCACACCACCAACCTTGCTGGCACAGATCCCTAGCCTCAGAGCCACCACTCTGCTGGTTATGAGAATTGACATAAATGTTTTCAGAAGTATATCTATAGAATATATTTTGCTTTAAATAGTTAATAAACCACATATAATTAAATGAGTGGAATGTAGGAATGTCACACAATATGGCCAAAAGTATGTGGACTTCCCTCTTAGAGGGAGTTAAGCCACACCCATTGCTGACACAGGTATATGATGAAACGTAGTTATACAACAAGCATTATCAGCAGAATGGGTGGATTTTTACAGGAGAGGTTAGTGACTTTATACTTGGTACCATAATAGGATGCCACCTTTCCAATGTCTGTTCACTACATTTCTGCCCTACTAGAGCTGCCCTGGTCAAACACAAGTGAAGTGATTGTAAAGGGAAGTTCAGTTGCAAAGTGGCAACCCACAGAATGGGACCTGATAATCCAGTATCAATAACCAACATGATTGCAAGCAAATCCTACAAGCAATGATATAATCTGGTAACCACATATGTTTGGTCATATAGTGCAGATGTTATATTATGACTTTATGACTTGAGCATGTTTGACCTAAAAGTCCAGTTCATTTGACCAGTGTGATCGTGCCGTACCGTACCCGGGTGCAGTCCCTGGCCCCCTTGATGAGGTGGAGCACAACACAGTGAGTCGGACTTGGTACTCATGTAGTGTGATCACCAACCTTACCCGAGTATGGAACACAGACATGACATCAATGATGCAACTGGCACACACAGGCCTGCATGTACACTATACATGAACTGAACCTTGAAGGAACTGAGCGGGTAGGCTGTATTATTTTCTCTAATACAAAAAAGTCACAGGGCGATGACAAAAGTGAGCTTGGGCCAGGGTTGTTAAGTGTAACATGAGCGCAGACCAGCGGGGGAGTAGGGAGTGGGGCAATCGCGTTCAGTCACGGTACAAGGCAATCAGGTCAGGTGTGAGCACGTTCTTAGTGAGCGTTTACTTTCTCTCTATATCCTCTTATAGAGAATCCTGGTTGTAGATCACTTAATGTTTTAAATTTCTCACCATTGCAATCTTGCCTATAATTTGAAATAAAAGTGAGATGATTACTTACAGATGCTCCGGACCCCCGTGACCTTGAATAGGACAAGCAGGTACAGAAAATGGAGGGGTGGATGGATGGATGGATGGATGGGAGGGTTGATGGATGGATAGTCGGATGGATGGATGAATAGATGGATGGACAGATGGTTGCATGATTACTTACCTTTCAATACAAAAGCTTCCATTTTGTCCTTAAACGGTTGGAGGTGTTCCACCAATGTATTTCTGCACACCTTCTGAACATCTTTTTCACAAGCTGAGAAACAAAAAATGTGCAAAATATGCTAAAGTTAACGTGAACTAGAAATATCTAAAACATTTTAAACATTTACACACATGAAACCTCATAGTTCATACAATGCAAGTAATGCATTAGATCACAACATAGTATCAGAGTTCTATTTTAAAAGAAAATAATGTTTCAACTTTAGTACCATGTATTTTTTTTTCATTCTAAGACACATGCAATCAATATAAAAAAAGTAATACTTCCAAAAAGAAGCATCATAATGTCATACGTCCTTTCAGAAACTAAAGAATATTTTTTTTTTCGTTACTGAAGGGCTTCTTCCTTGCTTTATGGAACTTCAGTCCTGCTTCTAGGAGCCTGAAACACACTGTCCTAGCAGTGCACTTCACACCTGCACTTAATGTTTCCTATTCCTTTTGATGGTAACTTGATGTCATCTTCTGATTCATCAGAAACTGTTGGATAACTTCATGGTCATCTCTGACAATAGAAAGTTGCTCCCGCCCTCTACCTGGCTGGTGTCTGGTCATTCCCAGTGTCTCCTGCTTCACTTTGTTCTTATGCTGCTATCTTAGAAATTTTGAACCTGCTGCTCAGTGTAGCCTTCTGCCAGCAGAACCAGGATTAAACCAGGAGGCTTTTCGTAGCATGAGGTAGGACAATGTGCCGGAAGCAGACTTGAGATGCTTGTTCCAGTGTGTCATCCTCTGATCGTGGCCTGGACTGAAGCTATGAGTTATTGATTCTCCCTATCAGCAGTGATGACAGCTAAATATCAAAAGTTACGCTTGGGTAACAGGGTAACCATACCAGCCAGTTTGCTTTTCAGGATCCGGAGGTCTGAGAAAAGGTCGCTGAACCTGACTTGAGCAGCCAGGAAGAGGTTGTGGGGTTCTGGAAGCGGGAAGTCACTACTGTCTCCACCATCAGTCTATAAATGCAGAGCAAAATGAGACCGAGCCCATGGCCTGGCCTTTTAAAACACCCTTCATGTACACTGACAAATCCAGTTCACTTGGTCATGTGAGATTTTCCCTACCTCGTTGCGCAGATAGTATGAGCTGACATAACCCACCAAACTGATGCAATTGTCCTTAAAGAATAAAAATAAAAGTTCAAAGAAATAGTATTGGAGATGTAGATATTGCATGTTCACCAATGATCACCCTCATGTGAAATACATAAGGGATAATCCATGACAAAGTGTGCAGATATATGAATATAATCCATGAAATCCTGGTGGAAAGTAGTCCAATTCTAACCAAGTTGTCCTTGATTATTTTCGTATAACCGCACACCTTGAAGTAGTTTATCCCGCTTATGCCACAGCTAATGAACAAAAAATAAGAATAGAACAAACTAGGCACACTTAATTTTTCAGAAGAAAATTATTTCAATTAGCATTTAATAATATTCCAATGTGCTCTAAAAATATAGTCCTTATAAGGATAGAATGATGAGGCTATTCACTGGAAACAACAAATTTGTTATGTTACCAAAGAAACCATGAACAGGCAGGCACATGCATTTTGAAAACAAGGAAAATTATGCTGATAAGAATGGCTGCTTATTTCTGAGTAAAAAGTCACATAGGTTTTTATAGTAACATGTTTAATAAATCATTAAAATGCATTAACATAGAACTGTTGTTAGGCTGCCGAAACTACCTGAAGGTTACACTAAAATAATTACACACATGACATTTCTGGACCAATAAGAAAATAGTATTCACTAAAGCTGTGGTTTAATGCAATATAAATGTTACGCATGTTGTACTTTGCTCTTGACATCCTTGAGCCGGGGCAGGATCTCCAGGCTAAAGCCGTCAGCCTGGCCTCTGCAGCGGTGCCCCCCATTCATGTAGTTGCCAAAGGCCAGGATCAGGCCTATGATCTGCTTCACACTGTCACGCTCCAGCAGCTCCTGGAATAGAAGGGCAAACAAAGTGTGTTCAAATGTGGGCAAATGGCAAATGTTCATTTGTTTGTTCATTTATCTATTTAAACCAACTTAATTTTAAAGATATGTTATGCACTTACACCATTGAATATTAAATAATTATTTATATATTACATAATTGTATGTGACCCAAATCATTTCTGCTATTTAAATTTGTTTTTTGGCCTACTTAGAATCCAAAAACATTCCCATTTAATTGTTCACGGCCAACTTTTGCAGTTTTGGTAATTTACATGTCAAATTTGCGACTGAACTTGGTGACTGAACTTGTTTTGCCAGTGTGGAAATATCTGAAACGATGTAAATATGAGTAAAACAGACACATTTTTCAGAAAAAATACCTTGCAGACATGGGAAATAACATCCACTTTGCAATGTATTGAGGTCACCACATCTAGGAATGTAGACTGGAATATCATGCAGCTGGCCCGATCCGAGAAGTCAGGAATCTGTGACAATTCATACAGGAACCTGGGAACAGGAGCACACATCACATGCTGAGGGACAGCAAACTTTTGTATATGATCACCAATGATGATGATTCCGGCCCTAACAGCATTATCACTAGTACCAAATACCATGATAGGAGCAATCAATCTCTAGTTTCAGTGCTGGGGCCTGTATTGGAAAAGCTGAAGTCACAGCTGCTTACTGTTCCGGTTTGTCCAGAAGCCTGCGTTCATCTTCTTTGCAGGATCGGATGTATTCCTGAATCTTTTCTAGCTCATCATTCTGAGCCCTCTGTAAGACAAATTTAAGACAAGACACCAATCAATTTACATAACTATGCTATACAGCTTTTAAATGACAATGTTTCCTGCATAATGTGGTGTAACAGCTTCAACAATTCGATAACACTAATGGGCTAATTTACTCTTCAAGGGAAAACAGTATGTATTAACTAAGAAATTTCAAAATGAAATACAAGTATATGTTATTACATACATTCTTTACTTACAATTTCATATAAAGCCTCAATTGTCCCCAGGTCCACAACAGAGTTGTCTAACATTAAAACAGCTAAATGACAAAAAAGAATGAGAGAAATAAAGTTCATTATTTAACACACACATGCAATACATGTATTTCTGTCTTTATGGGGACTCTTCATTAATTTCTATGAGATAAATGCTAACCCAACAATGCCGACCGTAACCCCTACCCAAAACTAACTTAACCATAAGCAACTCAAATAAATATGAGACTTTTAGCATTTTTGGTTTTTTGATTGCAGTCACAGATTTTTATCAAACTGAGGTCATCCTTGCTCCATGTGCTCACAAGGTAAAAAGTTTTTATCACATTGTGGGACACTAGCCTAGCCTTTCTGCTGTACTACTTTGCCACCCTTTGAGGATATGAACTTGTAGCCTTTCAGTTACACTTTCTGCCTGAATCCAACTGTGCCTCACCTTGCTGAATGTCCTTCATGTCCAGATGCAGGCTAGAAATGAGAATGCCCACTGTCTGTGATCGACTGCCTTGAAGAAGTTTCACAGTCTGTGGAGGGAAGGGCAAAAAGAATTTACAGCTATTCTCGCACAATAGGAAACACATTGTTAATTGAAACTGGTGTAATTTTTACAAGTACTTTGACTAATGTTTAAGAACAGAATTTTAATGTGCAAAACAAACACAAAATGATCAATTTTTTTGTGGAGAATGACCTATGTTGGCTACAGATTATCAGCTGTATCCCATAAGACTGGAGCATCATACAATACAAACAAAATAATTATAAATGAAACAGTGCAACTGCAATTCCATCCATCCATCCATCCATTGTCTACTGCTGTTACGGGTCGGGTTGCGGGGGCAGCAGTCTAAGCAGGGAAACCCAGACTTCCCTCTCCCCGGCCACTTCCTCCAGCTCCTCTGGGGGAATC
>JAODLD010015941.1:0-21762 GCA_026781065.1 Mormyrops boulengeri | reverse complement strand
AAAGGCGAAATATCACAGTACTGTAGTGTTACAAACACAAAGCTATACATAAAAGGAACCATCACAGCAACAACACAACGATCCAGAAATTTAGTCACTACACGTCTCACTCTCTACCCCTCAGTGTCAGTGCACTCTAATGTTCGATGGCTGGACGCAGGGGCGTCAGAAGCATTTTGAATGTGGGGGGGACACACTCGCGGTGAACTAATATTTTATGTTAAATGTGGGGGGGTCCAAACAAATAATTATGAAATGTGAGGGGAACACGTCCCCCTCACATTTAATGGCAGTGACGCCCATGGCTGGCCATATTTATAATAAGCTAGAGCTGCACTTAAACCTGGCTCAGGTACAGTCTCATTTTTAGCTTAACAATAGTTGTGAACAGCATACAATGTACACAAAACACGATTTAGCTGCACAGAAGTAAGCAAAACAACATATATCAGGTAGTGAAAGTCCTGTACATCCTACATGTTCACATGTGGCTTATTTCTGTGAAAACAAAGGCAAAGCATTCTTTATTCCTGTGATGAATAACCAAAAAAAGGAAAAAATACTTTGAAATGAAGAGAGCTAATCAGGAAAGGGTCATGAGCTAAGTACGAACCAATCTGAGCTCACTGATGTAGGCGTAAGAAAACTTTTACAGTTATGAGCGTCTGCACTAATATGTTTAAGAAAGATTAGTTGTCCGAGAGCAGTGAATTTGTTCTCCATTTCTGGGAAAAACAGAACCGTGGTATTGCAGATGGAAGGCTAAATCGGAAGAATTTCTTTGCGTTACTAAACGAAAATGTATTAGTGTGGACGGGCCTTAAGGCAGACATCTCAATGGGGAAATTACTGCCAACACACACACTCCCTCACCTCCCACCATTGGCATTAGGCTTGGCCGGCATTTCATTTTTATCCCTGTCATACTGCCCATGCTGCCTAAGGTGGGATGCCTGCTAAGGTATGAATTAGTGGAGCTAAGTTAGCGATGCTGTCAACAGGCATAAGGAGTAGTGAAGGTGTTAGCATTGGTGTGAATGGTGGAGCTGAGCTAGCAAGCAGCAGGCATAAGGAGCTATGATTCTGTTAGCATTGTTAGCTAAAGGTATAAATTGGTGGAGCTGAGTTACAGATGCTATCAGGAGGCCAATGACTGTTAGCATGGTCAGCCTACAGTATGTATAGATGGAGTTCAGTTAGTCATGCTATTAGCAGATATTGGTTCTTGCCTCGTTTGAAAGATACCATGTAGCTCCAATACTGCTTACACTGGGCACACTTAAGCCTAGACACACACATTAATCCTTAATGGCCGTATGTTTGTAATGTGCTTTATACCAGATTTATATATCAGTTTGGAGTAAATATAGATGTAAATACATCGGGAGCTACAGTATGACTCTGTTAGCAACGTTAGCCTTAGGGTGGCAAAATAGGACCGATAAAAGCTGAGGTATCTTGGAGAAAGTCACATGCATGGGAAGGCAAGAAGATGAGGAAGAGTGGAAATTATAGATATAGAAAAGGGATGAAGGGGAGCCAGCAGGAGCATGGAGAGAATATGGGAGAATGACTTATCAGGTATGAAGCACTAAGGGGAGATTGTTTACCTTCCAATATGGCAGAATTACTTATCAGGTGTGAAGCACTAAGGGGAGGTTGTTTACCTTCTTCAAGGTCACGTATCAAGAGTCACTCTATCCTCAGAGCAGGCTCTCATGCCACTGCAATTAGCGAGGGCGGGGCTGCATTATTCATGCAGGAAGCCGCACACAGCTCCGCAGGGAGACACAGGATGGCCATGGGCCAGATCGGAGACGCATTACTCATACAGGCTGCCGCACAGACACACGCAGACATGCAGGGGCACACTGGACCTCTGCTGCCAGGATCTGAGCTGTGTTACTCACACGAGATTTCATGCACACACGGAACAATGCAGGCAGGATGAGGCCTGCATTATTCATACAGGCTGGCGAGCACATTGACGCAGAGCTGCGCAGACAGACACGTGCTCCTGATGCCGTCTCGCCAGGAAACAGAGAGTTACCACATCTGAGGGGTCACAGGCACAGCTGACAGAAGACTCACACTTACTGTCCCGTCACACAGTGGAGGAGCAAGGAATTACGAGCACAAATATGACACAAATGAGACAAAAAAAAGCAAAAGAGAGTAATATGCAATGGAATGATCAAAGCGTTTAGCAGCCATCACAAGCCTCAAAGAGGACCTCACTGAGAGCACGGTGACTCCACACAATACTTCCCTGTCAATACTCATACCGATATGCTGATGTAGTGTATGATATTATTCTTCCAAACTGTTTAGGACGTGATATATTTTAGAGACAACTGGATTGTTTGATACCACTGCATTTATCTGCATATGCCTTAGAAAATGACTTAGCATTTATCACGTTTTATTATAGCATTGTTTTTTCCACTTAATACTCAGATGGTGATGGTGTTTTTTTCATGAATTATACTTGTTAACCACATCTTGGCAAACCTGCCCTACTTTGCCATTAGAGGGGATCATAATGATGATGAAGATGATAAGTGCAAGTGAAACGCATACTGTAATACACGGGGGTGACAGGTTGAGGGTCGGGGGATTTGTGAACATGCTCAGAGAGGTAGTATGTGCCTTAGTGGGTTAAGCCTCTGTGCCTGTGATCAGAAGGTTGCTGGTTCAAGCCCAATCTCACCATGTCTGTGGGTCCTTGAGCAAGGTCCTTAACCCCCAGCTTGTTGTGTCTTGCACTTGCCTCAATGAGAATTAATTCCCAGAGCCAAGGTTCAAACAACAGGTTCCTTTATTAGTTTCGCAATACGTTAACGCAGGTAACAACTCTAGTGCTCTCTTCTTGGCACTCAGTTCTCTCACTCTGTTGACGGGCAATGCTCATATACCACCCCATTTCAGCCAATTACCAAACAGGTCAGAGGTCAACCAATTAACAATTTACAATTTAAAATCCCCTTATTTTCTTTTGTGTGTTTGCACATACACCACACAGCTGACTCTGCAACAGGTAGCTGCCCCTCACAGCTGGCTTGTTCTCACATACAGAGTGCAAGATAGGGGAGGTGTAAAGAGAGTTTCCCCACAGGGATAAATAAGGTGTCTATTATTATTAGAATATATTTTTTATACTTAAATTTTTATTGTTTTCCAAGCACACACACCACAATACAAAATTACAGCGTTCCAAGCAACCAGAGGGATAGTGTGCATTATGAATAAAACAGAAAACAATAAATAAATAAATAAACACACCAAACTAAAACATATCTCGAACAATCAAACATGTTGCTTGTGGGAAAACAAAAATGGCTACAATTACAATTAGAAATTTAAATCAAAACCTGTTAAACATTCATTGCTCATGTCATTTATATGAATGTATAGTGTCCATATTTCCCATGTTTTCTCAAAACTCTGGCCTTTTAACCTTAATATATGAGTTAATTTTTCCATTTGAAAAATTTCCTGTACAATATTAAACCATAGGCTTACTTTGGGAGGATCAGGTTTAAGCCAAGTTTTTGTAATCGCCTTTCTCGCTGCTGTAAGGAGAATCTTCAACAAACAACCATCACTCTGTACTATACTTCCTGAGAAATGCCCTGGATATACTACAGTATGTAATCTTTTCACAAGTCCAAAACATATGGGTATGGTGCGCTTTTAAGTCACCACAAAGTCTCCAACAAGTTTGGTGTTGTAAATAGTTTTGTTGAATATTAGGGGTAATGAAGTATCTAATTACATTTTCTGAATTAAATTCTTTCCGTTTTTGCAAATTTGTAGAAGTTTGTTGTGTTTTATACATTTGATACCACTCTAAACCTCTCCTTGTTGTATACATTCATCATAACTTTTATGACTGGGTTAAGCGCGACAAAGCTCTGTATTAACTTCTTTATAGTAGTAATCTCTCACTTGTAAATACCAAAAAAAAATCCTGATTCTTTTATAAATAACTATTTTTTTAGCTCCTGAAATGATTTAAGTTCTCCTTTATCTAAGTGTGCACATTGCGGTTAAGCCATTCACTGTCCATTGTTTAAAAGACGTATCGTACACTCCTGGTTTAAAATCCTTGTAAAAAATTATCCATCTTAGCAATTTCTGTTCTCTTTCTAATTTGTGCTGCTTAATGAATTTAAACCATGTATTCAGTGTGAACCCTGTAATGGAATCTATCAGATTTTAACTGGTTGATGGACTTTGTTTTCACCTAAAAGAGTCTGGAATTGGTAACCTTCAACACTTAACTCGATTTCCTTCCACCTTGCAGAGTAATTCAAATTACACCAATTTATCAGCGGTCTAAACTGAGCAGTCTGAAAATATTCCCTTAAATTTGGAAGTGCCATTCCTCCCTTATTCTTCGCCAACTGCAGTGTTACATATCTTACCCTTGGTCTTATTCCTGCCCAGATAAACTTAGAAAACATTTTATCCCAGCTTACAAACTGGGTCTGTGGAATCATCACGGGTAATGAGTGGAAGAGATACAATAATCTTGGCAAAATATTCATTTTAACTGTATTAATCCTACTATTAAAATCTAAAGGGTAAGTAGACCATCGCTCAAAGTCCTTCCTAATAGAGTGGTTAATATGATTATAATTTACTTCAAATAATTTATCTAGATTTTTTGTAATAAACACCCCCAAAATACTTTATTGATTTAGAGTACCAGTTAAATATGCAATTTTGCCTAATTGTCTGTGTTGGGGTATAATTAAAAGATAGGACTTGCGTGTGCGATATTTAACTTATACTCTGAATAATGATTAAAATCTTTTAAAGTTTCCATTAATTTTGGTAGAAACATTTCAGGGTCTGACAAATAAATTAAAACATTATCCACAAATAGGCTATGTCTTTATGCTGACAGATTGTTTGGGCCAATGCTTCAATATATATATTGAAGCGACAAGATATATATATAAAAAATTGATATATCTTCTGATGTTATCCTGAGTTTGTCAGCCTTTAATAAAGCCAGTCTGATCTTCGTCAATTATATCAATGATAAATGTTTCCATTCTTTTTGCAATTATGGCTGTATACAGCTTGTAATCAATATTCAAAATGGAGATAGGCCAATAGTTAGAGCTATATTCCCTATCTTTACCCTCTTTTGGTAATACTGTAATAATGGCCTCTTTCCATGAAGGGGGAAGTTTGCTCGTTTTTTTAAGCCAATTAAATGTTTTCAAAAATAGAGGAGAAAGTTCAGCTCTAAAGGTTTTATACCACTCTGGTGGAAAGCCATCACTACCTTATTAGATTTTAATTTATTAATTGCGTTATTAATTTCCCCTAAAGTAAGATCTGATGTCATTCTGAGCTTTACCAGTGGAAGGTAAATCTAGGCCTTCAAGAAATTGTTTCATTTCTCTTTTGTCTGTGGTAGATGTTTGTTTATATAATTCCTTATAATAACTGAAAAAAATATCTTCTATTTCTTTGGATCGTGTTTCAGTTCACTTGTGTGTGGCTCCTGTATAGTGCCTGTATTCTCTGCCTGTTTCCTACGAAGCTGTCGGCCAAGCAATTTAGAAGCTCTTGGACCCGATTCTTGTGTTTCAAGAATCTTGCTTTTTTTCAATTCCTTTCTCTAATATATTGTTTATCTTACTTTTCAAATCCTTTATTTGTTTTAGAATTTCCTGCTTCCTTGTATTTTTATGTTGCTGTTCTAATTCTAATAATTCAGATATATGGAATTATATTCAACCAATCTTGATTTTGTCATCGAAGCTATCAAGGCTATCCATATAGCCATATACAGTAGCCGCCCACTGGATATTGTCCGCCAACTGCCGATTAATTTCCTGTTTGAATTTGGTCAATTCACTCCTCATATTGCTCTTAACCTCCTTTTTAAATATTTTCAAGTCTGCTTTTATTTCCATTTTGAGATCAATTATCTGCTTACTTATATTTTCGAGGCCTGTACGAAGCGTTCCCGCGGCTTCATCGCCGTCCTCGCCTACAGGTCCGAGCATGTTACCTTCGTGTCCGTCCTTACGGTTTACGTCCTTTACTTGTTTATCTTGTACCCCTTTGCTTTTGGCTTTAGTCCCCTCTTTCTTATTTCGTATCATTTAGCTCTTAGTACTGGATTATATTGTTGTTAGAGGGTTTATATCTGCCGACTTGAGGAGCTCAACTTTTACGCTGCCATCTTGCACAGCCGCCCACTGGAAGTCCTACATTATTATTATTAACATGGAAATACAAAAATAGACTTGGACCTAGGCCCTTGTTTAAACAGGATACTCCATGCTCAGAGGTCCAGAAAATGAAGAAAGACCCTATGGCAGATAGACAGCGATGAAAACACTCAAATACAATGAAAAGCGCAGAACAGGAGCACATGCTGAGCTCTATAATCTCCCAACAATATGGCCGCAGTGCTAGGGCCTAGTTAGTGCCAGCTGGCTTTCATTAACTGAAGTGTTTGTGGGCGCGGGGCCATGGGACTGCAGAATGACCTGAAACTCTTGTGGCATTGCTTCATCTTTCACCAACTCAAAACGGCCACATTTGGGGCAGAGGGAACATTTGACTTTTCTGAAACGAGGATTTACGCCTGCCTGGGGTTGCTGAGAAGAGCTGTTGGGAATGGCTTGTTGGGTCAGACCGGTATCCTACACGACAGGCAAGGATGGCTGTGTGTTGGTGGTGATATGAGGCTCAGTGGACTATGCCTCTGTGCTTTTGAGTAGAAGGTTGCTGGTTTGAATCCCATCCTTGGCTAATAGTCTTTTGAGTAACGCCCTTAATCCTCCACCCCTGCCCCCAAAAAGAAATGCTCTTGAGATGCTGAATAAATGGCTGACTCTGCACTTGGACCTCAAGCTGTGTGTGTGTCTTAAGGAGAGTAAGATGGGGTATGTGAAAAGAAGTGTTCCAATGTCAAAATAAAAGACCTCCCAATTTTTTTTTTATAAATGCACGGCCACAACATCATTAAAATCTGGAGGGCAGCACATTGAGGACCTTCCTTACTGTCACTAAAGCTCCCTTGTGAAAAGGAGATTGGGGAAACAGACTTACGGATTCTCTGAATGTTGAAAGTGGTCACAGGTCTCGTGAGGAGAAATTGAAAGGCCTGAATTATTGATACTGTCCACACAAATGCTTGTTTCTAATAGCTCTCTGCAAGTTAGTCAACATAATCAATGGCTTCCTGTTCATGAAGTGTGAGCATATGCCTGAAAAAAAGCAGGAAGAGCATCTTTCTTTGTGTATTGGAGTCTCTTTTCTCACAATTTTTTTTCACAGATACACTAATTTGAAAAGATAAATCTGAAAACAAAACTGAAACCATTTTTTGATATCACCACTCAAAAGCAGATATACAATTGGAAAACAACAAACGCAACTGAGTGAAAAATGTCAGAACAAAGGAACAATAATGAAAGACTGCACGAAGCGTTGGGGAAAAAAAGTCCCATGATCCTCTGGGGTGGGAGATGAGCCGTCTCTCGACTGTGACGGCAGAAAGTGATGCTGAAGCTTACCGCTGGCCACATCAGGGGGCACTTGTGTGGTATGAAAGGCAGGCCAGCCTTCGTTCATGGGTCACTACCCTCCAGCTATACTCTGTGTTCATTTCCCATGCCTCGTGGAAGGCATTTCCAGCATAATAAAAACATTAAAAATATAGCGAAAGACAGCCGGCCATTCTTCTTGTGCAGATGGATATTAAATGCCTCAGTGATGGTAAATTGTTTTCTACTGCTGAGTCAAATGAGTGTGAAGACTGCACCACAGCAACAATAAAACTCCAAAACCCAACGTGTAAGGAAATCTATTCCTTTCTGTTTCAAAGCAGTGGAGAACCGTGATTTCACCCTGCCAAGGGCTCAGTTCCCATCCTGACACTGTGTGTGTCAGTCTGTGTGCCTGGGCTTCCGCCCACAGTCCAAAAGTTAAGTGAGCTGGTCTCTGTGTGCGAGTGTGTGTACTGTGATGGACTGGCTTCCCCTCTGGGCTGTTCCCTGCACTGCCTGGTGACCATACACCGGTTAAGCTGTCATAAAAAATGGATGACTGCTCCAAAGTAGTCACTAATTCTGTTTTTGAATCAATACATGCTATAGTATACTCTTTGTTGATTATTTGTTTCTTGTCAAGATATTTATATCTGGACCATCAAGATTTTTATATATGAACCGCCTGCCCCCCTGTCCTGTTGTAGTATGGTAACCCTTTAGATCATCATTAGCATCTGCTGAAATCGCCTTAAGGCAGTAGTACTCATTTTTAGCAAGATGACCAAAGTATTTTCGGCGATGCCTTCTGCAGTCTTAGCAGGACTGTCTTTGGATATTAATTTCATGCAAGTACAGATATGTTCAGTTATTACCGTACTATTATATATTAGTTCAGTAAAGATTGCTTCATCACACTAGTGTGATGCAGCCATGGGGGAATCTATAGGAAATGTAAAATATCACATTTATCAAGAAAAAAATTAAAATATATTCTACTATATATACTGTATACCTTCCTACTGTACTTTTCATATTTGCATATTGAACGAATACTAGATTGAACTAGAAGTACAGTATTCGATGATATTTGCTTGCATCTTCTTCAGTAAATATCTGGATTTGCTATTTTCTTTCTGTCGTTCTCTATCTTACCTGTTTTATCTACAACCTAAGGAATAATCACCATATCACTTGAAAAGGCTTTGAAAGAAGCTATCGCTTTTAGGCAGGATGTGGTGGCCCTGATTAGCTGCAGAGTGCTCTCAGGAGCTCAGCAATGGAAAGCCCAGCTCAATCAGGCAGATTTGTAATAAGGGGTGGTTCTCTGGGTAGTCAATGCAGAACTAAATACATTACGATAACAAACCTTAATCAGCAGTGTAACATTGTACACGTTAGTATGAAGGAGTCTCGGGGCTTTGGGGTGATCAGACTGTTTTCTCATTTCATTGATTTGGTGACAGGTCACCCTAGTTGCAGTATCTCACTTCCTTGTTTCTTACAATTGCTTTTATTATGATTTATTGCATTGCATTTGGCCACTCTAATCCTACCTCTGATCTCTCTGTTCCTCAAGTACTTTTTCAGGATTTTAACTAGAGGAGCCTCTTTCCCTATTCAAATAATGTTAAAAAAAACTCAAATTACATAGAGTTGAGGAAACTAAGCAACAATAACAGAATAGTTTTCCTGCTAGTGTAGCGCAAGCGAAAACCCTGGGTTCCTTTAAATCTGAGCTAGATAGGATTTTAACGACTCTGAGCTATTAGTTAAGTTCTCCCCAAACAAGCTCGATGGGCCGAATGGCCTCCTCTCATTTGTAAATTTCTTATGCTCTTATGTTCAGTTCCGGAGGAGAATAAAGGATTTATAATGCTTCCTATTTAGGATACATATTTACTTGCCACAGAACTATCAGTTATTATTGCTGTATTATAAGCTAATGGCAGTTGTCTAATGCCAGAATGAAACAATCTGTTTAATACTGGAATTTGACAACAATACACCCAACTTTACTCGACAACTAGTGCAATCAAACTGCTAACTAAAAGAGGGGTTGTTGCTAATAGTAAAGGAAATTTCAAAAGGTTCTCAAGAATCTAGTTTAGAATAATGGTTCATGATTATAATGTTGGTAAGACTTGGGTCATTAACTAAAGAAATAGTGTCATATATCCTTAGCAAAGCAAGTCTGTTGGACAGTGCATTATGTGTTGGTACCGATTCCTGGAGATCTGGTGAGCTGGCAGAACAAATCAAGAGCTGACTCATACTGATGAAAAGACAGATTTTTAGCAACAAGATTTTGTGCATGCTATATATAAGAGCAAATGAGGATTTCTTTAGTTTTCGGGAATGTTACATAAGATAATATTCTGAAGGTTGAGTGGCTTTTTGGACGAGAATGAGTTGCTGTGGCAGAACTCATATTTGTGAAGATGGGGCACAAGCTACAGCCTGCATGTCAGTAAATGTCATCACTAAACTGAAAGAAACTCCTCTGTCAGCTACATCTAGACATTTCGTCATTCACTGACAGAGCACACGGGGACATTCAAAGGTTTGTTTGGGATCAGGTTGTTGAAACGATTGTCTCATTGATGACATTGTGACCAAATTCATAAACAGGTCGTGTGACGAAAATGTTCCATTCAAAAATTCGTATGGCGTTATGTAATGAAATTAGCATTAGTCACAAAACACTACTTTTGTATTAAGGGAAGGTGGCTGGAATGCATTTACTAAATTTTGGTTGCATTCGTATTTTCTAGCTAAACTAAATGGACTCTAAATGGACGCATGGACTCTTTCATCGATTAACTATTCATATTTCCAATTTTCCAACAGTGATATATTGACTTAGACCCTGTTTACAGTTTGTTTTAAAAAGCATCTTGGGCTACTGGATGGTGATCTGATCGCCCAAGATGCATTTTAAAACTAAGTGTAAACAGTGGACAAATTAACTGAAAATGATGACAGATACTGATAATCACCAGCCACTGTCTTAATCTGATAGGAAGGAGATAAAAAAATTGTTTCCTTTCCCATTTCCACTCTTTTGTTCCTTGTCTTTCTTGTAAAAAATTAAGCATAGCTGACACTCTAACTGCCGGAATGGAGCACAGGAAAAGCCTTATCTATCACTGATTGTTTTTCAGAGAATGTGGTCAAGGTGTTTCATGAACTCATTCAAGAGGGTCAGTACTTATATTTGACTAAAATATGCAAGATAATATCGGTGTGTGGATCTGTGCATTAGGACTCTATGTCGATGATTGGAAGGTTACTGCTTCAAATTCCATGCTTGGTATAGTGATGTCATTGTTGCACTCTTGAGCTAGGCCCTTAACCCCAGTTACTCCAGGAACTTACTAAACCTGGTTTCTCAGTTGTATGCAGTGTTGGCTAAAAATGCTAAATATATGTAATGGAGTGTCTATTTACACTAGGGTGAAAATAGTCACACGGCATCTACTCGGCTATTTACACCCGGCCTCCTGAGACCCTGCCTCTTGGCGGCACAAAAATCGCAAACACTGTGTTGCTTGAATGGTTTCACGTCACTTCTATGGCCGAAGGTGCCAAAGTGGGATAATAATATAAAAGGTAGGGTGCGGTAAACACAAAATGTACTCTTGTTCTAGCAATAGTTAGCTCGCTGAAGGGAAACAGTAATATCCCTTTGTCTTTGTCATACACTACTGGGATATGTCATTGCCTTTGTCACACGCTTCTGAGATATTGCTTTGCATTTGTCACACACTACTGGGGTATCCCTTGGCTTTTGTCACATGTTTTTGGGGTATCCATTTGCCTTTGTCACATACCACTGGGATATCCCCTTGCTTTTGTCACATGCTACTGGGATATCTCTTTGCCTTTGTCACATGTTACTGGGATACTGGGATATCCCATTGTCTTTGTCATACACTACTGGGTTATCTCTTTGCCTTTCTCACATGCTTCTGAGAGATTGCTTTGCCTTTGTCACACACTACTGGGGTATCCATTTGCCTTTGAAGTTATGCTTTTTGCAGATTCTGTGGAAGGAAAGAAAATTAAGGGACAGAGGGACTAAGGATGTTCCCCGATGAAGCATGATATACATGTACATACATGCATACATATATGAACATGAATAAGCAAATCTATCTATCTATCTATCTATCTATCTATCTATCTATCTATCTATCTATCTATCTATCTATCTATCTATCTATCTATCATTTCTTTATTTATCTCTTTATTTATTTGTTTATTTGCTTATTCATTGGATAGTAACATGAAGTAATGAGTCATTTATAAGGAGGGAGCAGTGACAGCCTGTTGGGATGCCTGTTATCCATATGGGTGGGATGGAGCTGTCTTCACTAGTCATGCCCCTGGATTGTGATTTCCTTTGGCCTACCATACCTTTCATATGCCTTTTGTGAATTTTATTATTTCTTGAGTTTGGTTTAGGGGGCTGTAGGGTGGTCACATCTCCCCCTGAGCTCTTTAGATATGGGCCTGAACTGTTTTCATGTTGCATCAAGGGAAAAACTGTGGTGTGATTTTACAGTTTTTCTAAATTGCTTTGGAGCATTTCTCAAATGGCAATTAACATCTGCGAAACAACAAGTGTAATCCCTACACCATAATGTCACTTCTGTACAGCAGAACATCGTTTCTCATTGCTTCACACAGTACATGATTTTGTTGTTCTTGTATTGCCATGTTGTTTGTTTTGTATTATACAGTGCTGTGTGACTTTTTTGTTTGCTATTGTAACTGTGTCTTGGGATTTGAAGAAGTTACTTGTGCACACGAGTGCTTTCTCTTGCCAGTGAACTTTACATACTGTAAAGTAGAACCTTGCAATGTTGAAACTGGTGTCTTCGACATGAATAACTATTAGTTTGTTAAAGAAAATTGATCAGCTAGTGACAATGAGAAAGTGAGAACTGACTATCATTCAGAATTTTGGAGCTCAGGAGTATAGTTACACTGACATACTGACTATATATCTAAGCAGTTTGACTCTCAATGTTAAAACCATGCAGAGTATACTTTTAATTTTGGTGGCATTGACAAATTCATTGGTGGAATTATTTGCTTTTGAGACATGAGTTAATTGTTCTAGGTAAGTTACAGGCTTTTACAGGGAAATGGTCTTATAGTCTCTTTGAATGTTAAGCATGTTTCATGAACTGTGCAAAACAATCGAGAAAAACTGTAATTGCACACTCATGTGATATCCCCTGTCCTCCACGGACATCCATCCTTTTTCTAACCACTTATCCTGGTCTGAGTTGCTGCGCTCTGTCGTCATGATGGCGATAAATTAGTAAAAAGCTGCTAAATGTGGCTGTGCTGAAATTCTCAGACATGATCCAGAAATGGGTGTTTAAACTAATGGAACAGACACATTGTAGCAGCATATGACCATTGTGATCTTATGATATTTTAGTCATTTAATAATAATATGTTTGAGGGTTCCCAAAAAAACAGTTTTCATTTTGACCTGGTCACTCAGTCATCACAGATAGATCTCATTCCTTATGGTCAAAATCCCCCCCTTTTATGGAGTCTTGTTTATGGCAGTGATGCAGCCCTCGCCCCAAACCCGTGACTCACACCTGGATGAGTTTAGAGAATCTGCCTCTTTGCTTGCATGCACTGGCCACACCTCTTCTGAAGTCCTCTTCTCTGTGGTTTCCTGTGATAAGGGAGAAAATACAATAATAGTTTACATCATAAGGGTGAATTGTCTGACCCACTCTCCATTGTGAAGCAACCTTTTAGCACCTTTCAGGAACTTTACATTTTAGTGATAAATGACTATTTTGTGTATGAGGTTGTCTTGCAGTAATTGGACACCAAGAGAATGCTTCATATCTCTTTTGGGCCCTATTTTATGATGTGCTATGACTTCATCAAAGTTCCTTTGAGGCAACAAAATGCAAATTGCACTTCCACTGAAAAGATAACATGCAGCAGTTCAACAATTATGTTGTTTGAAAAACACTGAAGTGAAGGACAGTCCAGAGTAGTTTTTCTGCCAGTCAGTGATTATTTCTGGAAATTTAAATTATGTTGGCCGATCCCTTCATTTTCATTGGCTGGGAACTTACACCAAGCAGCCCAAAGCAGGGGAACACTCTGGATGAGATGCCAGAAGAGTGCAGGACATGTACTGATATGTATACAACATGAGCAATTCAGAGATACTGATTCACCCCCCCCCCCCCGCATATGTCTGAAGTGTGGGAGAGGACCAGAGAAAACCCACACAGACACAGAGAGGACAGGCAAACTCCATACACGCAAAGTGGGAATCGAACCAACAACCTGGAGGTGTGTGTGAGGCAGAACTGCTACCCACTGAGCCTCCGTGCTGCCAAACTCAAGGTTTTTGTTTTACAAATATTTTTTTCCCTTTTCTGTAAATAAAACAGGATTTCTTAAGGGGATATTTAAAGTGATATAACACCATTTTTATGATCACTTAATCTTGACCAGCCTTTACAGTCAATAACCCTGAAAGCTCACCCCATGCTACCCATAATCCTTTGCATCCTGCACAGCATTTCTTGGCCATGGTTCTCTAACAATGTGCAGCTCAAAGGCGGCCATGACCTGCGGAGAGTGTGTCTATCTCCTGACTCCTCCCTGGCTTCATGCTCCGCTCTGTCCCTTTTCTAAAATGGTGCTGCATGCCAGGATCATGGAGGAGACTGGCAGAACTTTGCTGTATGCATTTCCTTTTTAAAATTTGATATCATTTTTTTATTCTATGGGTTGAATATTGATGGTCAGATAGCAGCTCTATGATAAACCCTAAGAGCTGCTGTCAACAATGGGAGATTCAATTCAATTCAATTTATTTTTATATATCGTCTTTCACAACAGAGGTGTCCCAAAGCACTTTACATTACAGAGAGATACAGATCGGGAAAAAGGAAGGAAAGAAAATAAATGAAGATGTAGGAACGCATTCAGGTGAAGCTGGTAATTATTTTCATAGAGAAAAAGAATCAACCAGTGTCTTTGACGGCTATGAGATAAAGTTAAATAAATGGTGAACAGGGTGGCACAGTGACTCAGTGGGTGGCGCTCTTGTGTCACACCTCCAGGTACTCTGTGTGCATGCAATTTGCATGTTCTCCCTTTGTCCTGTGGGTTAATCTGCAGGTGGTGCAGGTTCCTCATGCAGTTACCAAGATTAGCATCTGTAAATTGCCCATAGTGTGTACCCTGTGATGGCCCAGGGTGTACCTTGCTGCCCGGGATAGATTCTAGGCCCCCTGTGATCCTGACCAGGATCAGAAGGGTGGAAGATGAATGGAAATCTTAATAAAGATAATATTGTCTCTTTAGGCTCTATACCGTATGACTGTAAAATCTGAGAATTAAAGCTTTCATTTGTAATTCAATTTATTCTATATTTCACATTTTTAAATAAATTAATACGATGTGCTTAATTGCTTATAACTAAATAATAAAACATTCCCTTAAAGAAGCTTAGATATGATCTGATGCTTTATGTAATTCAAATTAGGTGATTGCGTCACGTTAGTCCTTAGATTAAGATCTCACATTGTGCTATCTTACCAAAAATAGTACAATGCAGTGCAAAAGTACAAATGAGAGAAATAAGTCATTTTTGAATAAGTAACTGTAAGTAAACGGAACATGGGGAAGCAGAGCGAATTCCCAGGAAGGCATGACATCCTTTGTCTTTTTCTGTGTGAGTCACTGGAACCAAACGGCTGACCCAACAGAGGCCCAGTGACATTACCGGGAAGTACATGGCCTCCTACACAATGGGGGCACAACCAGCGAGCAGGAAAATCACTTTACACATTTTCTGTTTGTCTATGGGGAAAAACATCCACATGAACACACCTCACAGTAACAATGTGAGACTGTAACCCACTATATGAGGTCAGAGTGGGTTATAGTCAGACTTCTCTGGGCCCCAGACGGACAGCATTGTGCTTAAGTGCACAGGTACTGAGAATGTTAATGAGTTGAGCTGCAGTTTGGAAAAGTTTAACGTTTCAGCTGCCTGTTTCACTTTAGAGTTAGAAAAGCACTCTGGTGCTTAATGTGCAGTTTTACACATAAAAAATATTTGCCATGTTACCTGAATCAAACTGACAATAAATTATCAATATGGAAAAATGCTGTGTATTTTTGTAGAAAACCAATTAGTAGATTAATAAGGTTAATGTTGTGATAAATGCCAGGAAGCAGACAGCTGGTAATGGCAATGTTAATATATAAAATCATAAATAATTTAATCTTAAATGAGACAGTTTATCTGTAGTTTAACGCACCTGACGGCCATGTTTAGCTATTAGCTAATAGCTAATCTCAGATGTCAGTCATTTCTGACAGCAGCACTCAGAAGCTGTTTGGCTCGTAGCATTTGGATAAATATCCGAAAATCTCTGGAGATCAGGAATCCTTTAAATGTAAACTGAGTTCAACATACTACTAATTTTAGTTTTTATGATTTTCTTTAGTTATAATGCTTTTCAAATTGAGCGGATGTGCTGTTATGTATGTGTAGACCTTTGGGGGTTAATTTCTCTGTATTATGTTATTAACACCTTTAAAAACACGGTTTAAAAAAACATCACGGTTTTAATAAGTGAGGTTAGGAAAGTATAGAAACCTGCACACACATATGAAGTGAATTCAGTGAGCCAAATTTCTGTTTTTAAACAAGATGGCGTCTGTAAACAGGAAGTTCGGCTAACTGAGGGACCCAGACTGCTCATGCACCCCAGCAACAGTTCGCAGGCTCGTGGCGTGTGGCTGAGGAGGATAGGCTGGTGATCTGGAGGTTGCTGCTTCAAGCCTGAGCAGAACAGTCACAGCTCTGTTGGGCCCTTGAGCCAGACCCTTAGCCCCCTGAAATGCTCTAGGCCACCAGATAAATGGCTGACCCTGTGGTCAGACACCAAGATTTGCAGTTTGCTCTGCATATGTGCGTGTGTCTCAAAGGAGAGCATGATGGGATACGCAAAAAGCATTCCAATGTACTTGTGCAAATGGCAAGTAAAGCCTCATTTCATGATAACTGTCATTCTTGTCACCTTCATGGCTTTTGCTGTTACAGTGGGGAAAATAAGTATTTGATACACTGGCAATATTTCAAGTTTTCCCACTTACAAAGAATGGGGAGATCTGTAATTTTCATAGTAGGTACACCTCAACTGTGAGAGACAGAATCTAAAAAGAAAATCCAGAATATCACATTGTATGATTTTTAAATAATTAATTTGCATTTTATTGCATGAAATAAGTATTTGATACAATAGAAAAATAGAACTTAATATTTGGTACAGCAACCTTCGTTGTCACTGGGCAACACGGAGTTTCAGCTCCGTCCATAGATTTTCTATTGGGTTCAGGTCTGGAGACTGGCTAGGCCACTCCAGGACCTTGAAATGCTTCTTACGGAGCCACTCCTTAGTTGCCCTGGCTGTGTGTTTCGGGTCATTGTCATGCTGGAACACCCCACCACGACCCATCTTCAGTGCTCTTACTGAGGGAAGGAGGTTGTTGCCCAAAATCTCGCGATACATGGCCCCATCCATCCTCTCCTCAATACGGTGCAGTCGTCCTGTCCCCTTTGTAGAAAAGCACCCCCAAAGAATGGTGTTTCCACCCCCATGCTTCACGGTTGGGATGGTGTTCTTGGGATTGTACTCATCCTTCTTCTACCTCCAAACACGGCGAGTGGAGTTTATACCAAAAAGTTCTATTTTGGTCTCATCTGACCACATGACCTTCTCCCATGCCTCCTCTGGATCATCCAGATGGTCTTTAGCAAACTTCAGATGGGCCTGGACATGTGCTGGCTTGAGCAGGGGGACCTTGCGCGCGTTGCAGGATTTTAATCCATGACAGCGTAGTGTTTTACTAATGGTAACCTTTGAGACTGTGGTCCCAGCTCTATTCAGGTCATTGACCAGGTCCTCCCATATAGTTCTGGGCTGATCCCTCACCTTTCTCATGATCATTGATACTCCACGAGGCGAGATCTTGCATGGAGCCCCAGTCCAAGGGAGATTGACAGTCATCTTGAGTTTCCTCCATTTTCTAATGATTGCGCCAACAATTGTTGCCTTCTCACCAAGCTGTTTGCCTATTGCCTGTAGCCCATCCCAGCCTTGTGCAGGTCTACAGTTTTGTCCCTGGTGTCCTTAGACAGGCCTTTGGTCTTGCCCATACTGGAAAGGTTGGAGTCTAATTGATTGAGTGTGTGAACAGGTATCTTTTATACAGGTAACGAGTTCAAACAGGTGCAATTAATACAGGTAATGAGTGGAGGATAGGAGGGCTTCTTAAAGACGAACAGGTCTGTGAGAGCCAGAATTCTTGCTGGTTGGTAAGTGATCAAATACTTATTTCATGCAATAAAATGCAAATTAATTCTTTAAAAATCATACAAAAATCAATCATGTGATTTTATGGATTTCTTTCTTAGATCCTGTCTCTCACAGTTGAGGTGTACCTACGATGAAAATTACAGATCTCTCCATTCTTTGTAAGTGGAAAAACTTGAAAAATCGACAGTGTATCAAATACTTATTTTCCCCACTGTACCTCCAGATAGCCCTACATTTGCACTGCTGCTGTATCCGGCACCTGTAGACACCATGCCCCATAAAGACTGTCTCACTGGAAGAAGGAACAGATGCGGCTGATGTCTGCCAATAAAGACGAGCTGTTGGATGTTGGTCACTCAGATGTAATATACATCGTAACAATTTAGCATAATATACAGCAGCCATACCACCTGCAGTTCAGACTAGGAAATCCACCTGAAGATAAGCAGATTTGGGGCTGGCAAGTACTTGGATGGCAGATGAACTAGGAAAGCTGGGTTGCTGCTGGAAGAGGTGTTGGTATGGTCAACAGGTTAGCCCATCCTGTGCTCAGTGTAGGTCCTAATGCCCCAGTACAGTGATAGGGACAATGTGCTGTAAAAATGGTGCTGCCCTTCAGATGAGATGTAAAATTGAGGTCCTGGCTGGTCATAAAAGATCCCTGAGCATCTGAGAAAAGAATAGGACTGGTACCCTGATGTCCTGGCTAAAATTGCCCACTGTGGCCCTATCAGATCTGGCCTCCTAATCATCTCCTGTATGTAACTGGTGAATTCCCATTATCACCTTAGCTACTGTGTGGTTAGCATACTGGCACAGAATGGCAGCAGTCACATAATCCAGGTGCTACACAGTGGTGGTGGTTGAAGTGGCTCCCCATTGCTTCTGTAAAGCACTTTGGGTATCTTGAAAAGTGCTATATAAATGCAACTTTCCTTAATTTCTCTTCTGTCTCACGGTGGTGAGGGATAGCTCATATCATGTCACAACAGCTCAAAGTCTGAATTCAGTCATTACAGCTACTGAATGCAAACCATCAGGAAACCGTACAGGATAAGTTTGAGATTAATTGTCATTTCTGACACACCACGACAACAATGAAATGTGTCCTCTGCATTTAACCCATATGTGACATAGCAGGGGGCAGCTAATTCAGCACCCGGGGAGCAGTACCTTGCTCAGGGTACCTCACTGGTGCCATGCTGGTCAGGGATTCAAACTTGCAATCTTTAAGTTACAAGTGCGCATCCCCAACCATTAAACTACCACTGCCCACACAGTTAGGGTTAATGCCTGACCAGCCCATCTACACCACGGTTACTACACACTTTTGGCTTATACATTTTTAGATAAAGACATAAATTTCACTTTTACAAGCCAAAACTGCATTTGCTAGTAGAACAGCCTTCTTCTGCCGATGATTAAACATTTACATTTAGATTCCATTAATTTTAAATTGCATTCCACATCTGGAATTTTATGTAATGTTAATTAGAATTAAAGATTATTATTGTGCATTGATGTACCGCTGTGATTTGCCCGGCTGGCAGTATGTGTGCGGTTGTAGAAAATCGATTGACACCTTCTGACAAATCAGATTCGAGAATTCAGCAGCGCTGTGTTATGAGTGCTTACATGAAATGATTGTAAGGACTGATCACGCTTACATCGTGTGCTGTGGGCATTCCCCGTAAACCACAAAGGAGCCTGTACACAGGCCTGTATTCAGCATGCGACTCGGTTAGGTGCGACTTTGGCAGGTAGATTTATTTCCTTTTTGTTCAGATAAGTGAGACAATTGGATGAAAGTATGAAAATATGAAGTAGAAGCAGAGGAGGGGATCAGGGAGGATTTAGCTGTTTATCCATCCCCCTTAAGCTGGGAATCATCTGACAGGACCAGGCCCGTAGCCAAAAACCCTACTAATAGGTCCTCCAGTTGGTAATTTTACATTCCTGGACAGGACACACCCCCACTGCACCCTTTGCAGCCTGTCTGGCCCGAGGCCACTGGCACACCGGCTCACACCTCACCGCAAGCCACTAGACTGCATCCCGGCACTGAGAGGGCCGTTGGGAAGCCGCCAAAAACAGGATGGGTGGTACAATGAGATGGGCGGCTGGGAATGGGAAACAGAGAGCTAAATGAGATCAGCCCCGCAAACAGTCACGCTTGCCTAGCCATTAACAACAAGAGGAATAAGTTAACAGAACACGTCGGGGACTCCAAACAAATGATCAGATACAGTATGTGACGCAGTGGCTGTGCAGCGGTGTTATTCATGAGGACTGAGCCTTCTGGCATACAGCGCCTGCGGGAAAGAACACGATTCCGGGATGTGGGGCTCGACAGTTGTGCCTCCATTGCGACTATGATGTTGGAGAAGGTCGGAAACTGACTGCACGCTGAAATTGCTGACTTCGAAAAAAACTTGTTTCTCCACCACCATGGCAACAGAGGTCAGCATTTCTTGCAGGTGTGTCGAGGCACATCCCAGAGCTCAGCACGTGGGCCAGGCCACCGGGTTCGGCGGACGTGCCAGGGTGTTAGCACGTCGGCGTTGCAACTGCCACCATCTTGGATGTACAATAAACAATTTGGCAACACGGTGCTATATGATAACTGCTCAGCTATGGTGGGGGGTGGGCTGTGGGAACTGGCTGGGTAATTTACAGTGGGGAGCGCTGTGACTCAGCATGGCGAGAAAAAGGGAGAAAGAAAGACCAAGACAAGATTAGTAAATTAGTGAATGCGGATATGAGGGACATAATGAAACACTCAGCGCCTCTAGTGCAGACAGCTTTGAAGAGCTGTTGCTGTTAGTGCTGCCTTCCCATGATCCTCTCTGGTGGCCATTCGGCTGATTGGTGGCCCCGACCCTCTCTCACAGACTGCCTGCATGTATATACATATATGCGTGTCTGCGTTCCTCGTGTGTCAGGTACTATTCTCTTTGAAATTCTAAAGGTGGTTCAGTTTTTGCTTTTAATCTCATACTGTTTAAGATTATTAGTATTATTTTTAAGGCCCTTCTCTGGTATAAATAAGAAGCATGTCCTCTAGATGCCATAGGAAGCATTGTACATCAAAAGGACATATGAAGAGTATGCATATCATTTTACACAAATCCTTTAATTGATGGCCATTCGGAAAGAATGATTTATTACTGAGAACCACTGGCCTCATTCATATAGCTTTCAAAATGAAAGTACAGTATAAATAAATTTTAACATCATGAAACCCTGATGCTCACTGTTGCCCAAAGAAAATACCTGGTCGGAACTGGCAATGAACCGGTCATGTTCTTGGGGACGGCAGAGGCTATGATGACAGTGTGATCACACTCATTCACACAGGCTGCTGCTCCTAGCTGGACAAACACAAGTATCACAGCCTAACTCCAGTCAAGGAGAAGCCTAAGAGCAGATGGCAGGAAGTGTACTTGGAAAGAAATAAAAACAAACCTGCCAGCATCCATATGCATAGTCACTAAGGCTACATCTAAGGCCCGGTTAGCACTGACGCTGAGCAAAGACATGCCTGATACGTGCCTGCACCACCTCATATTATCAAAGGTCCTTCTTCTATAGGCTAACTTCCTGTTGGTCTTTTTAAGAATGTACTTAATTAATATTCCATCATGGACAAGTTACAAATAAAGTGATTTTTTTATCTGCTCAGCTGGTAATTACCTCACCTGCCCTGTGAAACCACTCCAAGATTCTATTGAATCTGAGTTCATTTTTCCGGCCCCATTCGGGGCAGGGGCCCTGTGGGGGGGGGGGGGGGGGGGGGCCAAGGTCCCCCTCGGTAAATTTTCGTGATCGGGTGGGGTCCCCTTCGGGAG
>JAODLD010015725.1:0-21797 GCA_026781065.1 Mormyrops boulengeri | reverse complement strand
GTGTTGTCTATCGGGGGGGGGGGGGGGGGGGGGGGGGGGGCCGCCCGGGGGCTTACAGCAGTCCTGCTTCTCACACGCATTTTCAAACTCTCTCATACACAACATTGTAGGAAGGTTTTGAGCCATTCTAAATAAAGTACACAGCGCTTTTAAAACTGCTTATAATGACAGGCTACTGCCAACGTTCAAACTAACAGCAGCACTGGGGAGGCTGAAATTAACAAGACATTCAAACTGTACTTACTATTTACGACATAAATGCATGAACAAATACATTAAATTACAACAGTAACTTACAATAGTGGCCATAATGGGCATTTCCTAATATTGATATTTATCGTTGGAGACCCCCCATGTCTGTAAAATTTATTCTGCCCCTACCCCCCCAACAAAATATAGTGTGAGGTCATGGGGGACCTAAAAGTCACAGTCTACAACATGCTGTTAGCCCGATTAATTACTTTTTGCTGACTGGCCCTGTCACAGTATCATACTCTCTCACTCTCGAATATCCCTGCACATTTATATCACATTCACATGTATTATCACTGTGCAATAGCTTGTGTGAGAAAAATGATATCAATCAGGGGCCATTGGAATTATCCTAACTTTCGCCCTCTTTACAGAGGCCCTCAGTGGACAAATTTTGCACTGTTTTGAAAACATACAAATCATTTTTATCCTGTCCAAAACTGGTTATCAAAGCGTCCCTGTGCTGGGTAGTACAGTACCAGCTGATTCAAAGCAAGAAATGATGCTTTATTGTACATATACTGCTGAATCACAAGTTTACATTGCACTACAAAAATTACAATAAAACGTGTAAAAATCATCTAAAGCTAAGGGTAGGAAGTGTGTTACTATTTTGCTAAGGACACTTTTCCACTGCACCAGGTATTTTTTGAAGTACCAGAAGTACAGTACTCCTTCTGTTTTCCACTGGCATAAAAACTGGTACCAGTGCTGAGTGACATCATCACAACAACAAGGTGGAGCATTTTGAAATAAATTTTGCAATATTAATACCAACATTGCATGTTATGCACATGCAATTCTCACATCGCAAGGACCGCGATAGTCAGCTAATGTGAGATCACAGTGACCAGACATCATAGTGCAGGGGGTTTAAGTTTCGCTAAAACATTTTATTCACTTATAGGAAACAAAACTTAGCAAGCTTTGCAATTTTAATGATTGTTCCTTTTCAAATTTATCTAGTATATGTTTAAAAAGGGTAACCTCTACTGCTTTTGCATGCGCTCTCCAAGACAATCACAATCATTTTCATCCTCTGTGTTTAAATCATTCTTAGATGGGTTTGCAAGAAATGTATATTGAAGTCCTTTTTTGCTTTATAAATATCCCAGAAAAGAAATGTCTCTTCTTCTGGTCAGTCATCAGTTACCACTTGAGTCTCTTCATTTGTCCTCTACCTGGTTTGGTACTTTGCCTACTGGTACTTTTGGATACCTGACTGGAAATCAGTAGATAAGGGCCCCGGTAAATACCAAATTTTTGCTACCAAAGAACGGTACCTGGAGTAGTGAAAAAGCGCCCTAATTTGTTTAAATTGACCAGTTTCTTGGTTTTGGAACCTATTTTATAAGTACAAAACTTTCTGTGCTATTTAACTTTTCCAGATGGGTAACACTGTAAGTTGCTTTAAATAAAAAGATTTGCAGTTAAGCAGCTAAACGTGACATCAAGGTCTAAACTATAAACAACACTTTATGTAACACAATAATAAAATAACCATTTCATATATCACATTTGATGTTACTGCTAATCCAAAAATATAATCAATTGCACTAACACCTTATAGTCAGACATTTTTACTTATAAAATTTACATTATTAAATCTTCCAGTTTGTGCAAGTTTTCACAGACATGGTGTCTAGCTCTGCGAATTAGGACTCTACGGCCATAAGGCGATGGTCGTGGCTGGAATCCCATGGGGCCGTGTGACATCGCCGTCGGTCACTTCAGCAAAGTCCTTAACCCCAAAAGTTCTAGGGCCTGGCTGGCCCTGCTTTCTCAGTTGTGTGGTACTTTTGTAAAAAACATCTGCCAATAAAGTAATCTGATGTGCAACACCATAAAGGTCTAGGTCTCCGTAAGGGGAGGTGGGGAAGATGCTGGCGCAGAAGGTAGTGCTATCCTTCAGCAATTGGAGGGTTGCAGGTTCGAGCCCTAGTTTCTCCTGACCCTATCAAAGTGTCCTTGAGCAAGACACTGAACCCCAAAATTGCTGGTGTGTGGGTTGGCGCCTTGCATGGCAGCCTCCGTCACCAGTGTGTGAATGGGTGAGTGTGAGGCATGAATTTGTAAGGCACTTTGAGTACTCGTAGGAGTAGAAAAATGCTATATAAATGCAGTCTGTGTACGGTGATAATTTTATGTACTACGATGAAACAGGACCAATAAGCTCAGTACTGCCCTTAAAACTTCCCATTCCACAATAGCAAGGTGAGAACTTAAATATCCATCAGTTAAACTTACTATAGATGACACAATCTAAAATATGCACGCTTGGATCTTACTCATGTGCTAAGCAGGCTGCTCAGGATTCTCCATATTTACACATGTGGTTTTTTCGCTCTTCTGGATAATTAAGTTAAGTTTTTCTGCTTTAGCGTTTTTGCCTCGCCTTCGCAGGAACTTGATGAGCTCTGGAAAAGCTTGGTTCAGGCCTCTTTTTTCGTACCAGTCCCTCAGTATGCTGTAATACTGCTCCTTAGCATTCTGTGGGTGTTCATCGATGCGCATCTGTATCTGTGCTTCTCCGATGCCGGACCCAATTGCCAACTCTTTAACCAGCCGCGGTCCTAGTTCATCCACAATGTCGTACAAGTGGTTCGAGAGCTCGACACCTACAGAAGGTCAGGAGATTCCAGGTTAGCACCACCCTGCTCCGTATAATAATAAATCACCTTTTTAGCGTTTAAGCAAATCTGGGATTGTGAACTGAGGTTCTAATACGTTTAGTCTGCAACCAATAATATTACGCATATTTTATGCTAACAGTCGTAAATTGTAGTAAATTAAGTAAAAATAAGTAGAAAAGAAAAAAAGGTGTACTAACCTGGCACTAAGGGGACGTCCTAGAAAAGACAAATAAATTGCACTAGTTACATTTAAATTTGTACATTTTTTAGATTAGATTTATTTATTTATTTATTATTTAGATTACATACTAAATGAGGCATACAGTCACCACTAATAGCCTATATCAATGTTTCTTAAACTTGTTGGACCAAGTACCACTTTGGATCAAGCCAAAGCAGACTAACACCAGATGGTTGAAAATTGCTATGATTGTCGTATACCACCTGGGGGCACTCTGAGTACATTCATTCATTAATTCATTCGTTCATTCATTCATTAACCTTTATTTTACCGGGCAAAGCATTAAGAACAGTTTCTTATTCACAATGATAATGAGTACCACTGTTTGAGAACCACTGGCTTATATGATCAGACAATGAAAAAAAACCCTTGCACAAGTAGGATAGTAAGATTTATGACAAAAGAAGTGTTTTTTTTAGAAGATCTGAGCCAGCCTTCTGCCACGTTTCTCCTCCTGAGTTTAGCACAGAGCGAGCTACTCAGGGTGCTTGTTCATAGATGCACTATTTTCTGTGCTTGCTGGCATTAACAGTGAGAAGAATATAGAAAAATGAAATATGAGTATCGAGGACTAAGTTGCTAATACGTCGCAATTATTGTTGTATTAGTAAAAATGTAATTAATAAAAGAGTGTAAAAAAACAGTGGGATGGTCTGATCAGGGTGGAGATACAAGCTGCAGGTTTTCATGAGCTACTTTATTAAGATCTGAAAACTATTCATAGTTTGTTAGATAAGTAGCATAATAAAGAAAATATTAAAATTGAATTCAATTAATCATGGTGCATGCATGGTGGTGCAGTGGGTAGCACTGTCGCCTCACACCTCTGGGACCTGGATTCCGTGTGTATGCAGTTTGCATGCTCTCCCTGTGTCATCGTGGGCTTTCCTCCAGGTACTCCGGTTTCCCCCACAGTCCAAAACCATAACTGCCCATATGTATGACTGATTGGTGTGTGAGTGTGTCCAGCTATGGGTTGGTGCCCCATCCTGGGTTATGTCAGCAAATGGATGGAATTTAATTAAACTCAGTTTTTTAACAATTATACGCAATTAGCTTAATAAGGATGTTATTACATGTACATTCCATCACACATTTTTCTAAATATTCAACCACATACATACATGCAGGAAGTGTCACCTACCTCTGGATTATTCTCAGCAGCTCCTATTTACAAAAGATGAAGCAAATTAGATCTATGTATATTTAAAATGAACAGATTTTGAGGGTCACTATGCACTTATGGCACGTGCTGTTAGTAATGGTACTTACCACCAAAGCAGACCCTCCATTTCCTCAAGAAATATACAAGTACAAGTATAAGGGCTAGTACAAGTACAAGGGCTAGTACAAGTCCAACTATCTCTGCAGTAGTCCATTTATGATGGGTGTCACCTAAAACAGACAAAAACTATTCAACATCACAATAAAAAAATAACAAAGTAATACAACAGAAGTTAACACTGGACTAAAACAGGGGCAGGCAACTCCGATCCTGGAGTGCTGGTATCCAGCAGGTTTTCCAACCTGCCTGATGAGTTACTATCTGCCTGAGATCAGGTGTGGTTCATCAGAGACCAGGTAGGATGGAAAACCTGCTGGGTACCGGCACTCCAGGATCAGGGTTGCTACCCCTGGACTAAAACAAGCATAACGACACATTGCTACTCCAGAAAACAACGTCCAAATAGAAGAATGTGTTTTGACCAGTGTTTCCCAACCCGATCCTCTAGGACCCCCTGATGACCTGTCTTTTTCTCCCCTCTCAGCTCTCTGCCAGACACTCCACATTTTTGCTCCCTCCCAGAGCAAAACATGGATTGTGTGTGGGTCACTGAGAACTGGATTGGGAAATATTGGTTTAGATATTGGTTTAGACAGAAAGGTCAGAGGAAAGAACCTCTGTGACATCATCTGTGGCAATTAATTTTTGAACTGATGTGCAGGAAGATAGTGTTGACTGACTGATCACTTATTTGGCCATGTATATAAACACATGTTGTGTGCTGTCATTTGATCCACATTAAAGCATTCTCACTTTAGCATCGGGATTATAGTGGGAAACTATTAGTGATGTTTCCACTTGTCACCTAGTACCTGTGCTTGATTATTATTATTTTTCATATTACAGCCATATAGAGAAGCATACAGGAACAACGCATCAGCAGTGTGTGTGTGTGTGTGTGTGTGTGTGTTTACGGAAAGATTTGGTGTTTACCAATGGGTTCTCCGCACAGAGTGTTGTTTGTGTCTGTGCAAGGTGCAAGGATATCGTGGCCCTCGCATCTTCAAGCAGAAAAAAAAGTTATTTTTCAGAACAAGACAGTAGTGATTTCAAACATTCTGAAACTGCTGACTAACCAAGCACAGGACCCTTGAACGTAATATGGGTGTACACCAAATAAGTTTTAAAGAACAACTGTTATCATCACATCCAGATAGCGAGGTTAACAATGGCTAATGGAAAACGATCTGGTTTTCCCCTCCAACATGCTATCACTTAAGCGAACTACTAACTCAGTAAACTACCAGTCACTGCTGACAAAACTTTTGGATTTGACTGGTTTACCACATGTTCCCTTCCAAAACTGATACAATCAAAGTTTTATTAGAGCACACAAAATATGGGCACTAATTAGAGAAACCAATTACCCTAACTAATGCATTTAAACTCAACAATGGGGGGGCACTCTCTGAATGGACCAGGGCCACTTGGACACATTCACAGAACATTCATTTGTTCACCGTGGAATACCCACTTTGAAATACCATTTATTTCTGAGTTGTTACTAGAATTCTATGCAAAACTCCCCGTACATTACATTCATTGTTACTGTTTATTACCTATTCTGTATTGCTACTATTAATGTCTAAATGTGTTTTTGTTGTATAAATGTGTGTATCCAGCTACTGCAAACATGCAATTTACTTTGGGATTAATAAAATATCTCCCTATTCATCCATCAATCTGAACTGCAGGAAGACACCAGCGTACCCTAGAGGAAACCCATGAACAAACTCAAACTCCTGGCACACACACATCTGGGGCTGGGAGTTGAACCCCAACTTTGGAGATCTGAGGTATCAGTATTATCCACTGAGCTGTGTTACCAGCACTTAACAGGTGCCAGAGCTCATCTCCTGAACCGCTGGCTCAGCGCACTCTGTGCTCTAGCACCTCTCGGGTCAACTCCGTCACCTCTAACACTACACCTCTCGGGTCCACTCCATCACCTCTAACACTACACCTAGTATAATTAAACTTAAAATTATTTTGAGTTAAACTGGAACAAATGCAAACTGAACTTAGAAATGTATAAGAAATGTATATTTATAAAATCATTTGTGTTGATTTTTTTGACATACATCTGGCTAAATTACATTTTGCCTGTTTGACTTTTGATCTGAAGGGGAAAAATACACTTTAAATCCACAATAAATGCCAGGGTTACAGCAAAATACTTAAAGCAAAATATAGAAATAACACAATAGAGCAATAAAGCCAATGGAATCCAAGGAGAGCAGAAATGAACCAGAAAACCTGACAGAAGAACAAGCAGAGATGCTAATGCTAATGGGAATAAGCAGAGACAGCAAGTAAAGGAGCAGCGTTTATGGATGCTAATGCTAATGGGACTAAGCAGAGACAGCAAGTAGAGGAGCAGCGTTTGTGGATGCTAATGCTAATGACAACAAGCAGAGACAATGAGGAGAGGAGCAGCGTTTGTGGATGCTAATGCTAATGACAACAAGCAGAGACAATGAGGAGAGGAGCAGTGTTTGTGGATGCTAATGCTAATGGGAACAAGCAGAGACAGCGAGGAGAGGAGCAGCGTTTGTGGATGCTAATGCTAATGGGAATAAGCAGAGACAGCAAGTAGAGGAGCAGCGTTTGTGGATGCTAATGCTAATGGGAATAAGCAGAGACAGCAAGTAGAGGAGCAGCATTTGTGGATGCTAATGCTAATGACAACAAGCAGAGACAGTGAGGAGAGGAGCAGCGTTTGTGGATGCTAATCTGCGTATGATATAGCTGCAAATTCATTTTTGTTACATTTTTGGAAGAATGATGCTGTATGAGTTCCAGAGTCACCTTCTCATCATAAAGATTCTGATCCAAAAACTTTGGCCTACTGTAAGTTTTTCTTATGACTCTGGCAGTACTTATTACTGACCTGCTACACAAATTAGCTTAGTTATTCAATAATGTACAGAACACAGAAAAATGCAAAAAAAAAAACAATAAAAAAACAACACAGTTTAATTCTGAACTTACTTGTCACAAGAATGGCACTGACAGTTATCCTGACAGGCACCCCAATATCCTTTCATGCACTTACAGTTTGTATTCTGGACTTTTGTACATTTCTCTTCTGTTTCCTGATGAACTGGAAGAAAAATTGAACCGCTGTCAAAGATCTTATCAGCTGATACAGAGCACCAAGACTAGAATAATATGAAAGTTCTGACTGAAATCTCCTATGTGTTTTATAAACATATACAATTAAAGTTGAATGGCAATTAGTTGCTTGGTTGATGTTTGAAAGCTTTTAGGCTTAAAACCGAAAAAGAAAATTCCGACTACCGAGCTGAAATAGAACACAGCACATGACAGGGACACCTTGGATAGGACGCCAGTCAATTACAGGGCAACCAATCACATACTACGGCAATTTAAGGATACCATTTCACCAAACCAGCTTTTTGGACAGAGGCTGGAAACAGGGCAGCGATTGAACCCGCAACCCTCTGGGTGGTCTACCCACTGAGTCACAACCTCACTCCATTTAAAAACAGAAACAATTCACTATTTATGCTACGTACCGTTTGCATTGCATGATCTACACCGCTCACATTCCATCCCGCTGTTGGGTTTTTCATAATACGTGTTTTCCTTGCACAGCTTGCACTTTGTCTCTGCACCTTTCCCGCAGTTCATTTCGACATAATAGCCTATTAAACAGAACAATAACACAATATCAGTCACCGAAAACGACAACGACACCAGCCACCTTTGGGCTTTTGCGGGTGTTTCCCAAAATACACAGGCCACAAACGGCCACGTGCATCACACGTGGGATACCTGTCCACCACAACAACACATGTACACATAAGCACACACTACAAACAGTACAGGGAAACCAGTGCACTCTTATGTCATTATTTAAATTACATTTACGCATGCACCTTCGGAGCAGCAATAGAAGCAACAGAGTATTTCTGCAATACTTCCCCGTGGGCACAGGAAATCAGAGGACTGTTTTCCTTGACACATCAGTCAAATACATTTAAAGTACACTTAATATTTAAATATGCATTTATAAATCGGGGTCAAACGCAGTATTACAGATGATTCTTACCAGGTGGACATTTGCAGCATTGTTCCCCATTGTAATCGTAAACACCATGCTCGCATTGCTGTCTTTTCACACGTCTTCCTTCAAGATGAAATGCTTCTTGAAAGGATAATGGTGTAGTCGAATGCAAAGCGATCTGGAAATACAAAACAGAAACTGTAAGTAAAATTACATACAATAAGGCCATACTGTAACCCGCTTCCCGTAAACTTAACCAATGTTCGTTATTATTATTAGGCCTACTCTAACAATTTATTGAACCGAAATTTTATTTTAATTCCATAATATGATGGATTAATATAAGATATTCGTATATATTTTGAAATACATAGGTTTATAAACATTATTTTAGCGCGATTCAAATAATTGAAAGTGAAAGTGTAACTACGTCTTCAATTTATTATTAACTGCATAAACTCTTAAAATATATCAAATCTAGATGCATGGTAATTCTGCGTATGTAAAACGCTATTTGTTTGTAAAAGTAAAAACTTGATCGTGGTACTTAGACTTTGTAAACCAATACAGGATTTTAAATTAAACTGAAACACCAGACGGATGTTACATGAGAATACAGCAAAGTGCTCTTACCTCAATAAAAATTGTTAATACAAGCAGTCCACACTTCATTTTCATGCAAAACAAACGAAAATAGTGAAATTAAAATAAGGATGAACGGTAAGCGAAGAGCGCTAACACACCGCCAGAGACTCCTTCCTTATTGTGAAGTTTTCCCGTGTGACGAAGAGGGCGTGTACATACATATAAGGCTGCATGAAAACGATAGTAAAGAAGTTGATTACGTCTATTTTTATTTATAATAATATAGGATCCTTATCAAATCCTATCCAACCTTGTTAAAAAGTATTAAAAAAACAAAAACACGGAGGTTGTTGGATGCTGTCAGTTCACTTCTTCACTATTATTCTCGACTGCGCTGTCAATTCAGTGCTTCGTGTAAGGCATTGCACTTCAGTCAAAGCCCTCTGTTCACATTTTAAAGTTAACTGATGTTAAATACAAGGATGCTTGTCGTGTCCGAGGAGGCATGAAAACCCCAGAGGGGGCCTTAGGCCTTTAGCGCAGAGAAACCCCCAAAAGGGGATTTTATTAGGGAACCACATCCTTATGTAGACCTACGGGGGGCAGACTTGGAACATGCGACAGTGTCGGAAATGGGTAACACAGGACGGTGAGGCATAAATCCCGGGGAGAACATGAGGTGACAATGTGACATAGCAGGGGGCAGCTAATTCAGCGCCCAGGGAGCAGCGCTTCGGGGTTAAATACTATTGTAGCGGCTGGAGGACTAGGGCTATTCAGTGTTTATTATAGTGCAGTCCTCCCACCCCTTATCAGCCAATCTCTGGGGATTTTAGATAGCGGGAATGTGGGGTACCTGCGGAGTGGGCAAAAGGAGAAGTGGCAGGCTGCGCACAGCCCTATATATACTGGGGAACATTAATGGTCTCTCTCTTTTGATTTAGATGGTATTGGTTCCTGTTTGAGTTTGGCGTGGGCTCCGGCCGTATATGGTCCATTAAAGTTCTCATTTTTCTGTGATACGCCTGTTGTGTGTTCATTATTATATGTACTGAAATCCAGTGGCGGAAAAACTATATAGTGGGCCCTGGGGCAAAAAATGGACCGTGTCCCCCCTTTCCAAATTCACACTAAGGCCTGCCTATGCCACTTGCAGATATCATACCCATCACATACCGCAGTAGTTCCAAAATCCACAAACATGCTTTTTTTCAATGCATACATGCCTCGGCAACATATTTTGACGACAAAATATTACAACTATTACATCTCAAGATTAAGTCTCGTACATTTTCGTGTCGACTCCAACCGTGAGATTGTATAGATAAAAATGAGAGAAATAACAGTATCACGTTACAAATTTTTATAACGTGCCTGACATCAGCACCTTAATCCTTGCGAGTGTTTTGCATTAAGTGCCAAAATGCAAGGTCGTCTCATACTCACGCTCACACAAGAAATCTTACGGCAAATCTATATTATTCCATTATAAACCTAAAATTAGTTACATCAAAAGCGTTGGGGTAGTTTTGCAGACCCTACAGACTATTTAGAAAGTAATACAACTCTTACACACATGTTAATGCGTGTTCTGACTTGCCTTGAATTGAAAATCTGCCAGCCAGCCGACCAAAGTTGGCAACCATGAAAATGGCAAGAAGGAAAACGGACATGCAATGGTATGACATATGTCATTTTTCGGTTTATTGTCCTCCACCGACAATAAAATGAAAGTTTCGCCCATGCGGAGGGCCACATACAAACACAGGAGTACACGAAGGGCAGATGTAGGCCTCATAATAAGGGAGAGGAAACAGCTGGGATATACCCCAACGAAAGGGCATAGGACGGCCAGCAGTGACCTCTGGTGGCCAAACAGGAACAGGATGGGGTTGAGGGAGACAACACAACGCTTGTAATGGTCTTAATTTACTCTTTTTAAAAATTAAATTAAATTAAAGCAGCTCCACTAAGCTCAGCCAAGACTCAAGCTGAAGCAAAGGCTCATTTTTTTAAATTCCGAAGAACACATATGTCTTCCAGCCACGGGCGTAACTTTGGTTTGAATATTGTCGGGTGAGGGGGGTGAAGTATATTCACCCGTTAAGGGGGAGACATGATTATTGGGGGGGGTTTGTATCAGCCGGTTTTGATGATTGGGTGGTTTCAACGTCCATCGCCCCCGTAATTTAGGCCCATGCTACCAGCAGATGCGACTTCATGCGTGTCAAATGTCCAATAATTCAGGTAAATATGGAAATGCAAAGTACACAGCAGGTACGCCACTGTAAGGAAACACCGAAATCAGTCTGACCCAGATTGGTTTTCTACCGGCAGCACGATATGTTGGCCCAAGATGAATAACACCTCCAAATTCCATTTTGGAAATCTGGTTTCTTATTCAGATCAATGTGTACGGCTCGCCTCACTATGTCATCCTGCCAGTTCACGTTTGGAAAAAAAAATCACATTATGCCTGGGTAATCCCAGGATTTACAATACAGAGAGATTTGTGAAATGCATACATTAAATAAATATACTTGCTACAGTTTAAACGTTTTATTCATACGGTATTTCATATATACAGAATGTCTTAATTATAAACCGTGCAGCACGTGCCGCCGCCAGCGTTCCCCTCTAAGGAAGCTGCGAAGAAGTTAACGCTGCGATTAGAAGGCAACTTCAGCCAAGGAAGAAGACGCTCTTAGACAGCCAAACGGATCGGAAGCTGCCAATAATTAGCTGGCTTCAGCCTGGTAATATGCTGGGGGAAAGCGTACCACTAAACATGGTTACGATCTCCAAAGTGACGTATCTTCGTGAGGAATTTCTACGTACAAGTATGCTGAGCGTACTGTAAATCTTTACAATAGCAAAAAGCGACAGAGCTCATAGGACAGTGTTCTCAGGCTCCACCTTCCAGGGGAATTTACTTTCTTCCCTTACATGCCTAGAGAACAAGCAGCCTGCCAAGTCTCTACTTATTTACTGAATAGCTCCTTTTTTGGTGTTGCATTTAAAATCCGGGCGCTCTGTGTAGAGGAATTATAAGGGTGAGGTGGAAGGGGGATTAAACTTCTCTGCATGTGTGAAGGTGAACATTAATTAAAGCATAACTGCAGAGGAAACCGAGATAGGTTCAAGTTAATTCAAAATGCATTTTGCCTACTAACTGAATGAAACTAGGACCATACGCGGTGGCTGGATGACCTGGTTTAATGCCGATTCTCTTTTACAAATCTCACACTTCTTTATATAAACACCTTTCAACTATTTAGAGCTCTGTAACGGTCAGACAAATACAGTGGATGGGCTTCTGGGACAAAGTTTGAGAATAAATATGTTTGTTTGGACTTAAGCATAGTGATGTTGGGGTTGCAAGCTAAATTTATTTTGTAGATAATCTACATTCCCAGCATTTTTAAGGTATCAACCTGTACCGACGAATTCAAAACCGTTTTAAACACAGGAGACATAAACATAGAAATGTACGCGTTACACTAAACTGCTGCGCTTCATTAGTTGTTTTATTCAATGCCCGAATTCTGCACGGCATTTGAAAAGTAAACAGGAAAACAAAGAGGTTGTGACATCGGCCGGCTTGGCACCGGCAGCTGAAGAGGAGACGTCAGAGGTTTAAAATGACGTTGAACAAAAGGCTCACAATTTCAGGCGTAGAAGAGGCTGTAATTTAGGCAAATATACTCATCACTAATAATTTATTTACAGAAATGAATAATCTGCTACGTCTTGGTACCATAATATTGATCAAAATGTCTGGAATATTATTTTAAACCATTTCAATCTAAAACAATATTTTTTGTTAATTGTGACAAGAGGAAATTCAAAAAAGAAAAATATTTAATGAAGGGATCATCACTGTGTTTTTTTGTCAAGCTGAAAATATAAAATATCTGTTATGAACAGAAATAATCCAACCTAAAATGCACATGCCACAGCTTTGAACAATAATGAGAAATAACAATTACAACAACCTGGGGAAATTAAAATGTCATGCTACTTTCGCCTTTGTAATATTTGCAGGTGTAATATTGTAATAGATTTAAAATAGATTTCAAAAGTGACACTGTATGTTAAAGAGCTGAAGTTGACGTGACATGAACACTTTCCTGTTAACTTCACTATGTGTCTTTTTGAGTATTTACTGGGCGGCGTCTGCGTAGGACAAGGTCTTACTGGGCGGCTTCTGCGTAGGACAAGGTCTCCAGAAAGCTATGGAAGAAACCCTGACCAAAGATAGGATAAGCCGGTTACGTCACCTGATATTCACAATACAGATCGACCAAAGTGAGCCTAACCTTGGTTTAACAGCTGGCATAGTGGATTTAATCAGGCACAACTCTTCCCTGAATTCCCAGAGACAAGCTGGAATCACATGTACTTGGATTTTCATTATTATTACACCGAACGTGGCCCAGTAGGCAGTAACTGCTGGGCATGCCCCTTCCAATGAGAAATCCCAAGCTTGGCCCAAGATTCAGGCTTCCATGTGAAACATTAGGCCCCCTGTCTTTATTCAACAAACGTGATTATTCTGCACATCCATCCATCCATCCATCTTCCAACTGCTTACCCAGGACAGTCAGGAGTCAATTCTCCAACCATCACAGGCCATTCTTCTTTATACCTTAATATTATTATAAAGTCAAAGTGAGCATATGATTGAAAATACTTTTGCTGCCATTCTTTGTGCACACTTCTTTGATGGGATTGTATCTGTAGTACACTGAAACATGCTACATTTAAAACACTGAAATACACATTTTTTTCCTAACTGATTGAATTGTAACACTGAATAGGGTCAGCATTGGTCATCCTTCATCAAATAAACAACTCCATCTGGTGAACAGAAACTTAGATTTCTCAACTGAGCAGAATGAAACATTTCCTATTAAAGGAAACTGTAACATGTTGCTACTTAATTACGTGTTACGACATAGTCTAATGTATATGCTGGTGGTGTAGGTGTTTTTCTTCATTGTCAATGATACAGAATGGTATTGAGATGATGACACACAGAGCTATTTGACAAACGCTTTGACAAAAACTATTTTAACACAGTTTGAGTGTTCCAATTGGCCTAAAAGGAACAGTCCAATACAAATAAAGGCATCTCTAGCATGACCGAATGCCTATTACATACTGTCTAACATTCATTCTTTTTCTTGTTCATCCTTTGATGGCTTAATGTTGGCTGGGAGGTGTTGAGCATAGATGCGCGTGTCAGTGAGGGGCGGCGCGCCACACCGGCTCGTGTTTATGTCTCAGGAAGTTGAGAACTGCTGTACTCCGAAAGATGGACACTGGTGGAATGCCCCGGAAGGGAGATGGGGGCCTGCTTTGGGCCACCCGAATTGGACTTTTTTCCCCCAGTCATCCCTATAAGGCAGTGCTAGAGAGAGGCAGAGGATGGCCAGTGGTGTGGAATCCTTGTTTGGGATGTGGGAGGGGGAATGGCAGGGAAGGGGGGTCTACATAAACGCACCCTTGGCCGACATTCTCCGCACCATCCTCTAGCGGCAAACCCCGGCCAAGCACTGTCAGGGTAAGTACAAGTACCCTTTATCACACTTTTTCACTCGTAACTAGTGCTCTGCTCCAGGGTCTTTATTGCACTGGATGAGTCAGAATCGACAGGCTTGCTTAGTATTTTCCATTCCAGTGGAACACAGGTGTTGAGATGTGCCGGTGTTGGCAGGCTGGCTAATCGATTGTTTGTATGCTGATAAGCTGTGCATGTGCAGAAATGAAGGTTGCTGATCTTGTTCTAATAAAAACCCCAGTTTCTCTTTTGTTGTACAAGTGTCCCAGTGATGCTATTTAAGGAATTTGTTGTAAGACATGTATTCATTTGGAAACATTTCAGTTTGTGTTGAGCAGTCTGTTGAGCAATACTGAAAAAAAACCTTATATACATATATATTTTTTAAGCTGATAAACTCCATAGTTTATACTTTTCAGATAAAATCTGTTTTTTTTTTTGTTTGTTTTTTTAAAGCCAGGGAGACTGAGGACAATTCAACAAGTCTTTTTGTCATGGGGGGGAGAGAATTGAAATTGAGGCTTTTTATGGTCGCAGTAGATTTGCAGCTGATTGTCACGGCAACCAGTTTTTCTTGAATAAACAGGAAATCCACAGTGTCTCTCGGTTCAGTGGCCGCCTGCATGCGTACAGCCAGCGCGAGCAGATCAAACAGCCACCTGATCCTTAGCATGGAGCATCAGTGTGGTAACATTTGCAGCGGCTCGGTCTGGCTGGGGCGCCCAAGCTTGTGCAGTGTGCACCAAGTTTAGGATTTATTACTAAATATGGTCCTCCAGGATTCCTGCAGACGACGTAGCCTCTACCCCCTCCATCCCATTTTTTTTTGGATGCTGCAGGAAGGCAGGGCCAGAGAGAGGTTGTGCATAGCTGAAGACAAACCCATGTCCAAATAATTTCCTAATTAGGAAGTTTTCCCATGGTAGCGTAGCCATTCATTAACAGAAAGTAGCACTATCTGCTTTGGCTAATATTCTGTAAGTGTGGTGCTCTGTGGCATTCTGCTTTTTGAAGCATTTCTGAAATATCTGAAGGCATGAGTCTATTGTGAAATAATTCTGAGCAGTTTCATATTATAAGAAACTAATTTGCCTTTTGTTCATTTTGATTATACTTTCCCTATAAAATGAAATCTCTATAACTCTTTACAGATTGTAGAATCTAGTCAGTCCAATTGGTTTAGTTTGGGTACAAATAATTCCTTATAAGGTTTTACATTAAAAAGCGTTTGTATTAGCACAAAAGTATTAGTGGTATTTAAAATATTATATTATTTAGATATTTAATATATTTTTTTTAAAGTTGTTGAGAGGGTGTGGTCCCTCCAAAGAGGGCAAAACACACATATGCATACATGGAGAAAATGTAAGTGGAGGTCAGCCTGGACAGCAGCGGGGGGGGGGGGTACACCCTGGATGGGATGGCAGAGCCAGCACGAGTGGCCACAAACACTGAGGTCTCTGACAGCCAGTGACTGTCTCCCTGCAGTGATTGTCTCCCGATTGAGTGAAGAGGGCAAAGCGGATCGAAGACAATGTGTGACGAAGAGGAAAGCACAGCCCTTGTGTGCGACAATGGATCAGGTCTCTGCAAGGCAGGCTTTGCCGGGGATGACGCCCCCAGAGCCGTCTTCCCCTCCATCGTGGGCCGTCCCAGACACCAGGTCAGCTGGCACCGCCATGGCCGCACCGTTTGCACCTCCTGCCGCAGCCCCCCATTGATGCGTTAACATGCACACCGTCAGCATGCCTGTCTCCCCAGGGAGTGATGGTGGGAATGGGACAGAAGGACAGTTACGTGGGCGACGAAGCACAAAGCAAACGAGGTATCCTGACCCTGAAGTACCCCATCGAACACGGCATCATCACAAACTGGGACGACATGGAAAAGGTAAGAAGAAAAAAAAAGGTCCCGATTTACAAAGCCCTTTTCACTAGACCCCATTGAAGAAGATCTATAAAGCCAGTCATAGCTAACACTTGAGGATCTGGTACAGAGTCAAGATACAGCAAGATATTTACTATCAATTTACTATCAATAACTATCAATAACTACTGAATAATGGTCACATATTCAGCTTATTCTATGATCTTAATAGAATCTTCTTCTAATCCATATATACAATTTAAATTGGACCAATGCAGTACTAACGTCATTCTGAAGCTTCCACCAGCAAACTTCATAACGTTTGTTGTTTTTGGATCATGGTGTCAAAACTTCAGCAATTTAAGGTACATCGTGACCAGCTAGAGCAGGGGTGTTGAACTGCAGTCCTGGAGGGCCAGAGCCCTGTGTAGCTTAGTTCTTTTCCTGCTCCACAACAAATGATTCAGCTTAAGAGCTGTGTGGTAATTAGCACAAGGAGTTGAATCAGGTGTATTAAATGAGGGGAAACGCTAAAATGTGCAGGGCTCCAGCCCCCCAGTACTAGAGTTTGACACCTGTGAGCTAGAGTCAAGCTTTGGTTTTCAGAAGCCAATATGGTATTTTATCAATAGCAGTGCAGACTAGTAATGGAAGACAAGAAATACGCAGAAAGGAAACAGTAGGTGGTCAGTGAGGCATCACATACTCAGAACAGTGACTAATTACTGATGACTAGTGTGGCACGTTTTACAAGCTCATCCAAAGAACGTAGTCACACTTCAACAGATGGCCAAATATTATGAAATAGTAATATTTTAATATTTATTTTGCAGTCATGTTTTAATTCTGATGTGCCTCCATGCAAGCTGAATTTTGACTGGTCTGTCATGTGTTTGCCTGTAGATCTGGCACCACTCTTTCTACAATGAGCTTCGCGTTGCCCCTGAGGAGCACCCCACCTTGCTGACTGAGGCGCCCCTGAACCCCAAAGCTAACAGAGAGAAGATGACCCAGGTAATGCCGAATGGCTTCTGGGGGAGATTTGATCATGATACACGGGTGATTTCTAAACTTTAAAAAATGAATGGACTCCATTTAGGGTACATTGTCACCATTATCTGGCATCCTGTCCTAGATGCCTGTTGTGTCAGCTTGACTAACATGACCCTAAAATAGGTAACTGCTTAAGGAAAATAGGATGACAGAGCTCATCAGTTTAGTCTAAGACACTCCATTTGTTCGCAGTCCGAGGTTTTTATTTGCGCAAATAACATGCAAATATTGTCCTGTTTTAGATCATGTTTGAAACCTTCAATGTACCGGCCATGTATGTGGCCATTCAAGCAGTGCTATCTCTCTATGCTTCTGGTCGTACCACTGGTGAGTTCAGCCTCACTTCATCTTTCACCGTTTCTTTGATTGTATTTGAGGATATTAATAACAAGGGTCCCGGTCCCACCAGGTATTGTCCTCGACTCTGGTGATGGTGTCACCCATAATGTCCCCATTTATGAGGGCTACGCTCTGCCCCATGCCATCATGCGTCTGGACCTGGCTGGCCGTGATCTCACAGACTACCTCATGAAGATCCTGACCGAGCGAGGCTACTCATTTGTCACTACCGGTGAGCAAAGCCTATTCCATGCATTTAACAGCAGTTCCGCACTCTGAAGGACTCTTTGAAACTTTCCAGCTAGTGCAGGGACTTCCCGGCACTAAATGAGATATTTCTTTCATGTGCAGCTGAGAGGGAAATCGTCCGTGACATCAAGGAGAAGCTCTGCTATGTCGCTCTGGACTTTGAAAACGAAATGGCTACCGCCGCCACATCTTCCTCCCTGGAGAAGAGCTATGAGCTTCCCGATGGCCAGGTCATCACCATCGGCAATGAGAGGTTCCGCTGTCCCGAGACCCTCTTTCAGCCTTCTTTCATCGGTATCCTATCCCTGCCACCATCTACACAGCTACACACCTCCTAACATCTCTCTTTCTTAATGCCTCATGCGATAGTCTGACCAGCTGCTGTAATCCCAAGGTATGGAATCTGCCGGAATTCACGAGACGACCTACAACAGCATCATGAAGTGTGACATCGACATCCGTAAGGACCTGTACGCAAACAATGTCCTGTCTGGAGGAACCACAATGTACCCTGGGATTGCTGACAGGATGCAGAAGGAGATCACCGCTCTGGCACCCAGCACCATGAAGATCAAAGTGAGTATTACACCAAATCTTGACTGATTTTGACACAATTTCCAGATTTATTTGCGTCTTTTTAGAATAGCATGTTGGAGGAAATAGCAAACATATTCTAAGTAAACATGACTGAACTTAAGCTCAGATGAAAGAAAAGACTTGCAAATAATGTCACACTAATGGGTCAAAAAGCTGGCACCCTTTGTAATCTGATTCATCAAGCTCATGTATCTCATCTGACTTTCTATGAATTTCCAGATCATCGCACCACCTGAGCGCAAGTACTCTGTTTGGATTGGAGGTTCCATTCTGGCATCGCTCTCCACCTTCCAGCAGATGTGGATCAGCAAGCAGGAGTACGACGAGGCCGGCCCGTCCATCGTCCACCGCAAATGCTTCTAAAGCCTCCAGCCTTCCCACTGATGCCCTCTCTGCCTTTAGTCTTGCTTTTTTGCCTGTGAACTGTCTTCTCTTTGTCCCCGTCTCCTTTCGTCCCCTCTTTGCACTGCTACTTCTGAATGGATGTTTTTGTTTTCGAATGAATTAAACTTCCACATGCCCGGGCATGTCTGAAACCATAAAAGAACAGGAGAACCAAAGCTCATAGGCGCCCTCTTGTGTTCAGATGCTGAAAATGAACTTTGCAGATTTCGCATGTGTTCAATCACCGCTGTATGCTTCGAGTTACAGTTTAAGGATGGTTACATTGAGAACACTCCAGGAAGGAATAAAGCTCTTCAAAAACTGAAGCTCGTCTGTCTGATATATATATATATATATCACACTTTTGACATATTCAACTGAATCTGCAGTCATTCCAAATGAAAGCCCAACATTACTTCTCAAACTACACCATAAGGGAATTTCAGTTATGGAGCAACCCTGCCCTTGCATGCAGCAATAACTCCCGGTAACTCAACTTATGTGCTATATAAAGTATTAGTCTATATAAACAGTTAATTTTGGCATCCTATCCAGGGTGTACCTCTGCTGTGTGTTGGAAGCTGCCTGGGACAGGGTCCAGGCCCCCTGAAAACCTGACCAGGACAGTTAGAAGAGGAATGGATGAACATCCAATAGAATAAGAATATCAAACATCCAACAAAACAATTACAGGAACAGGATAAAAATCAGACAGCATGGGGACAATGGGTGATTAACAACAACAACAAGAAAGATATGGACCGAAACGTGTTGAGTCAGATTATTTGAATAATGGGTAGGAATTGACATCTTGTTGCCAAATCTGGTCAGCCTAGGCCTTATGGTTTGGGCTGCCCATTCAGTTTTAGGGCAGGAAAATAATAATAATAAATAATAATAATAATCCTAAGAAATAAGGGTCAAGTCACATAACATATGAACTAGAAAATATTTTGCTCCAACCATCAGTGAATGTAAATATAATCATTAAGTATATAAAACAAAAATAAGAGAAAAAAGTGTTTTCAAATATATATATATATATATATATATATATATATATATATACACACTAAATTGTAGTCTACTTATATTTAAAATAAGTGTTTGCTATTTAGAACCATGTTCTAAATGGCCCTGTTAATTTCCACCCGCACCTGTACCCGCAAATCAGGTGACATTTTTCACCTGATCCATTAAAACCTGCGGGTTACCCGTCGAGTACTCTAACCCGTGCAGGACTCTAGTAGTCACGTCTCCTTTGAGCACTTGAGCAAAGCTCTTAGTCTCTGGAAAAAAAAAAGCTCCAGGGCTGCCAGATGAATTCGGCGACCCTGCGATCAGACCCCGGGCTCCACTCTCACCTGTAAGCGTGCGCGCGTTGCAAAGCAGAGCATGATGGGACGCATGCGGCTACTCAGACTTACTCGAACAGCAAAAAACAAAACAAAAAGCATCATTTCATGACAGCTTATAAAGTGTAAGTTCTTTATTAAAACAGCAGATGAACAAAAATCAGATATTCAAAATACTGTCTTCATTGTCCACCGTCACATAATGCCACAACAATGTGCAATGCCACAGGGACTGCGTGAAGCCACCTCAACGTCACGGCGCGTAAAAAAAACATGAGCGTCTTTTGTTTGTTTTTAAACCTCTCAGACAGAGCGCGGTTTTGGCCGATTCTCTCTGGTTATTCTAACTGCCGTGCATGAAGTTGGCTGGCTGTTTCTCCGCATGGGGTGAGACCGGTCGTCGTGTCGCGTTGCAGGACGAGCTTGGATACCTGAGCGTTGTCTCGTCAAGGCCTTTCCGTCGATGGCAGGAGCTCCGCCCCTGTAAGGCGTTTCGGATTTTTTTTTTCGAGTTACATTCTGAGCACTTTGGTTTAGTCTGTCTACCGTAAACAAACCACCCTCAAGGCAAACTTAGATTATCCAATCAATCCAGGGTAAAAAAAAACAAAAACAAAACAAGGTCAACACTTGTCAGCTATGGTTTTTGAAATCCGTTGCCATGGTGTGTGGCTAACCAGACACTTAGCTTATTTTGTTAAACCACTCAAGGTATTAAATCAATATAAAAACAGTTTTATATTGTTTTATCAATGGCTTACAAGTTATTTTGCTTTTTCTGTACAGTGCAAGACCTGTGTATATATTTACTGTATCTATTGCTATAACCATACAGGAGAAATTTGCGTTAAAATTCATACTGGGACCTTCTCATGATTTCGGCTTGGTGGCTGACATCCCAACAGGAAGGATTCTTTGATGCTGTGCGCCCGTTATTTCGGCACACTCTCCTTCCTGGAGGGGTGTGTCCGCTAGCTCTACACCATTTTCTTTTACCTGAAGGACCGCGTCATTCTTGTGTCCCAAAAGTTAGTAGGATTATCAGGTTGTGTCTGACCGCACTTCATTTTAGCCGACAGCAGAAGCCACTGAGAACAAAGCTGACATCGAGATAGTTAAAAGACCAGCAGAAGCGACACCGTCGGAATGACTCTGCGACAAAGAGCACCCATGATGCTCTGCGCGGTAAAGCGATATTGATTCACAGTACCTCTTAGAAAATAAATAAATACAAAAACCTTCAAGTAAACAACGATGTAAATAGAAGGTTGTTTGGGTATGTGGGGGGGTGTGGGGGGGGACTGGGTGAGGCTAGCGAAAATGTCACATGAGATCTAGCACCATGGTGTTGGTGGCTTTGACCCC
>JAODLD010015586.1:20399-49945 GCA_026781065.1 Mormyrops boulengeri | reverse complement strand
GCATCAGAGGGTGCCGAATGAGGGGGCTGCTAAGCGGGGGCGTCAGCGGGTGCAGAATGAGGGGGCTGCTAAGCGGGCCTTCAGAGGGTGCCGAATGAGGGGGCTGCTAAGCGGGGGCGTCAGCGGGTGCCGAATGAGGGGGCTGCTAAGCGGGCCTTCAGAGGGTGCAGAATGAGGGGGCTGCTAAGCGGGGGCGTCAGCGGGTGCCGAATGAGGGGGCTGCTAAGGGGGGGCGTCAGCGGGTGCAGAATGAGGGGGCTGCTAAGCGGGGGCATCAGAGGGTGCCGAATGAGGGGGCTGCTAAGCGGGGGCGTCAGCGGGTGCAGAATGAGGGGGCTGCTAAGCGGGGGCGTCAGCGGGCGCCGAATGAGTCCCGCCACAGCGCTCTGATCTAGCGAGAGATTATAGCTACACCACAAAGCCTCTTACAGTCTGCGTCCGGGTGTCGTGAAAGTGGCTTGGCTCCAGGCAGCGAGGGAGGCAAGGTGACTGCGATGTGGGCATGGACAGCAGGGGCCAGGAGGGAGGGGGCGGGCTTGTTTCGCAGCGATCGACCGGGAGGGAGATGGGCTTTTCAGGTGAGGCCATTAAGTGACCAGCCTGGGTTACCATGGCGACCAGGAGCCTCCCCAACACAGATCCCGGGCCCCTGTCAGCGGGGCTGGTGAGGTCATAGGGACCTCGTTTACACTGAGGTCTCCAGGCAATCAGACGCATCTCCATAAAGGGGGGGGATGCAAAGCAGGCCTGAAGAGTGCTGATACGATTTTGATATAGACATCAATATACAACAATAACAGGACATTTTTAATGCTTGCTAATCATTCTCTCTTTCTGTCATAGGGGGATTAGGAAGAGTTCTGTATGTGTGAAATTTGGTTGTTCTACATTTTATTTTTGTACTTCAAGCCATGGAAAGCCTTTTTATGCCAAACATATTGATTCATTAGCCTGATTATCAACTAAGTATGGATTAACTTGCGCTGTGGTGTGCATCTGGACTTTGAGAACCCCTGTTATATGCCTTAAGACCCTCCAGAGCGGCCGCAGACAGAGGTGCGGGCACTCTGGCGTGAGGTGGCTGGAGCGGCTCCTCACAGGTGTGGCAGGTGGCGCCGGCGTATCCGGTGCCCTCGCAGCTGCAGCTGAAGCTGTCCCAGCTCTGACTGCACCTGCCACCATGCTCGCAGTGGTTGGGCACGCACCTGTGGCCAGGAAGAGAGCAGAAGGGAGGAGCTAGGTCATGCATTCAGGCCAGAGGGGCGGAGCTACAGACAAACCCTGCATGGTGAAAATTTCAGCCTGTTTAATTACATCACTTACATATATAAGATAATATACACCATGATGCAGAATAATCACAAATTGAGAACAGGGACAGAGGTAAAGGTCTATCCCAGGCAGCAGAAGACAGTGGACAGGAGACACTCCGGACGGGGTTCCAGTCCATCACAGGGCACGAGGCAGGAGACATCCTGGGCGGGATGCCAGTCCATCACAGCGCACAGGGCAGGGGACACCCTGGACGGGATGCCAGTACATCACAGGGCAGGGGACACCTTGGGCGGGGTGCCAGTCTATCACAGGGCACAGGGCAGGGGACACCTTGGGCGGGATGCCAGTCTATCACAGGGCACAGGGCAGGGGACACCCTGGACGGGATGCCAGTCTAGGGAGGGCACAGGACACCCCGAATGGGGTGCCAGTCCATCAGAGGACACAAGGCAGGGGACACCCAGGTGCATACCATAATAGACCCACTGGCGCAAACCGCACACACACAGTCTGGGGTCAGGGTCTCCCCCCCCAGTATTAGGGCTGCCAGGACACACTTTATACAATGCGTAGTTGGCTGTAATTCATGCCTGAAATTTGGTATTCCTATAAAGCCTGGCTGACTGTACCATCTGTAATTCAATACAGGATTGCAGATACCTTTCGTACTTGTGAGAATGCTGCCCTATAGTGTGGTGTCACTGCATTAATTCATCCATTTATCATTTGGTCTCAAGTTATTTCACTAATGAGATATGCTGGTTTGTAACCATGTTGTTGAAACGGCTGAAATACTTTGAGACCAATGACCCTAACCGGGGGGGGCTGGGCACTCCTCCAGCGGCCATAAACACAGGCAGTCGATTAGAGGCTTACGGCTTGTGGTCTGCAGTGCAGAACGAGACAGATCTGCACTATGTGATTTCCAGGCTTGCCTCTGTCTTCTGCAAGGTTTACAGAGATATAGAGCTGGCAGAAGGTTGAAAGATAGCGTGCAAGACACTGCATGGTTGGTCCGCATAGGGTGCAGGCTGCATATTTTACTCTGGGCCATGCATGCACCCCCTGGCAGCTCTGCACACAAAGGAACCTTAGATTCTCTTTGTGACACATTTCAACTGAAATGCTATAATGAAGGCAGAGAAAAACACATAATTACCCTACGGGCTAGTTTATCATCTAATAATATACACAAGACCCATACGGTGTAGGACAGAAGCAGGACAGCACTGCAGTATAAAATGCACTGTCAGAACCCCACAGCATGCAGTAATGCTTGGATGCACTAGGAAATCCTACATAAGCGACCCCTGCTCTTTGAATTTCGCCTAAAGCCCTCATAAGGTCCAGCATTTTGGAAGAACCACATCCAACTTTCGACTTCTTCTGAGAGAACACGCTTTGTGACTGAGAGGGAGCGGCACACAGACCAGGTGCCCTGGGGGAGAGCATGTGTCTCGCTGGGGGTTCATTAACCCGCAGGGCCGCACAGTGAAGGCAGCGGAGTGGCCTGGAGGGAAGCACACATGCTCAGGAACCGGATGCAGCTCATTGGGCATTCGGTAGTCAGGAGTAGAGTGTAGGACATCCATCAAGAGCCTGCAGTGCAGGGCAGCAGCGTAGAGCCCGTCGGGTAAATATTTTCAGAGTCGATTTGCCTGAGCGGAGCGTGGCTGCCGATCCGCTGAACCGCACCGGATCTCATACACGAACTCCACTGCTTAGCACATGCACTCCCCTCAAAGCAAGGGGGAGGACAGCCCTTAAAATGAGGACCGGAGGTGTTCACTTGGTCCTGCATTTCATCTTTAAGTACGATTCAGCTTCATTATAATGAATTTGGTTTTTGTGAAGGAATTTTTTAAAATAGAGTAATACAGCAGTTCCTATTCACCCATTTCACAGTCATGTGGCTATAGGGGACACTCATTTCAGTCATGTGGCTATAGGGAACACCCATTTCAGTCATGTGGCTATGGGGGAACACCCATTTCAGTCACGGGCTATGGGGGACACTCACTTCAGTCATGTGGATATAGGGAACACCCATTTCAGTCATGTGGCTATGGGGGAACACCCATTTCAGTCACGGGCTATGGGGGACACTCACTTCAGTCATGTGGCTATAGGGAACACCCATTTCAGTCATGTGGCTATAGGGAACACCCATTTCAATCATGTGCTTCAGTCATGTGGCTATGGGGAACACCCATTTCAGTCATGGGCTTCAGTCACGTGGCTATGGGGAACACCCATTTCAGTCAGGTGCTTCAGTCATGTGGCTATAGGGAACACCCATTTCAGTCATGTGCTTCAGTCATGTGGTTATGGGGAACACCAATTTCAGTCATGGGCTATGGGGAACACTTATTTCAGTCATGTGGTTATAGGCAACACTCATTTCAGTCATGTGATTATAGGCAACACTCATTTCAGTCATGTGGTTATAGGGAACACCCATTTCAGTAATGTGGCTATGCGGAACACCCATTTCAGTCATGTGCTTCAGTCACGTGGCTATAGGGAACACCCATTTCAGTCATGTGCTTCAGTCATGTGGCTATAGGGAACACCCATTTCAGTCATGTGCTTCAGTCATGTGGTTATGGGGAACACCAATTTCAGTCATGGGCTATGGGGAACACTTATTTCAGTCATGTGGTTATAGGCAACACTCATTTCAGTCATGTGATTATAGGCAACACTCATTTCAGTCATGTGGTTATAGGGAACACCCATTTCAGTAATGTGGCTATGCGGAACACCCATTTCAGTCATGTGCTTCAGTCACGTGGCTATGGGGAACACCCATTTCAGTCAGGTGCTTCAGTCATGCGGCTATGTGGCTATGGGGAACACCCGTTTCTCTCATCACAGTTACACAGAAGGAGCCTGCACCATACTTCCTTTGGTCTCAGCTCTGACCAACTTTTCCAGAGGCAAATCTTAATAAAAAAAAAAATGACCTACAATCTTCATTCTTGTTTCAGGTTATATCTGTCTCATCTCTAGAGATCCCATAGGATCACTCAACCAGAAAACGCAAGAGGAAACTCAGGCACAGAATTTCCTGTTTTCACTGGGAGACTGAGGTACAGAGATGAACAAGAAGATATACAGCATGATCCATATCATGGATATCAGGTATGGATCAGGGTCAAATGTATGATGACACAGAATTTATATTAATATAATCCCATATATCCATTCAGATTCATAACTCTGAGGGTTTATACATGTAATCTTAGGCATCCAGGACTGCATTTGACCCCAGAGCTTAGGATCAGTGAGACTATGCCTGCTACACAAAAGAAGCTTGTTTGTAACCTATCATTGCGCCGGTAGTAAGAATGCACACTGCTGATTGGTTAATGGCAAATCAACCAATCAGTGGCAGTCATGCTCCCCTGTCGGAAGTAGTTTAAAGCCTGCCTGTGCTGCCGAGTGCCACCCCAGTGCCTGGCTTTGTACCTTTGCATGCTCCTGGGGCCCCGTGACAGTGTCAGGGGTGTCACCCTCTCCTAGCCTGAGCAAGGCCTCAGCGCTTTGGTAGCGTGATCAGAAGGCTTACTGCAGCAGACAAAAGTGCTTTTGAAGTCCAGCATAAACCCCAAGGCGAGCTTAGAGAGAAGTTATAGATTTAAACTTCCCCAGTAAGGGGGAAAGACAGTTTCACATTGTCAAGGGAGCGGTGGTGAAAAATGACTATGCGGTGGAGTTCAACACTCCAGCTTCAAATTTAATCAAACATCAACAATCACATACTGGCCAGCGTCAATAAAATTCACTTCTGAAAATACAATGCAGCATAATTTCCAGAAAATGACAGGCTAGAGTGAGAGCGATGTCAGATCATTTAGATCTTAGAACATGAACGTTTTATCTCTAAACAAGCGCCGAGTGGGCGTTACAGGCCGCATCTCTCCTCGGAGCGCCATAGACCCTCATGAGCCGTCACACCTGCCAACCTGTCTCCCCAGAGTCGGCGTGCCTGCCTGCCATTTCATGTCAGCGTGCCCACGCATCTACAAAAGCGACGGCTCACCGTGGGTTCAGAGCAGCCCAGGCTAACTGCTCTCTCATTCTTAACCTTAGACTAATCATCAGGCTCCTTTCCCATGACCTCAGACAGAAAGTCATTGGAAAAAGCAGATATATTGCCATGAATCAGCCCCTTTGTAAAAGAGCTGACAGAAATCACTTTTTTTTATTCTTTTATACTCACCATCTCAGTTATACTTAAGCTCCAGCAAAAGAACTGAAAATCCAGGTACAGGTAGGTCATGCATTATCTAACCAAGACAAGCCACAGCACAGAGCATTTAAGACAATGGCGGCTTCACTAACGGATTCGGGGACAGACATTGAGCACATGAAGGCCTTCTCAGGTGATCTAAGGCTGGGAAACATCCGCCCCCTGCCTTTGTGCCTTTGCCATTTGCCGCAGCTCGGAGTGACTCCCGTTCCGGGGCCGGCCCATCTTGGTTGCGGCCACCTCGGCCGCCCTGCTCCGTCTGGCCTTCCCTCTCTTGCCTCTGCCTGGGTTCGCGCCATCACGCTGGCTACACAGACTTATCGCCTCACCGATGCCCCTTTACCACAGAAGGGGCTTCTGTTTATCGTTTTTTTTCCATGAATTGCCCTGTAAGAACCTCCACACGTCATCAAAAGATCAGATTAGCGGCATGGGGCTTGGCTCGATCATATTACATTCATGAACAAAACAAAAACAAATCAATGGTGGTGCTGAAGCCTTTTTGCAATGTAAAGATGAATAGTGCGCTTGGTGGTAAGAGCGGCGTGTCGGAGTGGAGACTCGCTGGCATATTGGGTAATTGATTACGAGCACCATGGCTAATCGTAGCTGAGGCATGCTGGGAATGAGTGCATGCTGAGAATGAGTGCACGCCCCCCTCCCGCTGTCTCTGGCAGCCTAGGGGAGCAGCACTCTGCATTCATGGACAAAAGCACATCCACATCGACGCGGCCGGCATGCGTGGCGGCGGGGGGGTTGGCGGGGGTGTACTCTCTATGGCATAACGGGAGCGGGCTTATGGCTCTGTTCTCCATACTGAGGGGGCAGCCAGCTATCATTGGCTTATACTGTGCAAGGTGGATAAATCTCATGAGGAATGCCTCAGCCTGCTCAGAATGAGAGGGGGCAGTTTGCTGGGTGGGGGCAGCTTGATAATGGGGATGGTAGTTTGCAGATGAGGGGGCAGCCTGCTAGAGGTTGGGGCAGGTGTGCTGGGGTAGGCAGGTCTGGTGAGGGGGGGCATCCTGCTGGGGGGCAGTCCAGTGGTGGAGGTGGGCAGCCTGCTGAGGGGGGACCAGTCTGCTGAATGATGGGGGCAGTCTACTGGTGGGCAGCCTGTGGGGCAAACAGCTGCCCTATGGAGGGGAGCAGGAGGCGGAACCGAGCTGGGGGAGGGAGAAGCAGAGAAATCGCCCACCATCATACCGCCATGCTGGTGTCTGCGTCATTAGCCATTAGCCAACATCAGCCGGTTAATCAGGAAGACTGCCTAATTGCAGGGAGCCGGTGAAACGCGACATTTACCGTGGCAATGACCCCAAACAAAGCCGAGCCACTGAGTCACCTCCCGCCGGAAACGTCTCCGAACTTCTTTCCCAGTAACAGCGGGCTAGGACAGGATGAGAAGCCGAAATCCACGGGGCAGTTTTCTGGGGGCTCAACGGTGACCCCCCCCCCCCCCCCCCCGAGTCTGATCACAGTCAGGTCGACTGCTGGAGACTCAATGCAGTGCTGTGCTGCTCAGGGGGTGGGCATGCACCAGGCCCACTGGCCCTCAAACACATCACCTACTGGCCTGCTTCCATTCCTGCTGTTTCACTATGCAAAGAACTCTTCGCACCCACGTGGCCACATATGCCCTACAACCTTCCCTGATTAGAGCAGGGGTCTCCAACAGAGGCCCTCGGATGAACTTCTGGGGGTCTGTGTATCGTCGTGTGATTTTATAAAATCTCTAAATTAATTCTATATAAACTCAAACCAGTGATAAGTCGAACCACTTATAAGTAATCACTGTAAACTGCTCTGTGAATTAAACACACTCGCATGGTTGTCATCCAGGCTCCTTATTCAGCTCAAATGTTATTGTACAGGTGCCCTGCTGAGGCAACAGAGAAGAGCGTGACATAAGCAAAAAACGCTTTACGGTAATGAGCACAGTCATACACAGTATTACTATAAGAAAAAATGTAGAGTGTACAGAGACGCACCTGCACTCTAAGTCACATGACCAGTGGGCAATGCGCCGAAACCCACTCAGACAAATCAATCAATGATTTAATCCTGTTACGAAGGTGAGGTATGATGCAGGCAGAGAAAAGGAGCTGACGATCCACGGGCGGCTCTGAGACACAGGGGGGTTTATTACAGAAAGTAAAGCACTGGGTAAAACTACAAAGGAAAGAACCACAAGGGGTCAAAAAAGCAAAATGGGGAAAACAGACTAACTACAAGAAATGTCAAGGAAACAAGGTCCTGGGACAAGGCAACACAGCAAGAACAAGCAACGGAACAAAGCACAAACTTATAAACCAACACAGAGTGACTTCCAATCTTCTGAGGCAATGACCAACTCAGGGACTGAACTAGGGCGGGAATATAAATACACAAACCGAACCAGGTAACGAAGCAGGAGACATGAAACAACCAATCAGAAAGGGTGCAGGACAATCAGGCAGAGTGATCATAATGCACAGGGGGGTCAAATAAACTTACTCAAGGAACCAAGAGACCAACAGGGAAACTAAGAAACAGAAGAATATAACAAAGACAAGTAATACATAAGCAAGGGCACAAAGCAAGAACTGAAACAGAACGCAAACCACAGACTAGGAACAAGAAAACTAAAATGGAAAATAAACACTGGGGAACAAAATACAGTAAATACAAAAGCTGAGGCAACTGGTCTCGAACTCACAACTACAAGGTCTATAGGTGCACACTCGGCCCACAGAGCCATGCAGCAGTCCGGGGAAACACACTGGGGGCAGGATGGCCAGTGACACCATAATAGGATAATGTATAATTATTTATCCAGAAAAAAACATATATAGTTAACACTCGTGCTGATAGAGGCCAGGCCTAATCCATAACACACTGTGTACAGGGGGGGTCCCTGCAAGGTCCCTCTCCTGGAACAGAGGTGCAGCATGCTGAAGATGGCGGACTGTGTCATCGGAGGGGAAAATGGACAAATGCCACGAGCCGCAACCGATGCCCGTCCTGTAACTGAACTCCCTGCATCAATGTAAAAACGAGGCGAGCGTATCCTTATACCCCTGCAGGTCCTGAAGGCCCTAAAGCACTAATGGGAAGCCCCACTCCCCTGGGGAACTCACCTCACCCTCCCAAGGGAAGGGAAAGAAACAGCATCACGTAAAACACTCCTTTACATCAAACTCCATGTTCTGCCCCGTCCACTGTGCAGTTTCACATTGGTAAAGGGTCAGCTCGCCCCAAAATTGAAACTGCTTTACAGTGGCTTTTGTGCTATCTATCCATCTAGGTCATTCCACTGGGAGTTGCCTAGTTTTGGAGATACCAGTCGTAGGAATGTCGGGCTTCTCTGGAATATGATGGGAGTGAATGGCGATCTTTCTGTGGTGATTAAAGCGGCAGCAATGTCTCTTACTAGAAACCATGACCCGGTTACAAGACAATCCACAGACTTTGTAGTGAGCAGTTCAACATACAACCTTTTTCTTTCTACCCACACCAGTCATATCACTGTGTAAAAGATACCGCCGAGGTGCTCATGCTCGTACCTCCTGCACAGTGATACTGGGCAATTAAAGACCTTCTAAAACATATCTTTTTAAATTTTTGGGTGAACTGCCCCTTTAACTGCACTAAAGCTGGGATTTGAACCGGTCACCTTCCCACCACAGGCACAGAGTCCTAACCTGCTGATTACGTCATGCACTGTCGCTGCTTAGCAAAGCGCCTTGGGCCATATACCTGAATTTGAATATGGCAATAAAATGTCCTAATGGATCCCATGTGGTGCCGATTAGCCATGGCGATCTTTCCGAGGCAGGAAGCCAGAGGGCGGTGACCGAAGGGGGCCGGCTCCCTTGCGTGGGATAAGAACTCACGCGCAGGCGTGTGCTCGACGTCAGATTAGAGATGGCACTGTCTGTTTGGCTACTTAAAAGGTCAAAGAAACAGCAAAAGCTGCATGAAAAGCCTTCAGTAGTTCAAACCCTCTGTGTCTGTGATCGGGAGGTTGCTGGTTCAGCACCAGCCGGGGGCCTGTGCTCTGCAGCCTCAGCCACACACGGGGACAGCGTGTGGCTCATTGGGGTAAGCCTCTGTGTCTGTGATCGGGAGGTTGCCGGTTCAAACCCAGCACCAGCTGGGGTATTCAACCTCACCCTATAAATAGGCACTGTTCAAAGATACAGACCCCCCCACCATCCTAGCTGGTTCCCAGCAAGCTCAGTGGAATGTGGCAAACAGTGCCAGGATGGACTCCACTGATTACAGCCCCTGGGCACGTCCTGGGGGAGGTCCGCACAGCTGGTAGTAGCCCCTGGAATGCCCTGGGGGGGTGGTCACCACTGTCCACACGGCTGATGGCAGCCTACCCATGGTGTGCGTTTGTATGGCAGGTAGCCTGCAGCTTGTGGGACGCCACTGAAATCCAACAGGCTATTGATTTACGTCGCAGTACAACGCTGCCCGTGGTACCATTATCCTCACTGTGACACTTCTTTGTGTAAGAGATCAAGCTGCGTAAATGGATTCACCGTAAACAATGTATGTGTCGCACGTGCTAAGCAGCCGCATGCAAATCTGAGCCTTTTTGTGCGTGCCGCTGCCATGTGCGTGCTTTTGGCACGTGGGCTTACCGGTCTATGATGGCGCACATGTCCAGGCTGACATTCTCAAAAGCCCCCAGCCTGCCCTGCTCCACTGCACGCAGGTCCGCCAGCTGGTCGTCCACGTGGATGAGCTGCATGCAGCCCTGGAAGGAGCGCTGCATGGGTGATGAGCTGCTGCGCAAGAAGTATCCTGCAGGGGGCAGAGGTGAGGCGAATCCGCATTACCTACACACACACTGAGCCTTACAGCCGGTGCTGGCCTGCCATTACAGCCTCGTTTGAAGTTTAGCCTCCTATATGCCCCCTCCCTATCAAACTGTGCTTGTCTAGGCACCATGTGCTGCCCTGTCTCTGAACCTCTGCTTCCTGTCTCCACTCTGGTCCTGAGGTCTCGTTAAACAATCGCTCCAGGTTTGCGATTTCATTAAACCCTGGCATGACCCTACGGCTCCTACCTCGCTGCTGCGGCTTCCTTAGCGTAACAGCAGATCAAAGTCGGGGGGGACAGAGCTGAACGATATCAGTGACTGTGACAGGGCAATGACACAGAGCAATGAGACAGAGCAATGAGACGGAGCAATGCGAGAGCAACAGAGAAATGAGACAGAACAATGCGAGAGCAACAGAGAAATGAGACAGAACAATGAGACAGAGCAATGCGATCGCAACAGAGAAATGAGACAGAACAATGAGACAGAGCAATGTGATCGCAACAGAGAAATGAGACAGAGCAATGGAATCGCAACCGAGAAATGTTACAGAGCAATGAGACCGAGACAACAAGGCAGAGCAATGCGATCACAACAGAGAAGTGAGACAGAGCAATGAGACCGAGACAACAAGGCAGAGCAATGCTAACACAACCGAGAAATGAGACAGAGCAATGAGACTGAGACAACAACCAGGCAGAGCAATACAATTGCAACAGAGAAATGAGACCAAGACAAGGCAGAGCAATGCGATCGCAATAGAGAAATGAGACAGAGCAATGAGACCGAGACAATAACAAGGCAGAGCAATGCGATTGCAACAGAGAAATGAGACCGAGACAACAACAAGGCAGAGCAATGCGATCGCAACAGAGAAATGAGACAGAGCAATGAGACCGAGACAACAATAAGGCAGAGCAATGCAATCGCAACAGAGAAGTCAGACAGAGCAATGCAATGGAGACAGAGCAATGAGGCTGCAACAAAGTGACGAGACAGCAGTGCAATCACGACAGAGCAACTAGTTAGAGTAATGCGATAGTGACAGAGCAATGAAACAGAGCAATGCGACAGTGACAGAACGAGAGATCGCCCTGCAAACCAAACTTCTGCATACAGTGGACAAAATACATAAACACTCGACTTCTCTGGTTTTTTCATAGATGCTTGTGAAGTGATGAATAGCCATTACATGAACAGAGTGCAAATTACAAGAGAATGGCAGCCATACGTGATTCAAGTGTGACGAGCACATTTGACAGGATTGTGATACCAGCACACAGACACACATCATCCACAGGTTTACGTGAGCATTTTAAAAGCCATCCAATCATTCTGTTCACATCTGCTCCTTTCATAACATGCCGCTCTGCTCACAAATACCTGAGCAGCGTGATCATACAACAATTCCTTGCAAAACTGCACTTGCTAAATATTTCTGTGTGTGTATATGTGTGTCTTTTAAAAATGTATTACTGGGATATATCTTATAAACTATACCAGTAGTATACTGCTAATGAAGATCATCTGGTCACTTAATACAAATTCATTACAGTCAACTTTACCGACCAAAATAACATAATAAAGTATGAATAATGTGAGACCTCATGGCCGAGATGCCTGGTACACGGAGGGAAACGCCCTTCCAAGGCACCTTGAAGTGCAGATATGAAAGTGGGTGGGGTATCTCCTCGTGCCTTGGGGGGACAGGCAGACACACAAGGCTGATCAATCTTGGTTCATGGCGGACAGAGTCTGTCTCTGCTTTGTCCCTTATCAGCACCCCCTTGGGGTTTGGGCGCCCGTTAATCCATCCTTTTCTCAGCAAGCCCCGTGCTGGGAGAACAGGCAGTTCCTCACTGTGTCGTCTCAGAGCATCTGTCTGTCTCTCTGGCTCAGGTGCCCAGCAGCTTTTTCTGGGCATCTGCGCATTCCCCATGCTCTCCCCGATGTGAGCGGTGGGCATAGGGCATGGGGCATGGAGCATTGGGCATGGGGCATGGAGCATTGGGCATGGGGCATTGGGCATGGGGCATGGAGCATGGAGCATCGGGCATGGAGCATCGGGCATGGGGCATTGGGCATGGGGCACTGGGCATGGGGCATTGGGCATGGAGCATTGGGCATGGGGCATCGGTCATGGGGCATCGAGCATGGGGCATGCCCATCCACACTCACATCAGAGCACAAGTCAAGCGTGGCCAGGCGGGGCTTGCAGAATGGACGGGGCTCCCTGGATAAATGGGGGTGCCAGAGTGGGAGGATTTGAACAAGAGTTATGGGTTGCCAGGTTGGGCTTCCAAGACTAACTAGAAGTTACCACTGTGGCAAAGGGCCTGGGTGTTGCTGAGACTCTTGACTCTCAGAACTCAGTTTTATGCGGAAAGCTCCCTAGATCCTACAAAACAGACGTCTCCGAGCTGGAAGACGAACTGTATGGGAATAACAAATGCTTCGCCTGATCTGTAATTCATAAAGCATTCCCCTGTGACCTTATTAGCTAAAACTAAATTGCCTTTAACAAGAATCAGTAAGGTGATCAAGTATTTTAAACAGCTTTGTTTTTTTCCTTCACAGCTAATCAAAGATGTGGAAATTACTCAAAAAAAGATGGACATTCAACCTCACACTTCAAAAATCCAGCCAGGACTGCAGATGAATTAATGTGCTCTGAGCACACTGAGGGTCACTGCTCTGCCTTGAGTCTGGGGGAGCCCTCTAGATTGATGGCAGCAGACAACAGGGAAAGCCCTATCACTCACAGAGGCATATACTTTTCTCTGTATGTCAATCACACGTATGGCCTGTGTAGCGAAGCCTGTGTTTCGCAAAGCTTTGTTGCGTTGGCTGCGTGGCGGCACACCGCAGGCCGTATTCTGATATCATTAGTGTGTCTGTTCCGTGCCGCTGTCCACCCCATCGTGCATTCTGCAGCCATCGCCCACATGTAAGCCTTAAACCCCCCGTGGACGGCTCACCTCATATGACTGGCATACGGAGATTAAACACATATCGCTCACAAAAACGTGCCTGACCTCAATTCTGGAAGGAAATGCCAAGCTTAATCGGAGACCTCTGGGCAGGGGCGACACAACGCCCCCTGGTGACAGCGTCCGGCACGAGTACGTGGTCCTTATCGCGCACAAACACACGTCTGCGCTGCTACACCTCTGCCTGCTAATAGTGATGCCCAAATTACCGGCACCGGTTCTTAAACCCGGGCAAAAACATGGCGTATTGTGTGAGACACTTAGCAGCCAATTACAGGCTAACCGGGTAAATGGGAAAGTGCCGGTTTTTAATGATAATTAAATGATGGCTGGGGTCACGACTGACCGTCAGGGATCTATCTGTACTGTCATGCCGATCTGGCACTCGGAGGATATTACTGCCATCTGTCCATCCATTGCAGGAACTCGCAAAACAACAGGTGCCTCTTCTTTAGAGCTCCTCCTTACCTTACACCATCACAGAAACTAACGGACAGAGACTCAGCGAGGGAAGAAACAGACCTTAATGCGATATCAAGGATTTAGCTTTTTTATCAAGCAGATCACCCTGCATTTTTAAAAATGGTTAATGTTCAAAAAGATCACTTCAGCGCAGACACATGCCTAACCTTTACTAACCTTAAATGTTGAATAATCACATTTGATTTATAAGAATGTTTTACGCAAATTGGCTATGCATTTTCAATATCCAAATAAATCTCATTTTAACAGTAGAGAGGATATTACTGTTGTAACAGTTTGGGGGCACTGGATTTATGGTATTTGATGTCAGATGTACATTTTCCATTTCTTTATACAGAACTAAAGAATAAAATCATAAATTACAGATTTTAGGCAATAACATGACAGTTCGATCTGTCCTGAATGTCAACTTGAAATAAGTCATTGAAAGAGTTACGCCATGATGTCATCGCCGTAACTGCTCACTGCTTTGACTTCTTACATCACTTCTCTTGCTGACTTGGCTGCAGTTAAACATGTAGCTGAGAATGAAGCGAGTTTTCTGATTTAAAAAGGGATGCATTTCTGCAGTACTGGGGCTGCCAGGACCCCAGGCCCCAACTTCCTTGATCACTCATTGGGTCGCTACACTAGGCTAGGCTTGGTTATGCTACTCCATGATGCACTAGGTTAGGCTAAGCCAGTGGTTCTCAGTCCTGTTCCTGGCACCCCACCTGCCAGAATGTGTTCGTTCCAACTCAATCTCAATCAGCCTCAGATGATCCTTGATAGGCTAAAGCCGATTTCAGACCGAACGCGGCACGCACTACGCTGCACTCCGTGCCGCGCGCCACTCTGACAGCTTGCGCGAGCACTGTGGTCAAAGATGAACTTTGTTGAACTTTGACCGCTGCGCGCTGTGATGCATTGTCGCACGATCAATACAAACAAAGCACTGAACCGGGCACAGAAATCGAAATGGTGGAAAAACTTATATTGAGTTCCCAGAGCTATATCACACAAGCGTACCATCTTTTTGCATGCAAAATATACTTCGCCGCTACTGACCATGAGCCGAAATGACAGGAGAGAGTTTTGAAAACCACGCCTACTCTGCGTTGAGCAGACACTGCTATTTTTTTGAATGGGGTGCGCACAGCGCATGCCGCATTCGGTCTGTAACCAGCTTTAGCCTATTAAGGACCATATACGCCTGATTAAGTTCGGGTTGGAATGAAAACACTCTGGCAGGTTGGGCGCCAGGAACAGGATTGAAAACCACTGGGCTAAGCTAATGCTACTCTACCCTATGCTAGGCTAAGCTAATGCTACTCTACCCAATGCTAGGCTAAGCTAATGCTACTCTACCCTATGCTAGGCACATTCAGAAAAAGTGGCCTGACCTCGAGGCCACATGCGAGCTGCGCTATGAGGCCTTCCATTTAGGGAGCTGATTGATAACAGCACTTTGATACAGCTGATCAGTCACGGACAGAGCAAGATGAGGGACCCCTTTCCCATCACGCCGTAAATTGGACCGCGGGCCGTGAATGACGGGAGCCACATCGCTTCTCATTTGGCCCTTTAAAAGATGGGTGAGTCTTATAAACCTATCAGCCACACCATCTCTCACAATTACCCAGAAGTCAGGTCGGTAATGCAGAGCACTGGAGTCCGGGGGAAGACAGAGCAGATTGTGTTTGACACTTAGTGTGAGCTTACTCTGGAGCCCCTTCCTGTTACCTACGCCTCAGACGGACCGGAGCCAGCAAGGGTCAGGACCGCCATATGCAGCCGGCACAACTTAGCTACCTTCCTCTCCGTCCCCATATGGCACTGTGATCAAAGGAAAACAAAACTGCTTCTTCAAAAAAAAAAAAAAACTGTCATGGTGTGCATGTGCTGGGAAGGACCCCAGTGACTATTTCAACAATGCCTGTGGAGAAAAAAGCAGGAGGGGGCCTCCACTGAAATTTCATCCATCTAAAATTGCATATGTTGGCCCTTATGTGTACACTAGTACTGAATAACCATACTTTGTTTTCATGAGTACTAAAATGTGTATTTTCTTCTTTTGTTCCATCGGCAGTAGCTGGCAGCCTGGCCCAATTCCCACTGAGAGTTTCCCCAACATATAAACGCCCCCCTGTGCCTTCACATCGCCTGTGCTTCATGGGGATCCAGAGACAGGAGGGGGATGAGCTGGGAGCCTCTCCTTCCAGCGTAAATATCAGAGCCGGCGGATGCTACTCGGAGATGCCCGGCACGTCGTCAGACACCGCGGCTAAGAACACGCGCAACAAGTGTTGACATTCAACTTGGGGGAAAAAAAAAGAAAGATGTTCCGAGCTCGCATGTTTTACTGAGCGCCGGCTTCTGGCTCTGAGTTTTTTTTTAAGGAAACATAGAGCCGCTTCAAGCTGTAGCTACAGTAGCTGTGTGCAGTACAGTGTCCTTCGGATATAGACAGCATTGCCAATGAACAGAATGAGCTTCAGTCCTCTCTGGGCCAGTGTAGGGCCGGATTCTCCTGAAAGGAGAGCCAGAACATTGAGATGATGTGCCGGCTACCTCCAAAGTAGTACGTGCCCCCCGTCTTGATCTGGATGGGGGTGTTGGTCCTCACGGCCGAGGCTTCGTCCCCGTCGATGGTAAGCAGGGCAAAGTTCTCCTTGGCCAGGAAGCGGACTTCATGCCACTGCCCATCGTTAAGCCCAGAACCTACAGCCAAGGAAACAAGGAAGAGAGCAGAAACACAGGTTAGCGCCCGCACGCTGACCAGTGGTACGGAACATGTGACACACTCCCAAGGATAGCCGTGAAAGCCGTACAGAACACGTGACACACTCTCAAGGATAGCCGTGAAAGCCGTACAGAACACGTGACACACTCCCAAGGATAGCCGTGAAAGCCGTACAGAACACGTGACACACTCCCAAGGATAGCCGTGAAAGCCATACAGAACACGTGACACACTCCCAAGGATAGCCGTGAAAGCCGTACAGAACACGTGACACACTCCCAAGGATAGCCGTGAAAACCGTACAGAACACGTGACACACTCCCAAGGATAGCCGTGAAAGCCGTACAGAACCCGTGACACACTCCCAAGGATAGCCGTGAAATAACAATTGCTGTCATAATTGGATTATAATCCGGCCTCATGTAGTGTTTATTAATCCTATTACTGCCCCGGGCAGGTTGTAGGGGTCACCCTCCCCCAAATGGGCGCAGCTCAGCACTGAGGGCAAGTACAGTCTTGTATTCTAAACATCTCCAGTAAACCAGATAAGATCAGACTTTAACTGTTCACCACAGCATTAAAAAAAGAAGAGCCCTCCTTGTCTGACGTGGAAACCTAAAAGAAGATAACAGACAAGGAAGCAAAATGAAACTTATCATAGAAGTGCATCTGTACAGATGGCTCTGAGAATACGGGACTGGATAAGCTAATTACTGACCCTCCCAAATAAGTACAAATCTTTTTTTATCACATTTCATCTGCCTTTGTTCAGCCTTCATTGTCATTATTGTCTTATACTGCTAATCCTCTGCACTTCCAAAACAGCGGCCATGGTTAGCTATTTTGCCGCAGGGTGCAATATTTGATTTCGATCTGAAACAGACGGCCTCCAGGTCTGAGCGACTCTAGGCAAGTAGCTCTTATGCAGAAAGGCGAGTAAAACTATCCCAGTGGGGATGAAAGGTTTTTATGAGTACAATGACCACACGCAATATTATAGGGGGGGAAAAAAAGAAATATTAACTTTCATAATTGATACAAGACTGGCCTTTTGTATTCATAGAAACCTGCATATTTGATTGGAAAAGGGATGTTTTCAATTTTTCCTAAAGCATGTAACAGCTTCATACAGAATCTCCTTTCTTCAATGCCTTGTCATTTATCAAACATTTTTCTCATTACAATGTTTATATGGAATAAAATAGTTATTAATTTCTGAAAATGCATCAGCATAAAATTAATCCTTATAGGATTTAGAGCGGATCATGTCTGGAAGAGTAGGCTGCGTTTAGAAGGTTACAGTGAACACATGTGGCTTCTTATTTGGAACTTCTGTTATGTGAGGTGAAGTGTTTGATAGCTATTGTGGAGTAACAAACAGCATTTCCTCGGTCTGCCTGATCGATTTCCCACATCCAGCCTCCGGTGTGCAATCCAGCCATCATTCATGATTTGATAAAAACAAAAACCAATCAATCCCAGTCACATGTGATATTTACTTCACACTTTCCTGAAGGACAAAAGCACCTTAGAAGAACGGCTGCATCTTGCATGTTGAGAGGCACAAGGCTGCTTATCTTATTGTCTTAGATGACAAGATATAGCAACATAAATTACGTGAGAATATTATTGTATTAGGTGATATTAAAACATGTATATTAAAACCTGTGCTGAAACTAATACACAACAATTGTGAAAATCAACTATTCAGTACAAAATTAAACATTTTTTATACCTTACACATAACTGGACATAAACCATTATTCAGTATTGCATTGTACACATTCCATGTATTGTACATTAAAATATACAAATACCAGATATAAGTGATATCAAAATAACAATGAGTTAATAAATATTACAACAGAGAAAAAAACATGTGTTTTAACATGTGAGATGATATCAAACATCACCCCTGTGTGTGACCCTGCATGTGGAATGTGACCCCTGCGTGTGGAATGTGACCCCTGCATGTGGAATGTGACCCCTGCGTGTGGAATGTGACCCCTGCATGTGGAATGTGACCCCTGCGTGTCATGTGTGACCTCTGCATGTAACCTTGCGTGTGGCGTGCAACCCCTGTGTTTGACGTGTGACCTCTACATGTGACCTTGCGTGTGGAATGTGACCCCTGCGTGTCATGTGTGACCTCTGCATGTAACCTTGTGTGTGGCGTGCAACCCCTGCGTTTGACGTGTGACCTCTGCATGTGACCTTGCATGTGGAATGTGACCCCTGCGTGTCATGTGTGACCTCTGCATGTAACCTTGCGTGTGGCGTGCAACCCCTGCGTTTGATGTGTGACCTCTGCATGTGACCTTGCGTGTGGAATGTGACCCCTGCGTGTCATGTGTGACCTCTGCGTGTGACCTTGCGTGTGACAAGCGACCCCTGCATGTGACCTTTGCGTGTGACCTGGCGTGTGGCATGCGATCCCTGTGTGTGACCCCTGCATGTGGCATGTGACTCCAGTATGTGGCATGTGACCCCTGCATGGGGCATGTGACTCCAGTATGTGGCATGTGACCCTTGCATGCAGCATGTGATTCCAGTATGTGGCCTGTGACCCCTGCATGCGGCATGTGACCACTGCATGTGACCCCTGCATGTGGCATGTGACTCCTGTATGTGGCATGTGACATGCATTAGTGCTGATGCTAATGAGGGAGTGGAGAGGTGATGGTGACCCTGTCTGGCATTTCAGATGGGGCGAAATGGTTGGAGTCGGCACAGGTACCTATGGCCGGTGACTCGGTGCCGGGATCATGCTCGGCTCCATAGCCAATTACAGCAACCAAAGGCCACGAGCAAAGGTCAGCAGTGCGGGAGCAGGAGAAGGGCTTCGCGGTAATTACCCGCCGACAGGAGCTCATTAAAGCGGCCTCACAAAACCAAGTACATAAAACACCAGTGCCACAGGGCAGCAGAGATGCAGGAATCGCTATTTCATGCAAACGTGACATTTAACTGCCCCACTGAAGGACCAGAGGGGACATATTTCACTCTTTGGATTTGAAGATTATGACTACACACGGAATTTGATTTTGCAAGCGTTCCCAAAAACGACAGCAGTATGTAACATTATACGTGCCACCTCGCCGCCCGTAGAAACACTCCGCCCACCTGACGAGCCCTGGGCATGCCACCTCGCCGCCCCCAGAAACAGTCCACCCACCTGACGAGCCCCGGGCATGCCACCTCGCCGCTCGTAGAAACACTCCGCCCACCTGACGAGCCCTGGGCATGCCACCTCGCCGCCCGCAGAAACACTCCGCCCACCTGACGAGCCCCGGGCATGCCACCTCGCCGCTCATAGAAACACTCCGCCCACCTGACGAGCCCTAGGCATGCCACCTCGCCACCCGCAGAAACACTCCGCCCACCTGACGAGCCCCGGGCATGCCACCTCGCCGCCCACAGAAACACTCCGCCCACCTGACGAGCCCTGGGCATGCCACCTCGCCGCTCGTAGAAACACTCTGCCCACCTGACGAGCCCCGGGCATGCCACCATCCATAGAAACACTCCGCCCACCTGACGTGCCCCTGGCGAGCTGATAAGCACAGGAGGCTTCTCAGTAACTTGACGACGGTCCCCAAATCCAAACCAACGCTATCATAAGAGTCAGCCTGCTTTCACCGCTGTTTAATATTGGCAATTTGTCATCATTAGCAAAAGCTTGCCATTGTAAAGGGCAGGAAAATAAGCTTCTGCGGTTACAATTACACCTTCCAAACAGTATCACAAGTATTACACCGCAATCCGCATGATTGATTAATGACAGTCAGCGCCCAATCAGATGCCCGGAACAGCCAAAGGTGTCTCTTCCTTTTGAAGAATAAATGATGTCAGGTGGAAATGAGTCCACGTGAAAATCTCACTTTAATGACTGTCTGTGGGACTCGCACACATTCATCATCTCAAGACAAAAGAAATTCCGGTGACAAATTGACGTGTTAAAATCGATAGTGAGATAGGGCAGCGTGACGGTGGAGCCAGACCAAAGCCTTGTGGGAAATCTGCATGTCATCTCTAGCTTGGTGTGGTTTTTCTCCCAGAGCCCCAAGGTACCCGTCCAGAGCGAACCCAGGTCAGCCCAGCTGCAAGGGCTTTGTCCAGAATTAAGCACATTGTAATGTTAAACAAATATTCAAACATTCATCAGAAAGATTATCATTAAGCGGCATCAAGTCAATGATAACTCCTGGTGACCGACAGAATGTTCAGGTTCCTGAGGTTCCCGGTGGAACGTTCATTGTCGTGTTGATCAGGTCCATGTATCCCGCTGCTGATCGACCATTTCTGATTTTACCTTGAACTTCTCAAGGCATCATGGTCTTTTCCAAAGCACTAGGTTTCATAATAAGCCCAAAATAAGGTCAATTTAGTCTAGTGATTTGTGTTCCATGTGAAAGTTCAGGCTTGATTGCATCAACAGTCCCAGAGTCAATATCTACCTGCATCTGCAAGATGATAAATACTGAAGAAAAAAATACCGAAAGCCCCCCCATTCCATTTTTTTCGTCCTGCTCCCAGGACGGAAACCCCATCACAGAGGTTTAATCACTCAAATCACTGATACTGATAGCTGCCCTGTCACAATAAGAAGTGCTTTAATCGTCTCCGTTTAATCCCTGATAGTGACCCTGTCATGATAACAGTATGTGTCACAAGGAGTCACAGATGCCCTCTGCGAATGACCCCCACTGACGAGAACATTTTGTCTTTGATCTCAAACTATGCTTTCCAGTCCCAAGAAATATTGAATAATAAAAAGATAACAACATAAAATAAAAATAACATTTGAAAAAACAACGTGAAAGCACAGGAGGCTTCTCAGTAACTTGACGACGGTCCCCAAATCCAAACCAACGCTCTCATAAGAGTCAGCCTGCTTATTACGAAAGGCTTATTTTGCAGTAAGAAAATGCCTGGATGTAATTACAAAGTATCAGACCCCTATAGAAAACAATATTTACATAATTTGATCATTTTCTGTGGGCTTCAGGACAACATAAAATAAGCACAATATGCAAGGGCCATGGTGACACTGCATCACCAGGGAAACCACCCTCCGGGGTCGCTGTTCACCGCTGTTTCCATTTGGATGTGTTAATAAATGTTTAATCTAAGTGTTCCTCTGTACATATTTCAGCCAGGCCTAATGTCCATCCTTAACAGGAACGAGCAAGTGTGGTGACATGCTGCAGACTCTGGAGGAGATCCGAGGGTTCAGAGCCAGCGAATGAACGATGGGATGTGCTCCCTCCGCTCTGCTGTACTCACAGCCGCATCACGATCAGCCACCCAGAAGCGGGCGGGACACTGGTCAGCACTGGCTCCATTCGGCCATTGCCGGAGAGACCGGAACACAGGGTTAAGGAGAGGAGAGCCAGACTCAATTTTAAAAGTTCAAAAGCTGCCTTGGAACATTAAGGCAGAACATTCCAGAACCTGCGTCGTCAATGTCTACAAATCAGGCAGCCGGACCAGAGTAGAGGAAGCCTTAGGCGAGGAAACGAGGGCTGCTCCACAGAAGCTGACACGTCTCACTGGGGCATGCAGCGTGGCGTAACTTCAGAAGGAAACGCTGCAGCTTGCAGCTTGAACAAGAAGAAGGATGACCGGGCACACGGAGGAGTTCACGCAAACGAAGGAGCTCTTAGAGACAAGCTGTAAAAGCAGCCTTTGGGTCACAGGGCGCAGACTGCAGCACTCGACACCGGACGTGAGCCGCGGCCTTCCCAGAATTCCCAGCAGTACATGAAAGGATTTTCTAATTTCTATTTTCTGTTTCGTGATACAGCCTCCATGATAAATAATTATATTAACGGGACCTTCTCCCTGCCATCCATCCATCCATCCATCCAGCCAGCCAGCTTCTACATCCATTTATCGATTACAAGGTTTCAGTGAGCCTGTAGCACACGGGACAAAACCAGCAGATAAATGTGCAGTTTTTTTTTTGAGTTTACTCAGTAATGATTACATTTATATTATGTATGCTCATGTCCTCAGTTATAAGCCATTAGCTTTTAGCTGTGCTGTTCCAAGAACATTCCCTGGCAAGTCCATTAAACAAGCTGCTCCGGGTCTGAAGTGCAGGCAGGCATTTGGGCATTTGGGCATTTGGGCATCCCCCCCGGTAGAAGAGCACTGGGGCGCAGGGCACATCCAAGATCTAGGGGGTGTGTCTGTCTCGGGATTTGAGGAAAGGTGCTCATGGTGACCCCCCCACACATAGCATGGTGACAAGCTAAAGCCTCACCTTTAGCAGCAGAACAGACACATGGCGCTCGAAGGCACAGAAACACACCCGCAGCCGCCGGAGGAGTCTGTCGGCTAACCACACTGCACCTGCATGCCTCTCAGCTCAATTCAGCTGAAGGGGAAAGGAATCACTAATGCCAAAGTATCCGAAGAGAGTTTAGTGTAACTCTGAATCAGCAGGAAACACACGTACAGCAGTTACTTTGATTAATGCCTATTATCTATCCATCAAACTTCCACCGCTTTCACAGTACAGCAGTGTGTCTCACCCCGGTCCCCGCGGACCCCGAGACAGACCACATTTTCTCTCTCTCCCAGCTCCCAGTACACTGGAACCTGATATTTGGTGTTCTTCATTGGCTGGGACCTGGGAGGGAGCAAAAATGTGGACTGCCTGGGGGTCCCCGGGGACTGGGTTGGGAAACACTGCAATACAGGGTAACGGGGGTCACAGTGATCAGTCACACAGTCATTGGCTATGGGGACTTCATAGATGGGATTCACCCGGGGGGGACAGCAGGGGCTGGTGACAGTGCTAAGTGGTACCAGGCCACATCACCAACCTACACATCACATTAAAGGAATAGAAACACCCTCCAATTTATCAGGAGTGTATTAAATTACACTATATGCAGTGTCAGTGTTAGGAATCCAAGCAGTGTCTATATCAGACGACTTCACTGCCTTTTCTCGTAATACTCCAGGGTAGGCAGGGTGAGCTAAAGGGGAGCTGAGGAAGAGAAGGTTACAGATATTGCCAGCTGGCCTCTGTAACCTACCTCTGTCTCAGCTCGGGTAGTTACCAGCGGTTAGCAAGTGCTTACTTTGTCCTGTACTTCGGGCTTTGACCAGTCTGGGGAAAACTGCATGGACATGGAATGATCTGCAGAACCACCTAAAACTAGCAGAATTTATTTCCATTGATGAATTTAAGGGCATCATAAAGCATTTGGCGAAGGAGTCATGCAGTTGTCTTCAGAGGTCAGTGTGTTTAAATAACTGTGTAATATGTGGATTTTTTATATCATATTGTACATGTATTTTTTGACGTGTCCTAAGTTTCTATGGCTGCTACCTTGGTCAGGTAGCTCTTGTAAAAGATTTGTAATCTCAAAGGGACTTCCTGTTAAAATAAAGGTTAAAAAAGACTGAACTGTTCAGCCCTGAGAATGAGAACAATGGCAGCTCCATACCATCCAGGCCACATGCTATTTATTTATTTCTCACATGGAGACGTTTCAAACGGCAAGTGAAATGAAAACGCTCTAAATGATTGCTATTGATTTTTTTTTTCATTCCTCACAATAGACACTTGAATAAACCTTAAATCCAAAGGCTTTGGATCGAAGAGATTAATCCTAATGTTGGGTAGAAACTGCTGGGAGAAAACGTCACGTTTTTCTTTCTCACGTTCATTAGAGAGCCGGCCTGGTGACCGTCGCCAGGAACGCGCCCCATCCGTAAGACGCGCGGCATTCCTCAGCAGCTACGGCCTCAGTTACGGGGCGCATCAGCAAACAGTGCCGCCCCGGAGGCTGCCGCTTGTGACCATCCAGCAGCCCTTTAAGCAAATGTGCAACCCAGGAGTAAATGAAGACATTTCTCAGGGGACCGGCCTTTTCTCAGGCGGTTTGGAAAAATATCCAAAAGCGGAAGCAGCTAATATCATTGGTTACGTGGAGGATTAGACAGACATTAAAAATCAGAAGGGGTCTCAGGGGGGACATTATTCCAGTTCCCTCTCTCCTCTCACTCACTCTACAAACTCGGGTACCCTGAAAACTAGGACATGGTGATCCATCCATCCATCCATCCATTTTCCTTAAGTAATCACTTATCTTATTCAGGGTGGGAAGGTTCAGGAGCAAATGGTCACAAGGAAAAACCCAGGATGGGGCATCAACTCATCACAGGGCAGACTCACACATGCAGGCAATTTGGTAACATCAGTTAATCTCAGCATATTTTTGGACTGGAGGGGGGAGGACCAGAGTACGCAGACGAAACCCCACGACAACATGGGGAGAACCTGCAAACTGTCACAGAGCCACGGCAGAGACTTGGGAGGCAGCAGTGCTAACTACTGCGCCACTGCACCCAGGAGAACATACTACAGAAAGCAAATTACCTTGGAGAACATGCAGATCCCCAGGTAAACCTGACTGCCTCATTAGAAATGCAGAACAGAATCTTTGATGCCGCAATTAATCAACTTAGTGACTCCAGTTAACAGGTGTATTTTGCAAGTTGGAAAGAAAAAAAAATTAAATCCTTCTCATGTTTTCCTAACATTACATTTTTTAAGCGTGTGGTTCAAACTACAGGCCCATATATTACATATATAAAATCAGAAATGTCAAACAGAAACCAAAAGATTTATTTTCCTGGGCCTATCAGGATAGACCATACTTCCATGGAGTTTGTGAGCATTGCTTCATGCACTCAGCCACTCTGGAGGTCAGCAGTCAGTAAGCAGAGCTATAATCTCTAAGATGCAGCGGCATAATCCTTTAACTTTTTTGTAAACCTGCAGTCCAAAGAAAGAGCTGCTCCCAGCCAAAGTCACTGAATGTCTGTCGGCACGGTGACACAGGTCTCCGCCAGCTAGTGTATTACCACCAAGGTTAATATCCTGCATTCCGGAAAATTGCCACAAAATATATTGGCCGGAGTGAGCTGAATACATACAGTCATACATCAGACGATCTGCATAGCGTAAAAATACGGTAGGAGGAAAGGCATCTGGCTTCTAGGAGAAGTCGGACTTCATGGATTTCATCGTACCATCTGACCAGGCAGGGGACACTGGCCACAAACAGTATCGGCACATGTCACTCTTCCATCCCGACACGTGCGGATGCTCCAGTGACGACTGGCTCCACGGGGCGGCTATCTGCGCCTGTGACTGGAAGGTTGCTGGTTTGAATCCCATGGCTAGAAGCGTAATCATATCACCGATGGGCCTTCAGGCAAGGCTCCAAACCCCGGTTGCTCCAGGGACACAGAATACATGGCTGACTCTGCATCTGCCCCCATGCTTTACCTTCAGCTGCGCGGTAACATAGCAGTCATCGCCCTAACACAGCTGCCTGCTGATGGGGCCCAGTTTGGCCCCTTGTGGCCCCGTCCACTTCCGCCGTGGGACAGGCCGCCCGTGCTGCGCCTTACTGTAAATGGCTAATATGAATAAGCATTTTAATACTGCCTTAAATGAGCATGCATTTGCTAATGGGCTGCCATTAAGTGTACTTCCTGAGGGCCTTCACGTGTAATTGCCTTATCCTGCTGCCTTTCCGCGCTCATTATTTTCCCAAATAACGTAATTCTTGCACACAGCCAAAGAGAGAGCGGAGGTAATGGGTCTTTTTTCTCATTATCGGTATGGGTGATGCGGACTCTGTCAAACGCAGGCACTCGCAGTCAGACATTGTGCCTTTCAGCGGTGGCCGTCGCCACCGGCTGCTTTCCGCTGTTTGCAGCTTTTTATTTACTTTCGTTTGCCCTTTGTACGGGTACCAGTACAGCTATAGCTATTCCTTCCTTTCACATATCCCATCCTGCTCTCCTATTAGACAGACAGACACACAGAGACACACAGAGACACACAGAGAAACACACACATAGAGACACACACAGACACAGACGCACAGAGACACACAGACACAGACGCACAGAGACACACAGAGAAACACACAGACACACAGAGAAACACACAGAGACAGACACAGACGCACAGAGAAACACACACACGCACACATACGAACAGTGCAAAAATATAGTTAAAACACTACTTTTATCATATCTAAATTGAAATTTTAAAATGAATTTAAGAAAAGGAAATAAAATGATAGGTGTTCATACCTTAATGATCCATGTGTTGTCCTGGCAGGGATCTCATAGAGCTATGCAGTTTTGCGCAGTAATTAATGAACTTGAGTTGGGGGAGGGATGTAAGCGGTGGGGACCGACAGGTGAACGCACAGCTTCTAGAAAGTTCTGTGCTTTCTGCTATTTGGCAAGGGGCGGTCATGGTGGGGACCAGGTAAGTCCAGCAAAATACACAGACTAATTCTGGTTTCATTCAGGACAGGAATATAGGTTATGTTACGGTGTATGATGAATATGACCGTACCATTCAAAAATACACATCTCCCACCATCATCTCGGCTCAGAAGGTATCACTGTTCAATTTAATATTTAAAAAGGTTTTACATGGAATAACAGATTTACACACTTCTGACAAATACTGGTTTCTTGTATTGGATTCCAACAAGGCACATGTGATTTATTTATTTTGATTTAGAACTTAGTGATTAATTATCATTGTTGACACACCACAGCACACAACAACGAAATGTGTTCTCTGCATTTAACCCATATGTGACAATGTGACATAGCAGGGGGCAGCTAATTCAGCACCTGGGGAGCAGTGCTTGGGGGCAATACCTTGCTCAGAGTACCTCAGTGGTGCCTTGCTGGTCGGGGATTTGAACCTGCAATCTTTCAATTACAAGTGCGCGTCCCTAACCATTAAGACACCACTGCCCTTTACACTGTAAATTTAATTTTCTATTTATGTTATTACAATTCAACTGGTATGACTAAATGTTTGACATAGACAAGGACCAGCAATCAAAATTAAATCCCATCAAAATCAACAATTTAATACTGAGATATTATGGTCACGCTACTCCAGTTAAATATTAATAGAGCAGTTGTGGGAGGAAATGTCTGGTTTTCATGGTCCTACAGGATAGACAAACAGAGGAAGACAGACAGGCCCAGATTTGTTGTGGAAATCATGCTGACAAACATATTCTAACTGAACAAATGTCATTTTTCATAATCAGTTATCTACGCCATTTAACTGGAAAACAGCCCTTCCAAGTTAGTGCTTGAGTTGGGGGAGAGGTGGTAGTGGTGGGGACTGACTGGTGAGCACACAGCTTCTAGAAAGTTCAGTGCTTACTACTTTTGGGTGAGGGATGGTAATGGTGGGGACCAGATAAGTCCAGTAAAATACACAGACTAATTCTGGTTTCATTCAGGACAGGAATATGGATCAGGTTAATGGGTATGATGAGTATGGCAATTAATTAATTAATTAATCCTTATAGAAAAAATAGGGTCCCTTGCACCCCAAAAATGCTTCTCAGTTACATTTATGAAGAAAGGTTTCCCATAACAACCTACAATTCGAAGATTCATAAAGACCATTGCTGTAAATCCTCATTCCTACTCTGAGAAGTTTAGCCCAGTTTGACTAATTAGCCATTTACCTTACAGAATATTTACGGTAAAGTTACACACAGTTGTTCCACTTTTGACCAGAGGGGGCGCACTTCCACACACACCCCCTATACACACACACACTTTTTCTCTGGTCAAACAGCCCCATGGGGACATTTTGCCATTTTCCGAGAAACTTCACCAGGCATGTTAAAATTAAATTTTTTATCGTTTGCAATGGTTGTGCCGGTGGGGACCAGGAAGCCGAGCGCAAAAGGCCCCCACCAGTTTGGTGTGCAGTCAGGTTGTGGTCTCCCCCAGGATATAAAAACAAGTGCACACACAGTAACAGACACACACTGGCAAAGACACACACACACATACACCACAGATGTTTGTATTCACATGTTTCTGGGGACTCTCCCTTCATTTCTATGGGTAAAACAATGACAGCCTTAACCCCCACCCACCCCTAACCTTAACCATGAGTAACGAAACAAAATACAAGACTTTCGGCATTTTTAGTTTGTTGATTCATGCGCAGATTTTTATAAATCTGAATTTCCTCTTGTGGGGAAAAAAATGGTCCAACACCGTCAAAATACCAGGTTTTTAATCGCATTGTGGGGACATTTGGTCCATTTGTAATGCACACACACAGAAACACACACAGACACACACAAACACACAGACACACACACAGAAACACAGACACACACACAGAAACACACACAGACACACACACAGACACAGACAAACACACAGACACAGACACGCACACAGAAACACAGACACACACAGAAACACAGACACACACAGACACAGACACAGACACAGACAAACACACAGACACAGACACACACACAGAAACACAGACACACACAGAAACACACACAGACACAGACACACACAGAAACACACACAGACACAGACACAGACAGAAACACAGACAGACACAGACACACACAGACACAGACACACACAGAAACACAGACACACACAGAAACACACACAGACACAGACACACACAGAAACACAGACACACACACAGAAACACACACAGACACACACACACACAGAAACACACACACAGAGAGACACAGACACACAGAAACACACACACAGACACAGACACACACAAACACACAGAAACACACACACACACACAGGCCTGGGGATTCTTTCAGTTGAATAGAGACAATTTTGGTTACAACTGGTTACATCTAGAATATGATGCTATTTTAATATGACAATATGATTAAATGGCATTATTACAGTAATTCTTGCCTAGAATAGTAAAAGGTGCCTAAAACAGGGTGGAAAAACTATAATGAGTAATAATAGCTCTAAAAGGTAGAAAGCAAACTCTTATAAGTCTAAATTATTGGGAGATTTATGCTAAAAGGGAAAAAGATATTAACATGCAGCTACTGGTGTCTGATTTAGAGGAGGTGTTTTAAAAAGCAGAATATCCAGGATACAAGGAGAAATGGATGATCAGACAGAAGG